>OZ022589.1:23347167-23516233 GCA_963669155.1 Arbacia lixula | reverse complement strand
TAAAGTTAAAGTTAAAGTTAACGTTAAAGTTAAAGTTAAAGTTAAGTTAAAGTTAAAGTTAAAGTTAAAAGTTAAAGTTAAAGTTAAAGTTTAAAGTTAAAAGTTAAAGTTAAAGTTAAAGTTAAAGTTAAATTAAGTTAAAGTTAAAGTTAAAGTTAAAGTTAAAGTTAAAGTTAAAGTTAAAGTTAAAGTTAAAGTTAAAGTTAAAGTTAAAGTTAAAGTTAAAGTTAAAGTTAAAGTTAAAGTTAAAGTTAAAGTTAAAGTTAAAGTTAAAGTTAAGTTAAAGTTAAAGTTAAAGTTAAAGTTAAAGTTAAAGTTAAAGTTAAAGTTAAAGTTAAAGTTAAAGTTAAAGTTAAAGTTAAAGTTAAAGTTAAAGTTAAAGTTAAAGTTAAAGTTAAAGTTAAAGTTAAAGTTAAAGTTAAAGTTAAGTTAAAGTTAAAGTTAAAGTTAAAGTTAAAGTTAAAGTTAAAGTTAAAGTTAAAGTTAAAGTTAAAGTTAAAGTTAAAGTTAAAAGTTAAAGTTAAAGTTAAAGTTAAAGTTAAAGTTAAAGTTAAAGTTAAAGTTAAAGTTAAAGTTAAAGTTAAAGTTAAAGTTAAAGTTAAAGTTAAAGTTAAAGTTAAAGTTAAAGTTAAAGTTAAAGTTAAAGTTAAAGTTAAAGTTAAAGTTAAAGTTAAAGTTAAAGTTAAAGTTAAAGTTAAAGTTAAAGTTAAAGTTAAAGTTAAAGTTAAAGTTAAAGTTAAAGTTAAAGTTAAAGTTAAAGTTAAAGTTAAAGTTAAAGTTAAAGTTAAAGTTAAAGTTAAAGTTAAAGTTAAAGTTAAGTTAAAGTTAAAGTTAAAGTTAAAGTTAAAGTTAACGTTAAAGTTAAAGTTAAAGTTAAAGTTAAAGTTAGTTAAAGTTAACGTTAAAGTTAAAGTTAAAGTTAAAGTTAAAGTTAAAGTTAAAGTTAAAGTTAAAGTTCAAGTTAAAGTTAAAGTTAAAGTTAAAGTTAACGTTAAAGTTAATTAAAGTTAAGTAACCCTAACCGTACCTCCTAACTCCCTAACCCCTAACCCTAACCCTAACCCTAACCCTAACCCTAACCCTAACCCTAACCCTAACCCTAACCCTAACCCTAACCCTAACCCTAACCCTAACCCTAACCCTAACCCTAACCCTAACCCTAACCCTAACCCTAACCCTAACCCTAACCCTAACCCTAACCCTAACCCTAACCCTAACCCTAACCCTAACCCTAACCCTAACCCTAACCCTAACCCTAACCCTAACCCTAACCCTAACCCTAACCCTAACCCTAACCCTAACCCTAACCCTAACCCTAACCCTAACCCTAACCCTAACCCTAACCCTAACCCTAACCCTAACCCTAACCCTAACCCTAACCCTAACCCTAACCCTAACCCTAACCCTAACCCTAACCCTAACCCTAACCCTAACCCTAACCCTAACCCTAACCCTAACCCTAACCCTAACCCTAACCCTAACCCTAACCCTAACCCTAACCCTAACCCTAACCCTAACCCTAACCCTAACCCTAACCCTAACCCTAACCCTAACCCTAACCCTAACCCCAACCCCAACCCTAACCCTAACCAAACTAATATGTTCTACGAAGGGACGCAATAAATAGACAGGGTTAGGGTTAGGGCTAACAGAAAAAAAGAATACAGCTTCTTGACCACAATTAGCTTCCCAGGTCGAAATTCCCATAGAAACCAGTAGAAACCAATAAAGACCGTCTACTGGTTTCTACTGGTCCAGTACAGTCTACTGGTCTGAAGAGGAACTACGAAATCAAACCAGTAGAAACCAGTAGAGTCTAGTGTGTTGAAGACCAGTAGAAACCAATAGAAACCAGTGAGATCTAATGGTTTGAGAAGGAGTGTGAAAAAACAAAGTCAAACCAGTAAAAACCATTAGAGACCAGTGGATTCTAATGGTATTGAAGACCAGTAGAAACCATTAGAATCCAGTGGTCTCTAATGGTTTCTACTGGTTTGATTTTGTTTTTTTTTCACACTCCTTCTCAAACCACTAGATCTCACTGGTTTCTATTGGTTTCTACTGGTCTTCAATACCATTAGAATCCACTGGTCTCTAATGGTTTCTACTGGTCTTCAATACCATTAGAATCCACTGGTCTCTAATGGTTTCTACTGGTTTGACTTTGTTTTTTTTCACACTCCTTCTCAAACCACTAGATCTCACTGGTTTCTATTGGTTTCTACTGGTCTTCAATACCATTAGAATCCACTAGCTGGTCTCTAATGGTTTTTACTGGTTTGACTTTGTTTTTTCACACTCCTTCTCAACCATTAGATCTCACTGGTTTCTATTGGTTTCTACTGGTCTTCAATACCATTAGAATCCACTGGTCTCTAATGGTTTTTACTGGTTTGACTTTGTTTTTTTCACACTAATAGAAACTAGTGAGATATAATGTTTTGAAAAGGAGTGTGAAAAATTCAAAGTCAAACCAGGAGAAACCATTAGAGACCAGTGAAACTTAATGGTTTGAAAAGGAGTGTGAAAAATACAGAGTCAAACCAGTAGAAACCATTAGAGACCAGTGAATTCTACAGGTGGAGACCAGTATAAACCAATAGAAACCAGTAAGACCTAATGGTTTGAAAAGGAGTGTCAAAAATTCAAAGTCAAACCAGTAGAAACCAATAGAAACCAATAAGACCTAATGGTTTGAAAAGGAGTGTCAAAAATTCAAAGTCAAACCAGTAGAAACCAATAGAAACCAGTGAGATCTAATGGTTTGAAAAGGAGTGTGAAAAATACAAAGTCAAACCAGTAGAAACCATTAGAGACCAGTGAATTTTCATGGTATTGGAGATCAGTAGAAACCAATAGAAACTAGTGAGATAAAATGTTTTGAAAAGGAGTATGAAAAATACAAAGTCAAACCAGTAGAAACCAATAGAAACCAGTGAGATCTAATGGTTTGAAAAGGAATGTGAAAAATACTAAGTCAAACTAGTAGAAACCATTAGAGACCAGTGAATTCTACTGGTAATGGAGACCAGTAGAAACCAATAGAAACCAATTGAAATAGAGATGCTCATGAATATTCATGCATGTATTTACGTGTCCTAATTTTGTACTTTTAAATAGATAACCTCCACCTAACCAGATAAAAGGAATTTTACCAAGTAATGATTTCAAGTTTAAACATAAAATAGTGAATGTCACCTACTTAAGTGAAGACAATAATGATAACAACAACAAAAATGATCTTCTTAAATGTAAGTTGTAGTAACCAACATCTTATGAACCTTATAACCGTACTGCTATATATATAAAAGTCTGTGAAGGAAAGGGCAGGAATTAGGTTAGGTATAGGTTAGAATAGGAATAAATATAGGATAGGACAGGATAGGATTAGATTAAAACGATAAGGTAATATGCCATAATTCGGATTATCGTATACTAAATTTAAATCAATATTTCATCAATATTTTTAATTTTGATTCCTATTGGTCTCCTGATGGCTCCAGTAGGTATTTTACTAGTTTCTACTGGTATTCTGATGGATCCAGGAGAAATTGCTACTGGTTTCTACTGGCACTCTACTGGTATTTTTCTGATGGTTTCTACTGGAAATCATTTCACTTTCCATATTCAAACCAGTAGAAAAATTCCAGTAGAAACCAGTAGGAAGCTCTATTGGATCCAGTAGAGATTCCTACTGGTTTCTACTGGTCTTCTTTTGGATCCAGTAGAGATTCCTACTGGTTTCTACTGGTATTCTACTGGTCTTCTATTGGTCTTGTATTGGATCCAGTGGAGATTTCTACTGGTTTCTACTGGTATTCTACTGGCATTTTTCTAATGGTTTCTACTGGAAATCATTTCACTTTCCATATTCAAACCAGTAGAAAATTTTCAGTAGAAACTAGTAGAAATTCTAATGGTTTTTCTCTACTGGTTAGTATCTTACCCTAACCAGTACTTTCTCCTGTACCCTTACTCTTACCCTAACTCTAACCCAAACCCTAACTTTAACCTTTTCCATAAACCAAGTAACGTGTTCTTAGAAGGCACGCAATGAATAGAATGTGATTTATCTTTTTGAAGTGAAGGCATATTATGATGATCACAATTAGTACAGTACCTAACCCTAACCAGTCCTTTCTCATGTATCCTTTCTTTTACCCTAACTCTAACCCAAACTCTAGTTCTTATCCTAACCCTAACTTCAACTGTTACCATAAACAAACTAATATGTTCTACGAAGGGACGCAATAAATAGACTGTCTTTAACAGAAAAAGGATACAGCTTCTTGACTACAATTAGCTTAGTATCTTACCTTAACCAATACTTCCTCCAGTACCCTTACTCTTACCCTTACTCTAACCCAAACCCTAGCTCTTGTCTTAACCCTAACTTCAACTGCTACCATAAACAAACTACAGTAATATGTTCTACGAAGGGACGCAATGAATAGACTGTCTCTAACATAAAAGAGAATACATTATCATGATTACAATTAGCTTAGTATCTAACCTTATCCTGTACTTTCTATTGTGCCCTTGCCCTTCCCCTTATCCTCACTCTAACTCTAACCCTAACCCTGACTTTAACTGTACCCATAAACCAAGTAACGTGTTCTTAGAAGTTATGCAATGAATATATTTTTTTTCATCTTTTTGAAGTGAAGACACATTATGGTGATCACGATTGACATAGTACCTAACCTTAACCATTACTTCCTCTAGTACCCTTACTCTTAACCTAACCTAAACCCTAACCCTAACTCTTGACCTAACCCTAACTTCAACTGTTACCATTAACACACTAATATGTTCTACGAACGGGACGCAATGAATAGACTGTCTCTTATAGAAAAGAGGATACACTACAGGGAAACCACATGACAATGATTGCGCTACGATTAGAACCTAATTTTTACTTGACACCATAACCCTAAGCAAAATTTGAACCTAACCCTAACTTTAACCATAACTATAATCCTAATTCTTATCTGAAAGCAAACCCAAACCCAAGCAGAATATTCTTTAGAGGAGTTTGATTGAAACATTTTTAAAATCCTGATTGAAATCACATCATAGCTACAGTTTGATTAGTACCTAACAATTACCTGCCACGATAAGCCTAAGTGAAGTTTAATCCTTACTCTAACCCTAACCCAAATTGAAGGCATACCCGTGCTTGAATGAGATATTCACTGAATGGGTGCGATATCTCAGGATTGTTTAACCAGAGTAAAATAAGTTTACTACAATTATAAATATTACGCTAAGCGTATAACCCGTACCTATCATCATAACCTTAAAGGGCATATACTGTACTGGGAAGGCAAAAAAGCCTTCAAAATGTAATTGTTAGCAATCTTCTTGCCAATGGTCTTAAATTCATGTATTGTCCATTTTAGAAGCTTGCTGAAAGTTATTTGCCCTCAAATGATCCACATATGGAGTAATTAATGATTAATGATTAAATCCTCAAAATGTTCGGGCCGAACATTTTGAGGATGTGTGATTTAATCACTCATTACTCCAAATGTGGATCATTTGAGGCCAAATAACTTTCAGCAAGCTTCTAAAATAGACAATACATGAATTTAAGACCATTGGCAAGGAGATTGCTAACAATTACATTTTGAAGGCTTTTTTGCCTTCCCAGTACAGTACATGCCCTTTAAACAATCTCTGAACCTAACCCTAACTTTAGCCGTAACTCTTACTATTAATTTCAAACTTAACGTGAACCAGAACAAAATATTCTTTGGAGGAGTGCGACGGATCATTGTGTTTATCTACAGTGCAATCACAAGACTATGATTACACTACGATTAGAACCTAGCTCTCATTTGACACCATACCCCTAAGCAAACTTTGAACCTAACCCTAACTCTAACCATAACCCTACCTCTAATCTGAAAGCAAACCTTAACCCCAGCAAAATATTTTTTTGAGGAGTTTGATTGATACATTTTTAAATCCTGATGCACAGCATAGTTACAGTTCGATTAAGACCTAACCATTACCTGTCACCATAAGCCTAAGTGAAGTTTAACCCTAACTCTAACCCTAACCCTAATTTGAAAGCATATCCGTAATTATTTAATGAAATATTCATTGAATGGGTGCGATATTTCAGGCTTGTTTATCCATAGTTAAATGACTACTATAATTACATTATTATAAATGCCTAACCCAAACTCTGAACCTAACCTAACCTAAGCACAATAGCCACACAATTAATCTTCAAGTGTGAAGGACGCAGGACTACCCTGAAGAAGAAGAGGAAAACTGTTACATCACCTAATCGCTACCCTAACCCGAATCTGAAACTCGATCTGAACCCAAACAAAATATCCTTTGGAGGTATGCATGAGATCAATCGTGTTTATCTAGAGGGATATCACGTTGCTCTGATAACACTTTGATTGGTACCTAACAATTATCTGTCACCATAAGCCTGAGCAAACTACGATCCTAACCCTATAACGCTAACAGTAATCCTAAATTGTAAACCCAACTCTAATCTAAAACTAAACCAGAATCCAGCAATATATTCTTTGGATTGGTGCGCTCAATGAATTGCGTTTATCTATAGAGTGAAATCACATTACTATAATCCAAATTTGATTAGTACCTTACCATTAACTGTCACAAAACATTTCCCTAACTCTAACTCGAATTATAACTCTTACCCTTACCCTAGCCCTTTATCTGAAAGTGACCCTTTTCCCCAACAAACTATTCTTTAGATGAGTTTGATATATAAATTTTGTGCATCTGGTGTGGGTGACTGTGATCACAATTTGATTTTTGAATTGAATTGAATTGAATTTTATTTCCACATATAAACATAAACATACAACGTACAAATACATGAGATGATTCGTTCACATGCATATACAGATAAATAAATAAAGAGGGACATTGACAAGGTAAATACAATACATGTAGAAAACAAACATTAGATGACTGCTTGTACACTTCGATAACAGAAAATTGATAACATATAACAATGTGGGGGGAGCCTATAAAAAAAAAAGCGAAGCTTGTAGGGTTATAGGCTCCCCGTTACAATTTATGAGATTATTTAAAGATTTATACATTTATTAAATCAAAGTGCCGTAAAGGAAGGGGGGAGTTAAAGGTGAAGGGCATACGTATGTAGGAGAAAATAATCTAAGTATCGGGAGGTGTGCGATATGCGTCGATTACACTGCGCTTTAGCCTGCGCTTGAGTGAATAGATGGTTACGGATGACTGCAGTTCACTGCTCAGTGAGTTCCACAGTTGCGGTCCTTGATATAAAAATGTTCTCTGGCGACATAATGTCCGGGTGAGTGGGAGATCATAAAAGGCTTGATTGTCTTGTGGGATAGTTGTGTACGTCTTGGTTTCTGCGAAATAAATCAAGGATGTTTTGAGGTAATGTTTCTTGTGCTAGCTGGTACATGAAGGAACTTAGACTTAAATTGTAGAGATCGTGATATTTTAGGACTCGGTTTTGGTAAAATAAATTGTTTGTATGTTCTCGGTAGCCTGTACCACTTATTATTCTCATTGCTCTTTTTTGTAGTTATACTATCTTATTTGTTTGTGACGTTAAACAATTGCCCCATGCCAGAATACAAAAATTCAAGTGTGAAAGCCCCAAAGCGGAATAGAGGCATAGAAGTGCGTGTTGAGGGAGAAAGTGTTTGAGTTTGTTGATAATTCCGATGTTACGTGAGACTTTCTTGCATAAGTCATTAACATGGAGTTTCCAAGTGAGGTCATCGTCAACGTATACCCCCAGAAATTTTGTGGATTGTACTCTTTGTAAAGTAGTAGTGTTGAATAGAATGGGGTTTGGGAGAAGTGAGAGAGTTTTGCTGAATAGCGTGTAATTCGTTTTGTCAAGGTTTAGAGAAAGTCTATTTGCATGTATCCAGCTGTTGACGTTTTTTAGTTCCTTATTCATGACATTGACAAGTGTATCGGGGTTTGAATGTGAGAAGAATATATTGGAGTCGTCTGCGAATAATATGAATGATAATAATTTGGAAGATTTGCATATGTTGTTTATGTACAAAATGAATAGTAAGGGACCTAGAATTGAGCCCTGGGGGACGCCGCATGAAACAGTCCTCATTTCAGATTCACAGTGTTTTGTTACTACATATTGTTTCCTGTTGTCTAGGTAACTCCTGAACCACTCCAAGGCCTTATCTCGGACACCGTAATGCGACAATTTATTTAACAATATGCTATGGTCAACTGTGTCAAAGGCCTTGGAGAAGTCCAGGAACACACTAATAGTATGTAGCCTATCATCCAGTGATTTACTTATTTTGTGTATTAGGGTCAGTAGGGCATGTGATGTGTTGTGGTTTTCGCGGAAGCCAAATTGTGTGTCATTAAGAATGTTGTTTTGTTTTACGAAATAGACAAGTCGCTTATAAAGAATTTTTTCTAGGATCTTAGAAAAGGTTGTTAGAAGCGAGATTGGACGATAGTTGGTAAGAAGGGTTGTGTTTCCTTTTTTGAATATTGGTACAACTTTCGCAATTTTCATTTGATCGGGAAATACACCAGTTGACAAGGATAAATTGAAGATATGATTTAGTGGGATAAGTAGGTCGGGTAGAATTCTTTTAAGTATTGTGTTATTGATATTATCGAAGCCTGGACTTTTGTCGTTTTTGAACTGTGTAACAATGTTTGATATTTCTGCCGCATCTGTTGGATACAGGAAAAGTGTATTAGGATTAGGGTCCGGCATAAAGTCCTTGAAGTCAGTGTTTGTGCGTGGTAATTTATTTGCCAAGTTTGGACCAACATTTACAAAGAAATTGTTAAAATGTTGTGCTATTAATTTCTGTTCTCTTATTGTTTCGTTCTCTAGTATTATTTGGTTACAGTTATCTTGCGGTTTGTTTTTGTTAAGAATGCTGTTCAGAGTCTTCCACGTGCCATTTATGTTGTGTTTGCTGTTGTGAAATTTGTTTGCAAAATAGTCTCTTTGGGCATTTCGTAGCAAAGATGTGAGTATATTTTTGTACGTAGTATATTTGGCTCGCGTTGTGGGATTAGAGTTGTGCTTATATCTGTAGTATAAGTTGTTTTTTCGGTTGATTGATCGTAGGAGGGTTTTGCTTATCCACGGTGATCTTGGTACTTTCCTGTAATTAGGTTTTCTGCGTATTTGGGCAGGAATTATTTCATCATAAGCAAAGAGTAGGAGTGACATGAACTTTTCAAATGATTCATTGGGGTCTTGCTATACAAGAACTTCAGACCAATCAATTGAACTCAGTTTTTGTTTGAGGGAGTTAATGTTATCATTTGTTAATTTTCTTGTTATATTCGGAGGAGATTTTGATTGCTTCAAGAGATTCGAGACAGTTGTGAATACTGGGAAATGATCGCTTATATCAGATACTAAAATTCCAGACTGGGGAAACGGGTGAACATTTGTGAGAATATGATCTATTAGCGTTGCCGAGTGTTCAGTGACCCGTGTTGGCCTGGCTATAAGGGGGACAAGAGAGTGAGAAAGAACAATGTCTATGTAGTCATTTGATGGGCTCTCGTCAGTTTTGAGGAGATCTATGTTAAAATCGCCTGTTAGGAAGCAGGTTTTATTGCACAAGTTTACTTTTGACAGAAGACTTTCAAATTCACTGAGGAATTCATTGATATTGCTGCTGGGGGGTCTATAAATTATACCAATTAGTATTCCTTTATTCCCTGGATTTAGGATTTCAATGAAGAGTTTCAATGTGGGGTTTTGTAATGTGTTATACGTGTTATATGTGTTATATGTGTTTTGTAATGTGTATAATGTGTATGTAATGTGTATGTAATGTGTTTTGTAATGTGTATAATGTGTATAAGTTATACATATATAGCCATACATGTAGCTCTTGAATTAGCTGCACTCTGGGTGCTTGTGACATTCCTCACTGGTGAAATAAACATTTAGCAATGTGTACTGCCCAGAAGAGTCTAGAATGTTATTTACATGAAAGAATGTTGCAGCTAGCTGAGACTCATTAGCATAATAAAGGAGCTCAGATGGGCTAGTGATGACTCATCAGTGTAATCTAGGTCAGGTCAATATTGTTTGTCATGTTTACAAGCATATGTATATGTACAATATAGAGCTTACTGGATGTATTGAGACATTTCTGGAAGTAGAGTTAATGGAACCTTCTAGAATGTACAAATTGTAGTATATATATGAGTGACTTGGATATAGGACCTCAGAGTTTAACATACCATCCTAGCTCCAGCCATGTACCTGTGATAACCTGCATTAGAGAGTTTCATATCATCTTGCTCCAGTCACCTGTAGTAAAAGTAACCTGCATCTAAGATATTGTTGCGACCCTGGCTCAATACTTACCTGTGGATTTATACGAGGATTTTCCCTACGTGGATAACTACCTGCCTGTTAAATAGCGCTTATGAGATCCTGCCTGTGGAAGCCGTGAAAGCTCTGTGGAATAACATTTGACCATCTTGGATCATCTATTTGGACTTGACTATCTGGAATACCTGTTCTTCAGCGTACAACATTGGGATCAACATTGCGATCATAATTTGGGAATACTGGATCGGATTATCAACTGGACCATCAGCGAGAGCCGTGGATCCATTGGACTTCAGTATCCTCCAGCACTGTAAGCTAACCTGTATCCATACATTGTAAAATAATCTATATACATGTATTTATTTCTTGATGTATTGAAAGTGAACGCTTGTCTTGGTTTTTGAAGGGGAAAATACCCCATATAATAAAGAACACATAAACTAAATATTGGTATCATTTTGTGCGATCCTTTCTGGCGTGAACTGATCGTAACAAAATTTGGGGGCTTGTCCGGGAAATGAACATTGTTAATAAGCCAACATTGTTCAAAATTCAGTGAAATTTTGGTCATAACTTTGATTGATCTATCCTAGAATACATCAGACAAGCTTTCACATATTTTGATTGTGTATCTTGTATACTGTGTACAATCATGAGTACTTTCGATGTTAAGGCGTTTGCCGAGAGGACAGATTTGTCCTACACAGATTTGGAAAGATTAAGAAAGTGTAATTTGATCGCTATTGCCCAACATTTGAATGTTGAATTGACACAGGGTATGAAGAAGGCAGAGATACTTGATAGTGTAGCTAGTCACATGACAGTTAGACAACAATCCCAACCAGTTGAACAAGCCCAAGGTATGGGTGGTTCAGATCAAACACAACTTGAGCTTGCTAAAATGGAATTTGAAAGAGAGAAGATGAGATTAGAATTTGAAAGAGAAAGAGAACAAAGACAGCTAGAGGCAGAAATTGAAATGAGAAGACTAGAAATGGAGATGAAATTGCGCGAGCTTGAATTGTCTCAGACTCGTGCACAGGACAGTAAGTCCCATACATTTGATGTGGCAAAGAATGTTCGTTTGGTGCCAAAATTTGAAGAGGATAGAGTCGACAGATATTTTGTCTCATTTGAGAAAGTGGCTAGTACGATGAAATGGCCACAGGAATTTTGGCCTATGCTTCTCCAAAGTGTTTTTGTTGGTAAAGCAGCAGACGTGTACTCATCTATCTCAGCAGAACAGTCATGTAACTATGCTACTGTAAAGAAAGCAGTACTGAATGCATATGAATTGGTACCGGAGGCGTACAGACAGAAATTCAGAGGTACCAGCCGCAAGCCAGGTCAGACACACGTTGAGTTTGCTCGTGAAAAAGAAATGATGTTTGATAGGTGGTATGGTTCATTGAAAGTGGGGGAAGATTTTGATAGCCTCAGAGAGGTAGTGTTGTTGGAGGAGTTCAAAAAGAATGTTGCCTCCAATGTGAGATCCCACCTAGATGATCACAAAATCACAGATCTGAAAAAAGCAGCTCAAATGGCTGATGAGTACGAGCTAACTCACAAGAATGATAACAGACCATCGTTCCGAAATTTCTCTGGTTATAGAGGTAAAAATCAGAATGATGCACAAAAGGGTACTGGCCAAGCAAAAGATGCGCAAAAAGGCGGCAACACTAGCAGTGGTTCACCTCCGGCATCCAAAAATCAGTCTGACAATTCAGGTACGGCAAAACCACCTCCAACTTGCTTTCATTGTAACAAGAAGGGTCATTTAAAAGCCCAGTGCTGGAAATTGCAAAATAAGGAAAAGAAAGAAGTTGGGTTTGTCATGCCAAAAAGTGTCCTCCCAGAAGAAAGTGTCCCAGGTAGAGATAGACAGGTCATTGAAAATCGTCCATTCAATTTTGACGATAAACTTACGCAGGTTGATCAAAAATATCGTAGCTTTTTGTCTGAGGGAATAGTGGCCCCTAGTTCATCTGGTGAGGCAGGTAAGCCAGTGGTTATCCTTAGGGATACAGGGTCCAATCAGACGTTGTTGGTGGAAGGTAGTGTGACTTTACCACCAGAGAGTGCATTGAATGCCAAGGCATTGATACAGCCTATTTTTGGCAGTTGTATCACCGTCCCCTTGTATAAGGTGGATTTGAAGTGTGACCTAGTTTCTGGTCCTGTTACTGTTGGAGTCATCCCAGAGTTGCCCATGCGGGGTGTAGATTGCTTGCTGGGTAATGACTTGGCTGGCGACAAAGTTGTTGCGTCGCCAGGTGTTTCAGAGCAACCGGTTGAGGTTACTGAAGCTGAACAGTTACAGGTGAAGTTCCCAGGAATTTTTCCGGATTGTGTTGTGGTTTTGGAAAAACCAGTTGAGGTTCCGGAAACTGAGAACTTACAGGAAGAAGTACCGGGAATCTTCCCAGCCTGTGTTGTTACTAGGTCTCAGGCTCGTAGGGATGCGCACGATGATGCGGATTGTGTTGACGTGGAGGAGAATACTGGGGTTTGGTTGGCTGAAACCTTTTTCAAGGATTTGAATGAAGGGGGTGCTGTTTTAGGCTCCGAGGCTAGCAGTGGTGAGCTGTTTAGTAAGTCTTCCTTGGTTCAGGCACAACAGGCAGACATGGAATTGAAGGGCTTGTCTCAGACGGCGTGTTCTGAGGCTGAGGCTGTTAATGTCCCTGAGTGCTATTATGTCAAAGATGACATTTTGATGAGGAAGTGGAGACCTCCCCTTAGGCCAGCTGATGAGGATTGGACTGTTGTCCATCAAATTGTTGTCCCTCCTTGTTATCGCAATGAGATTCTGAGAATTGCCCACGAGTTACCTGTTGGCGGCCATTTAGGTGTCAGAAAGACAAAAGATCGAATCATAAGGCATTTCTATTGGCCGAAGTTGAGTCGAGATGTGGCTCAGTTTTGTAAAACTTGTCACACATGTCAGGTGGTTGGTAAACCACAGCCGTCGATCAAGCCGGCACCATTGATTCCGATACCCGCATTTGATGAACCATTCACTCGGGTTCTAGTTGACTGTGTTGGCCCTTTACCTAGAACTAGGTCAGGTCATAAGTTTCTCTTGACAATCATGGACATGTCTACCCGTTTCCCTGAGGCAATTCCACTCAGGAATATTACAGCCAAGACTGTAGTAGAGGCCCTAGTACAGTTTTTCACTAGGTATGGTCTGCCCAAGGAAATTCAGTCTGACCAGGGATCCAATTTCATGTCAAACATATTTCAAGAGGTGATGTATCAGTTGGGTATCAAACAGCTGAAGTCGTCAGCTTACCATCCCCAATCTCAAGGTGCATTAGAACGCTACCATCAGACCCTGAAAACCATGATTAGGGCATATTGTGAGGAGCACCCTGAGGACTGGGATAAGGGCATCCCATGTTTGTTGTTTGCTACTAGGGACTCCCCGAATGAGTCAACGGGATTTAGTCCATTTGAGTTGGTGTACGATCACGAGGTTAGGGGCCCTCTTAAGCTCATAAAGGAGAGGTTCATGTCCCAGGATGATGATGTAAACCTCCTTGACTACGTGTCAAAGTTCCGTGAAAGGCTGTTTAAGGCATGTGAGGTAGCTAGAGGACATCTGAAAACGTCCCAAGAGAGCATAAAGAAGAAAGCAGACAAAAATGCTAAAGTGCGTACTTTCAAGCCTGGTGACAAAGTACTTGTGTTGCTACCATTGCAGGGTGAGCCATTAAAGGCCAAGTTCAGTGGACCGTACTGTGTCAAAAAGAAATTGAATGATGTCAATTATGTGATCGGTACTCCAGACAGGAGAAAAGATCAAAGGGTGTGTCATGTGAACATGCTCAAGGAATACTTTGAGCGAGAGGCTAGCCAGCCAGTTGGGGTGATACACATGGTAAATGATGAGGAGGTAGATGTGGTGGAATCAGATGTGGACATGTCTGAATCTGATGTAAACATGAGTGAGCCACCAAGTGTCAGGCTGTCTAACACGGAGGTGTTAGGGAAAACACAGGAAGTGTTGAGTTACCTCCCTGAAGATCAGAGAAAAGATGTAACTGATTTGTTGCATGAATTTGGGGACGTTTGCAAAGACAAAGTAGGTTGCACCCCACTGACTGTGCATGATGTTGATGTTGGAGATGCTAGACCAATCAAACAGCACCCATATCGGTTAAACCCCGATAAATTGGCGAAGGTTAGGGAGGAGGTTCAATTCATGTTAGAAAATGACATAATAGAGCCAAGTCAGAGTAGTTGGAGTTCCCCTATCGTCATGGTACCAAAACCAGATGGTTCACAGAGATTCTGTATTGATTACCGGAAGGTAAATGCAGTGAGTAAGACAGATTCATTCCCAATTCCCAGATTGGAGGACTGTATTGATAGGGTTGGTTACTCTGCCTTCGTCAGTAAGATAGACTTGCTTAAGGGCTACTGGCAAGTGCCAATGACCGACCGTGCAAAAGAAATATCTGCCTTTGCGACCCCAGATGGTCTGTTTCAGTGTAAGGTCATGCCTTTTGGGATGAAGAATTCGCCAGCGACCTTTCAAAGGTTGACCAATCAGGTGATAGCCGGACTTGACCACTGTGTGGTGTACATTGATGACATTCTTGTGTTCTCGGACACATGGAGTGATCACATCCAACACCTCAGACTACTGTTTGACAGGCTCCACAAAGCCAATCTTGTGATCAATCTTGCAAAGAGTGAATTTGCAAAGGCAAAGGTCACCTATCTCGGTCACATAGTCGGTCAAGGGCAAGTACTGCCAAGAGAAGCCAAGGTTGATGCTATACTCAGCTTCCCCATCCCCCAAACAAAGAAAGAGTTGCTCAGATTTCTGGGTATGGCTGGGTTCTATAGAAAATTCGTGCCGAATTTTAGTACTGTAGTGAGCCCACTCACAAACTTGCTGAAAGGCAAAGTCAAGTACATCTGGTCAGATAAGTGCCAAAATGATTTTGTGAAGTTGAAATCTATCATGGCAAATGAGCCGGTGTTGGCTGCACCCAATTTCTCCAAGCCCTTCAAAGTGGCTATTGATGCCAGTGATGTTGGTGTAGGGGCAGTTTTGCTCCAAGATGATGATGATGGCATAGAAAAGCCCGTGAGCTACTTCTCTAAGAAATTGAACAAGTACCAGAAAAAGTACTCAACAATTGAGAAAGAGGCACTCAGTATGATCCTTTCCCTTCAGCAGTTTGAAGTGTATTTGACCAACAGTAAAGGGGAGATAATCCTGTACACAGACCACAATCCCCTTGTCTTCCTGGATCGGTTCAAAACCAAGAACAGTAGAATATTCAGGTGGAGTCTGCTGATCCAGCCCTATGCACTCAAAATTGTGCATGTATCAGGCAAAAACAATGTCATAGCTGATGCATTGTCCAGAGTGTGAAAAAAAACAACAACAAAGAAGTAATAAGTTTTGTCACAAGGTATGTGATTACGTGTAAAAATGTTATTGAATCAGTATGATGACAAATGAAAATTGCCATATATCCAAAAGACTTTGGCAACAAGATTTTGAAGTTATTTTCATGTGGAAACATTCAGTGCAAGTAAGTGCCTTGCCGGTTGATTATGGTATTGAAACTGTTTGTTCGTTATTGAAGAAAATATTGTTTGGATAATACATGTCATCAAAATGGTTGAATAAGAAATTCAAAGTGACAAAATACTCAAGACAAGTTGTCAAGGTTGAATTATGAGTTGTCATAAATGAGACATGGAAATATGATATTGTAAGTGTTCAAACATAAAAGTATGATTGTTCATAATGCAGAGAAGGTGAACATGTTTATTTAGGTAACTTTAAATGTTTGAAAATGTAAAAGAAAAATTTGCTATGGCAAAATTTTCTTTTTTCCATGGGGGAAAGTGTTACAAATGTGTATAAGTTATACATATATAGCCATACATGTAGCTCTTGAATTAGCTGCACTCTGGGTGCTTGTGACATTCCTCACTGGTGAAATAAACATTTAGCAATGTGTACTGCCCAGAAGAGTCTAGAATGTTATTTACATGAAAGAATGTTGCAGCTAGCTGAGACTCATTAGCATAATAAAGGAGCTCAGATGGGCTAGTGATGACTCATCAGTGTAATCTAGGTCAGGTCAATATTGTTTGTCATGTTTACAAGCATATGTATATGTACAATATAGAGCTTACTGGATGTATTGAGACATTTCTGGAAGTAGAGTTAATGGAACATTCTAGAATGTACAAATTGTAGTATATATATGAGTGACTTGGATATAGGACCTCAGAGTTTAACATACCATCCTAGCTCCAGCCATGTACCTGTGATAACCTGTATTAGAGAGTTTCATATCATCTTGCTCCAGTCACCTGTGGTAAAAGTAACCTGCATCTAAGATATTGTTGCGACCCTGGCTCAATACTTACCTGTGGATTTATACGAGGATTTTCCCTACGTGGATAACTACCTGCCTGTTAAATAGCGCTTATGAGATCCTGCCTGTGGAAGCCGTGAAAGCTCTGTGGAATAACATTTGACCATCTTGGATCATCTATTTGGACTTGACTATCTGGAATACCTGTTCTTCAGCGTACAACATTGGGATCAACATTGCGATCATAATTTGGGAATACTGGATCGGATTATCAACTGGACCATCAGCGAGAGCCGTGGATCCATTGGACTTCAGTATCCTCCAGCACTGTAAGCTAACCTGTATCCATACATTGTAAAATAATCTATATACATGTATTTATTTCTTGATGTATTGAAAGTGAACGCTTGTCTTGGTTTTTGAAGGGGAAAATACCCCATATAATAAAGAACACATAAACTAAATATTGGTATCATTTTGTGCGATCCTTTCTGGCGTGAACTGATCGTAACAAATGTTAAGATTAGTGTGTAGTGTGTAGCTGTGTTGTGTAGATATATAGGCAGCAACGCCACCGCATCTCGCTGGGCGATTGTTAGTAACTAATGTGAAGCCTGGTAGCGAAATAAGGCAGTTATAATGTTCGTTGTCGGTAAGCAACGTTTCTGTTAGACCTACTACGGATATGTTATAGTTTATATTTTCCATTATAATTCGAAGTGCTTCAAAGTTCTTGTTAAGACTTCTGATGTTAAAATGCATTAAAGAGAAGTTGGAGGGGTTGGTATTCAGTATGCCAGCAAGTTGTGTTTGTGTAAGATATTGTATGTTCGTGTATGGAGTGTCATCGTTTTCGTCAAAGTTATAAGAGAATTGAGGTTGGTGGATATTAAATGATCGGGTTACACATTGACTGTTTTCTACATTCGGCTCATTTTCAGAGCAGTGAACTGTGTCATCCGTTAGAACTGCTGACGCAAAGTCGCGCGTGTTGAGCGTGAGGAAAGGTAAATTTGATTCACAATGGTTAATAATGAGATAAGACACGCTACGTGGTTGTTAAGTAATGCCCGTAAGTGCAAGTAAATTAAAACAAAAAAAAAGGGGGGAGGAAGACTAAAATTGATAACGTTTAATAAGATGTTTGCGCTTAGGTCGAATAAGTGTTTTTTTTAAAGAGGTTGTCTAAAGAAAGTATATTGGATTAGTGATAATTACGAATGAAAGGGAAGTTGGTATTGAAATTTATCTACGAGGTACATGATATTCATGTAGACACACAATCTTGCTAGTCAAACATTGACAATATGAACACATTATTACTTGGGTAACAAGCATCATTCAAAAGCTGATATGCGAAATGCGTGACAAATTTGCAATAGAACATGAACAAGTGAGCATGCATTCCCAGTGAAAATTCAACAACAGTGGGATAACAATGTATTTCGGATCATTTCACCTTGACATGTTGAATGAGCGCTCTTCGCATCAATTCAATCTGGTTTTTTGAAAGACTATCCGTGATTGCATAACAGACAATTGGCATTTTGCCGGTTTGCTGGTTTCATTATTTTGTGTGAAATTGTTTATGTCAACGTAATCACGGGCTGCCTTGTTACAAGCAGGTCCATACAGTTTTTAGATGAATTGTCAGCACAAAATTGGAATAAGTGGTATATTAGAATACGGGTGATATAATGTAAAATCTACTTGACATGTGCTGAGGGATAGTAAAAGCAATTAGTGAGATAATATATTATTCCTCCATGCATTCTACCGTAAACAACTAGTTGGTGTTTAAAAGTTCAGAGCTGTATACAGACGAACTGCTGTGGGAAAGCCAAATTAATAATTGAAGGCTTTATTACACTTTACAGTAGAACGCAGTGCATTATGGCGTGTTACACTTTGATGTACAATGAAACCTTTCCTATTCGAATGGAACATTGAGGAAACATTTGACACTTGCAAATGCGTAAAGCATTTTTCACGATAAGCATGATAAGCGTGACATTTAGTTTATGATCGATGTGACGCATTGTTAATAAGATACACCAGATTACTGCTTATGTGATATATGTGAAGAAAGAAGGAGTACAGTATCGTAACGATAACATAATATCATCATAGTGTTAAAACAGTGAAGGCCAGCAATCTTGTGTTTCAACGGGTAAGAAAAACAGAGAGCTAAAATACGAGCTTTACATTTCAAGTATTGACAATTTTTTTATTATCAATGTACTGCACAGATAAAAAAAAAAAAAAAACAGGAATTCAGGTAAATACAGCGGCATGAGTTTGAAATTTTTCATGTCGCTCGAGGATCCAGATATTTAAACATTGCTCATTATACGAGAGGTAACGTTAGGAAGCGACATTCTAATGTGGATTTGAGCACTTTCGATATACAGTGGTATACGGTCCACGGTAAACATGGCACACTAGTCATGATACTTTAAAATGCTTAACAATATAGACAACATCGGACATAACAAATAGAGTATAATCATGAGATGTGGCTTATAAAGTAGTAGCTTAGTTGGTTTTAAGTGTAGTTTATATATACCTCTATAATTGTGACACTGATATACTCTGTGATCGTCTCTATAATATAAGCTTCGTGATCTGTGTGTGTCGAAGGATGACATTACTACATGAAGAAGATGATAAAAAAAAATATGCTTAAAAATGAGAGATCATGGTACGTGTAGTTAAGGTGGTTACCAGAGTATTTATTGTTTAAACTCATAGGGCACACCAGAGGCGAGACGCCACTTGCCAGAAACAAATCTGAGCTTGGTGCCTGCTCTGTACAGGTCTTGAACAGATTTTGCCCACTTCTGCTTTTCTTTAAGATCACTTGGGGTGAGGTCATCAAGTATGAAGAAGTTCTCACCTTGTAGGGTTTGGCGGGCACGGCGGATGACATCAATCTAGTATCTAACCCATACCTAGCTGACCCTAAGCCAACTCTGAACTTAATCCTTACTCTAACCGTAAACCTAACCATTAAAAACAGTTGGGTTTTAAATACTATGCTAAAGTGACCCCTGATTTACATGTAACAGCAAGACCCTAACATAAAATCCTGAATGTGACCTACAAAGAACAAGTCTCCAGCGTAAAAGGCCAGTTCACCCTGAAGATAAGTAAGTTTCACTAAAAGCAAAAACATAAAAAAACATGTAAGGGAAGATAGGATGAAAATCCGTGAAAGGATAAGAAAGTGATAACTTTTGACATTTCAATTTTGTGACGTCACGTGCGAGGTGCTCTCGCTAGTGCGTGCCATATGATCACATAAATTGAAGAGCTTGTTTGCAAATGGGGTTAGATCCACCATTCTGAGAAAATCTACTTTTTTTATTCTCCCATATTGCAATATTCTTATGGAAAACTAAATTGTCATGATATACTACCCTACTATGTGAACATAAAATGTGGTCTAAAAGAAATCTACCTGTCTTCATATTTTTTTAATATATCTTTTAATACCTTCGCGGATCTAACCCCTTTTGCAAACAAACTGAATTGGATCTAATCCCTTTTGAAAAAAGTGATTTTTCTTTGCCATTTTTGTTAATTTTTTGATTGAAAAGTCAACTTTTCTATGGTATCATCTTATGGAGCTACTTCAAATCTATACATTGAGTGAAAAAAAAACTTTGAAGAAAAATGGATCTAACCCCTTTTGCAAACGAACTCTTCATTGCGTTTGCAAAAGGGGTTAGATCCATTTCAGAGCAGTTTATTCTCCCATATTACAATATTCTTATGCGAAACTAAATTGTCATGATATACGACCCTACCATGTGAACATAAAATTTGGTATAAAAGAAATCTACCTGTCTCCATATATCTGTAAAAAAAAATAATAATAATTTCCTTTGTGGATCTAACCCCATTTGCAAACAAACTGAAATGGATTTAACGCCTTTTGAAAACTAAAATTATTTTCTTTGCCATTTTTGTTAACTTTTAATGGGGTATCATTTTATAGAGTTACTTTAAATCTAAACATTGAGACAAAAAAAATCACATTTGCTGAAAAATGGATCTAACCCCTGTTGCAAATGGGCTCTTCATTTGCTCTTTTTTTTGTTCTTGACAACGATTTTTTTTATAGAAGGATGTGTGTAAAAACATATTTCTAATGATGTGTCAAATGCACAGTTAAAGGGATGCATATCATTATCTTTTTGAGAAAAAACACGCTTTCAAAAAAGCAAAAAACATTTATGACGTAACGTAGCAAAATCAATACTTTAAAATATCCTAACTTGTTTAACCTTTGACGGATTTTCATCAAACCTTCACAAACATATTTCTTTCATGTGTCTGCTTTTATTGAAACCTAATTTGAGGGTGAACTATCTCTTTCATGAAAATTGCAAACGATAAAGACAATCACTATGTCCTTTGATAGAGTACCGAAGCGTGACGTCATTTGAGCATTATTGTCAAGACAACTGGCTCTAAGCAATGCGGGTAGAGCAAGCAGCGGTGATCACAACGGGGACTGTAATTGGGAATGCCGGACACTAGCCTGATAGACAATATTGGACCGCTAAACCTCTCAGTGAAGTGATTTTGTTAAGAGCCAATTGTCTTGACAACACGTTCATATGACGACATTACTTCGGTACTCTACGAGTGACATCTTCTGTTTTTCTTTTTTATTCGACCCTTCAAGACACCATAATATTGGTCGCTGCTTATCGTGTATCGCCAGTGTATTATTGTGGTCGCCAGTTTCAAGGAGCGTGAACCACGAACAAATAAACAATAACATGTTTGACAGTATATCGTATATATGGTCAGTTAATATAAGCTAATTGTTTATTGTGAACTTCCGTTTAATCAATTTACACTGCGCCAACACAATCTTGACGTGAGTCTGGATTTTTTTGTGCGTTTTGAACAATATGTATGTTTCGTCCCAGATTTAATGTGGTCCCACTCATTATAAAGCACGTTATGTCATATGTTGGCTTGGAATTCTTGTTCACGACGTTAGCCCTGACTTTTCCTGTGGCTGTGTCTGATAAAATGATATGAATGTTAAATAGGAATTGTGTGCATTGGTGGTGACAAAATGGGTTCCTGGCAAACAAAGCGTGAAGGGGTGATGCCACTATTGAAAATGCCTTCATGCACGCTGTTTCCAGTGATCTGCGTCGTCCTAGTCCTAATCCTCCCATTTCCAACCCATGCATCGATGGGGGACCGCAGCACAGTCTTCAGGAATCTGTTGCGCTCGTGCCTCAACATGAATTGCAGCGGGCCTCAACAGCTGCACTCCTTCACAGCCAGGCAACCTTTGGACCTGTGGCTGCTGAGATGGAACTGTGAAGAAGAGTGTCGCTACCAGGTCATGTGGCAGACCGTCCATCACTACTTGAAGGAGGGTATGGCAGTGCCACAGTTTTATGGCAAGGTGAGGCCTGATGATGTCTCTCAGTGATTGCATTGGCCTTAGACGGCTTAGTTTATTTGTCAATGCTGCAGATAAGTGATGTCATGTAACAAGCAGGCTGTACACTTACCATTGAACTGGACTTACCTAGCATTTTCAGCCTGGTACACGGTTAATAAATGACGTAGGCACTGGGAGTTCACCCGCCTAAGAACAAAACAGATCTGTCCTGTACTATATGGTAGCTCCTCTTGTCCTCTAGTTCTAGTTCTACATCAGACTAGGTGTTTTATATAAATTCAAAAAGATGATTAATAAATTTTATGGTTTTGTAATCTCACTAAATACAAACTCTCACAGCGCTCCCAGAGTGAGCATGGTCAGCGAGCCCACATCAGTGACATTCTCAATTTCTAACGGTATGTTCATGCCTGTATTCATTCTCTCCACACTCCATGACCAACCCAGTGGCCTTTCATCAGGGTGCTAGGCATCCAGGAGCCTGCATCAGTGATCTTTTCCATTGCCAATGGTCTGGCCCAGATCTTCTTCATCCATCAGCTCCGTTCCAGGGTTCCCAAGACAACGCCCATGTATTATGTGGGCCACGTTCAAGGCGCTGTAAGCCAATTTTTTTACCAATCCTTTTGGATATATCCGAGATATGTGGTAGACATCCAAAAGACTGCTAAAATAGTTGCTCAGTGAATCAAATCAGCATTTTAGAACAATTTGTGGTAAAACCTGTAAACTCTTGGCAGTGATACCGGGCAAAAGCTGTAACTTCACAAAGTCTTGGCTGCTCTTAATAGGACCCATTTCTACAGTTGGAAGAAAGTTTTTGACTGAAGTGATGGTAAGTAAGGTAATTTAATTTGAAAATGTAAGGCTGATAAATGTGTATAAAGGTTTTATTTTCAAATGCTTGCCTTTCTGAAGTCATTAGATAAAATGAACATACTAAAGGTACTCACATACACTACAGCTCAAAGGAATTGGCATAGGGAAAGGGAAGGGAAGAAAGAAATCGTGGTATATTTTGTCCAGTTCAGCATGAAACATTTTAAAAATTTAATGTATTTTGTCTATGACATTTTAAGATATGTGATCCTTAGATGGCCCTCTTTTAAGCTCTTCTCAAATTATTATTGTAAAATAACTAGTATTATATGATTCAACTCCCAAATTTTATTTGTATTTTCAAAATTGAATGCAATGAAATTTAATTTGATTTCGTTACAGTACTTCTAACCAATTGCATTGGGATTTCACATTTGTTTTTATACATATACATGACACTTAGTTGTATCTACCTTGTGATCCGTATGACGCTTGACTCCGTTAAAACCATGTTTAGTACTTATGTGCCACAAACACATCCTTGTATACCGGTAAATGACAAGTACTCTTATCTTTCATTATGTTGATTAGCTCATTTTATATCCATTCATTATTGCAGTATACAGTTTAATAATGTTATATTCCCGGATTCAATTTGGTTCCTTATTTCGGCTTTTAAAATATGCAATTTTATTCTACTCAGTACCTTATTAGAAATTCATAAACAGACTCAAAATTAGTATTTTGGTTGCAATATTTCAGTGCAATATAATGTAATTGAGCATAAATAAGTTTGTATTTTCATTATTGTGTTTAATATAGGTTAATTATTGTGACATTATAGGTATGATTATTATTGTATTTTTTAATCCAACTATTGATATTTGTACAAATAGATGTAAAGTGTTTGCAATAAATATATAAACACAATGTTTTTTAAGGCTAAAGCATTGTGTTTAATGCTGAACTGGACAAAATATACTGTGGTTTAAAACTGAGGCTCCTTCCTTTTCTTCCCTAAAGTTCCCTTTCCCTATGCCAATTCCTTTGAGCTGCAGTGTACACGTTACTTCACAAGTACCGTTTATCAAAAAATGACTTGGAGAAATACTTGCATGTAAACAATTGTTGGTTGCATAAACCATTATATCTCTATTACCTACCTATGAAATATATTGTTCCTCTTTTATATTTAACAAAGCTCGTTCAGGTTTTGTTTAGACAGTATGGCAAAACAACAGCTTGTTGACCAATGTTCTCAGAAGCGGACTAGAGTATTGTGGATCGGACTGGTCTTTTTGTATTATGTGTATCAAGCAAGCAGCAAGTGGTCGTTTCTTGTCAGTGCACACTTCACAGCTCTTTGGAGATAGGCCATGCTGCATAGACATGCAGTTCTACAATTCAACAGTTGTATGAAACATGGAGGCAGCAAATGTTAGTTGTTGCCATGCTACTTATAATCAAAAGATTAAGATAAGTTATAGATATCAAAGCAGATGCTACCCTGAGCAGCTTTTTAATGTCTGTCATTGTATTTTCCCCCTCTCATCCCCTCTATTCATCACAGGTTGCCATCAATGCCTGGATTTGGTCGACAGTCTTCCACTCACGAGATTGGAATTGGACCGAGGTAAGATCGAAATGTCTCCTACTAGTATCATGCTACCTTCCGAAATTAGTAAAGGACATGAATCAACCTTCTCTCTTTGAACCCACATTTTATGTCACTACAAAGTAATACATGTGTTCTCAGCATGTGCTGTTCAGATGTTTCAACAATTACAAAAGTGCTTTAATGGTTACAGCTTCTCAGAGAAAAAAATATCTAGAGGCTCTTTTCTCTCTAGGTTTTGCTAAAGACATCATTACTTTTGTTAGCATAACAGATATCAGCATACAAACTTGAACTTAAATCAAGTAATGTAACATGTCAAATATATCAACTGCATATTAGAAAAAATAAAAATGATTTTGATAAGTAATTCAAATTAACTTATCATTTTGATACTTATTAAATCCCAAAGAGCACAGTGTTCATCTGTCAGGAAATGTTTTAAGTGAAAACTCAATAAAAAAAAAACCTGACTAAATTTAATCAAACATGGTACAATGATGTGATAAGACATAAGACATTTAAGTGATTTGATTGTAAGTCATATGTGATGAAGGTCAATGGTCACAGATCAAGGTTGAATTCTTAGGCTAAAATGTCATTGTTTCTGTTTATGCTTATGTTCATGTTCAAACGCGGTACAATAGTATACAAATTATTACATTTTGGCTGAGGGCGGGTCAAATTAACACCCAAAATGTCTCTGTTTATGTGATGACTCAATAGATATTTATCAAACTTTCACCAGACTTGGTGTGGTGAGAGTATTTAAGCAGGATTGATAATAGAGTGGACTATTGTTTAGATTGGATTGGTCAAAGGTCAATGGTCTTAGGTCAAGTAGAAATCCTGAAATTTCACTGCATGTAAGACATTGATACATTGACTATACATGGCAAGGCTTATCATCTACTATGGTGTAAGTCAGATATGCTACAATTCAAAGCTCAAATAATGTAGGTCAGATATACATGTACAAGTCAAAGGTCGTACATATAGGTCAGATATGTTACAATTTAAATAGATTATCACTTGCTGAAAGTTACATGTATTTACCCTCAAATGATCCACATTTGGAGTAATTATTTAATAATTCACAATTCCTCAAAATGTTCAGTCCGAACAATTTGAGGATTTGTGAATTACTTCACTACTTCAAATGTGGATCATTTGAGGGTAAATAACTTTCAGCAAGTTTCTAAAATTGACAATACATGAATTGAAGACCATTGGCAAGAAGATTGCTCACGATCACCTTTTTGAAGGTTTTTTTTCTCTTCCCAGTACAGTATATTCCCTTTAAGGTCACACCCCAAATTTCTGTCTGCTGCTGCGTTTTATTATGATATGCAGCAACATGTACAAATTCTTTTAATATGCTAATTTGATATTCTCTACAAATTTCACTATAAACACATTAAGAGATACTTTTGAATTCCTTTGTTGAAGGCCTTGTAGATAATTTATCCTAAATACTGTGGTATGTACAAAACGTTTATTTCAGAACTGCAAAGGGGATACTTCACATTTAAGTTAGACACCACTATGTTATATTATTTACCATACATATTTTATCCAATAGCTTTTTTTTTCTTCAAATTTTAGCTCGATAAATGTTTTTGATGCATTGGGTCAACAGGGTTGATTGTTAGCCATTGTGTGTGGTCTTCTCTCCCTGCACAGATGATGGACTACTTCTGTGCTTACTCCATCGTTCTATGCAGCCTGGGCACTGCTCTTACCAGGTGAGACCAAAGAAGCTTGTCATCATGGACAATCCACTCTCTCGTGTTCGAGAAGGAAGAGGGAAAAGAGAAGAAACAACTGAAGCAATACATTAATCTTCTATACACTCTATTTCATTTCACTTACACCTTACAAGACAGTTTAAAGCTTATAATTTGTTTTGTCTCACTTACATGTTGTAAGACAGTGTTTATCTTCTGTTTTTGGTATCAATATTAAATATATGAAAACTATTTAAAGGTAGTACTTGCAAACTCATCTAATTATTAAAAGAGAAGAGAACAAAAAAAATACATTAAGTATTCAGAGATTACTTCACATTGCAACAAAGCATCGGTTTATTTCAAGATAACAATAAGGGTGTGTCAGTATTGATATTTTCGGCAATATGTTCTGTACATCAACAAGTTTTATACTCCTCCTTTTTGCTATAAATGCAGAATATTTGCTGTAAGTTGGAGTGGGACCAAGAGGCTGGTGGTTGTGGTGATTGCAGTGGTGCTTTCTATTGTGTACCTACGCCATATCTCCTACTTGGCCTTCATCCACTTTGATTATGGCTATAACATGAAAGTGAACATCATAACAGGTGGGAACAATATGGGTCTGTCTCCTCTCCTCTCTCCCTTACTCCCTGCTGCCCCTATCCTTCTCTCCTCTCATCTCTTCCTTAATCCCTGCTGCCCCAATCCTTCTCTCCTCTCATCTCTTCCTTAATCCCTGCTGCCTCTATCCTTCCCTCCTCTCATCTCTCCCTTACTCCCTGCTACCCCTATCCTTCCCTCCTCTCATCCCTCCCTTACTCCCTGCTGCCCCTATCCTTCCCTCCTCTCATCCCTCCCTTACTCCCTGCTGCCCCTATCCTTCCCTCCTCTCATCCCTCCCTTACTCCCTGCTGCCCCTATCCTTCCCTCTCCTCTCTCCCTTACTCCCTGCTGCCCCTATCCTTCCCTCCTCTCACCTCTCCCTTACTCCCTGCTGCCCCTATCCTTCCCTCCTCTCATCTCTCCCTTAATCCCTGATGCCCCTATCCTTCCCTCCTCTCATCTCTCCCTTAATCCCTGCTGCCCCTATCCTTCCCTCCTCTCATCTCTCCCTTACTCCCTGCTGCCCCTATCCTTCCCTCTCATCTCACCCTTACTCCCTGCTGCCCCTATCCTTCCCTCTCATCTCTCCCTTAATCCCTGCTGCCCCTATCCTTCCCTCCTCTCATCCCTCCCTTAATCCCTGCTGCCCCTATCCTTCCCTCATCTCATCTCTCCCTTACTCCCTGCTGCCCCTATCCTTCCCTCCTCTCATCTCTCCCTTACTCCCTGCTGCCCCTATCCTTCTCCCCTCTCATCCCTCCCTTACTCCCTGCTGCCCCTATCCTTCCCTCCTCTCATCCCTCCCTTACTCCCTGCTGCCCCTATCCTTCCCTCCTCTCATCTCTCCCTTACTCCCTGCTGCCCCTATCCTTCCCTCCTCTCATCTCTCCCTTACTCCCTGCTGCCCCTATCCTTCTCTCCTCTCATCTCTCCCTTAATCCCTGCTGCCCCTATCCTTCCCTCCTCTCATCTCTCCCTTAATCCCTGCTGCCCCTATCCTTCCCTCCTCTTATCTCTCCCTTACTCCCTGCTGCCCCTATCCTTCCCTCTCATCCCTCCCTTACTCCCTGCTGCCCCTATCCTTCCCTCCTCTCATCTCTCCCTTACTCCCTGCTGCCCCTATACTTCTCTCCTCTCATCTCACCCTTAATCCCTGCTGCCCCTATCCTTCCCTCCTCTCATCTCTCCCTTACTCCCTGCTGCCCCTATCCTTCTCCCCTCTCATCTCTTCCTTAATCCCTGCTGCCCCTATCCTTCCCTCCTCTCATCTCTCCCTTACTCCCTGCTGCCCCTATCCTTCCCTCTCATCTCACCCTTACTCCCTGCTTCTCCTATCCTTCTCTCCTCTCATCTCACCCTTACTCCCTGCTGCCCCTATCCTTCACTCCTCTCATCTCACCCTTACTCCCTGCTGCCCCTATCCTTCTCCCCTCTCATCTCCCTTACTCCCTGCTGCCCCTATCCTTCCCTCCTCTCCTCTCTCCCTTACTCCCTGCTGCCCCTATCCTTCTCTCCTCTCATCTCTCCCTTACTCCCTGCTGCCCCTATCCTTCCCTCTCATCTCCCTTACTCCCTGCTACCCCTATCCTTCCCTCTCATCTCTCCCTTACTCCCTGCTGCCCCTATCCTTCACTCCTCTCATCTCACCCTTACTCCCTGCTGCCCCTATCCTTCTCCCCTCTCATCTCCCTTACTCCCTGCTGCCCCTATCCTTCCCTCCTCTCCTCTCTCCCTTACTCCCTGCTGCCCCTATCCTTCCCTCCTCTCATCTCTCCCTTACTCCCTGCTGCCCCTATCCTTCCCTCTCATCTCACCCTTACTCCCTGCTTCTCCTATCCTTCCCTCTCATCTCTCCCTTACTCCCTGGTGCCCCTATCCTTCTCTCCTCCCTTCTCTCCCTTACTCCCTGCTGCCCCTATCCTTCCCTCCTCTCATCTCTCCCTTACTCCCTGCTGCCCCTATCCTTCCCTCCTCTCATCTCTTCCTTAATCCCTGCTGCCCCTATCCTTCCCTCCTCTCATCTCTCCCTTACTCCCTGCTTCCCCTATCCTTCTCCCCTCTCATCTCACCCTTACTCCCTGCTGCCCCTATCCTTCCCTCCTCTCATCTCACCCTTACTCCCTGCTGCCCCTATCCTTCCCTCCTCTCATCTCTTCCTTAATCCCTGCTGCCCCTATCCTTCTCTCCTCTCATCTCTCCCTTACTCCCTGCTGCCCCTATCCTTCCCTCCTCTCATCTCTCCCTTACTCCCTGCTGCCCCTATCGTTCCCTCCTCTAATCTCTCCCTTAATCCCTGCTGCCCCTATCCTTCTCCCCTCTCATCTCTTCCTTAATCCCTGCTGCCCCTATCCTTCCCTCCTCTCATCTCTCCCTTACTCCCTGCTGCCCCTATCCTTCCCTCTCATCTCACCCTTACTCCCTGCTTCTCCTATCCTTCTCTCCTCTCATCTCACCCTTACTCCCTGCTGCCCCTATCCTTCACTCCTCTCATCTCACCCTTACTCCCTGCTGCCCCTATCCTTCTCCCCTCTCATCTCCCTTACTCCCTGCTGCCCCTATCCTTCCCTCCTCTCCTCTCTCCCTTACTCCCTGCTGCCCCTATCCTTCTCTCCTCTCATCTCTCCCTTACTCCCTGCTGCCCCTATCCTTCCCTCTCATCTCCCTTACTCCCTGCTACCCCTATCCTTCCCTCTCATCTCTCCCTTACTCCCTGCTGCCCCTATCCTTCACTCCTCTCATCTCACCCTTACTCCCTGCTGCCCCTATCCTTCTCCCCTCTCATCTCCCTTACTCCCTGCTGCCCCTATCCTTCCCTCCTCTCCTCTCTCCCTTACTCCCTGCTGCCCCTATCCTTCCCTCCTCTCATCTCTCCCTTACTCCCTGCTGCCCCTATCCTTCCCTCTCATCTCACCCTTACTCCCTGCTTCTCCTATCCTTCCCTCTCATCTCTCCCTTACTCCCTGGTGCCCCTATCCTTCTCTCCTCCCTTCTCTCCCTTACTCCCTGCTGCCCCTATCCTTCCCTCCTCTCATCTCTCCCTTACTCCCTGCTGCCCCTATCCTTCCCTCCTCTCATCTCTTCCTTAATCCCTGCTGCCCCTATCCTTCCCTCCTCTCATCTCTCCCTTACTCCCTGCTTCCCCTATCCTTCTCCCCTCTCATCTCACCCTTACTCCCTGCTGCCCCTATCCTTCCCTCCTCTCATCTCACCCTTACTCCCTGCTGCCCCTATCCTTCCCTCCTCTCATCTCTTCCTTAATCCCTGCTGCCCCTATCCTTCTCTCCTCTCATCTCTCCCTTACTCCCTGCTGCCCCTATCCTTCCCTCCTCTCTCTCTCCCTTACTCCCTGCTGCCCCTATCGTTCCCTCCTCTAATCTCTCCCTTAATCCCTGCTGCCCCTATCCTTCCCTCCTCTCATCTCTTCCTTAATCCCTGCTGCCCCTATCCTTCCCTCCTCTCATCTCTCACTTACTCCCTGCTGCCCCTATCCTTCCCTCCTCTCATCTCTTCCTTAATCCCTGCTGCCCCTATCCTTCTCTCCTCTCATCTCTCCCTTAATCCCTGCTGCCCCTATCCTTCCCTCCTCTCATCTCACCCTTACTCCCTGCTGCCCCTATCCTTCTCCCCTCTCATCTCTTCCTTAATCCCTGCTGCCCCTATCCTTCCCTCCTCTCATCTCTCACTTACTCCCTGCTGCCCCTATCCTTCCCTCCTCTCATCTCTCCCTTACTCCCTGCTGCCCCTATCCTTCCCTCCTCTCATCTCTCCCTTAATCCCTGCTGCCCCTATCCTTCCCTCCTCTCATCTCTCCCTTAATCCCTGCTGCCCCTATCCTTCCCTCCTCTCATCTCTCCCTTACTCCCTGCTGCCCCTATCCTTCCCTCCTCTCATCTCTCCCTTACTCCCTGCTGCCCCTATCCTTCTTTCCTCTCATCTCTCCCTTAATCCCTGCTGCCCCTATCCTTCCCTCCTCTCATCTCACCCTTACTCCCTGCTGCCCCTATCCTTCTCCCCTCTCATCTCTTCCTTAATCCCTGCTGCCCCTATCCTTCCCTCCTCTCATCTCTCCCTTAATCCCTGCTGCCCCTATCCTTCTCCCCTCTCATCTCTCCCTTAATCCCTGCTGCCCCTATCCTTCTCCCCTCTCATCTCTTCCTTAATCCCTGCTGCCCCTATCCTTCCCTCCTCTCATCTCACCCTTACTCCCTGCTGCCCCTATCCTTCCCTCCTCTCATCTCTCCCTTACTCCCTGCTGCCCCTATCCTTCCCTCCTCTCATCTCTTCCTTAATCCCTGCTGCCCCTATCCTTCTCTCCTCTCATCTCTCCCTTAATCCCTGCTGCCCCTATCCTTCCCTCCTCTCATCTCTCCCTTACTCCCTGCTGCCCCTATCCTTCTTTCCTCTCATCTCTCCCTTAATCCCTGCTGCCCCTATCCTTCCCTCCTCTCATCTCTCCCTTAATCCCTGCTGCCCCTATCCTTCCCTCCTCTCATCTCTCCCTTAATCCCTGCTGCCCCTATCCTTCTCTCCTCTCATCTCTCCCTTAATCCCTGCTGCCCCTATCCTTCTCTCCTCTCATCTCTCCCTTACTCCCTGCTGCCCCTATCCTTCCCTCCTCTCATCTCTCCCTTACTCCCTGCTGCCCCTATCCTTCTCTCCTCTCATCTCTCCCTTAATCCCTGCTGCCCCTATCCTTCCCTCCTCTCATCTCTCCCTTAATCCCTGCTGCCCCTATCCTTCCCTCCTCTCATCTCTCCCTTAATCCCTGCTGCCCCTATCCTTCCCTCCTCTCATCTCACCCTTACTCCCTGCTGCCCCTATCCTTCCCTCCTCTCATCTCTCCCTTACTCCCTGCTGCCCCTATCCTTCTCTCCTCTCATCTCTCCCTTACTCCCTGCTACCCCTATCCTTCCCTCTCCTCTCTCCCTTACTCCCTGCTGCCCCTATCCTTCCCTCCTCTCATCTCTCCCTTACTCCCTGCTGCCCCTATCCTTCTCCCCTCTCATCTCACCCTTACTCCCTGCTACCCCTATCCTTCCCTCCTCTCTTCTCTGCTTTGCTTTGGTCACGGTCCTTTTTTAACCTGCTTCCTTGTTCCTTCTTGACTCATAATTTTCTGAAGTGCCAAGTGTATTATACTTATGTTTCTCACAGTAAGGTGTTTATTGTTCTATATCATGCAATTATTACATTGTCTGCGATTGAAGCTGTTTATTTTCTCTCTTCAGGCAACTTTTGATTTATAATGAGTATGGATTATAATGAGGGATATATAAAGGGGGGTTTTATTATGGGCTGGGCCTACTGGGCCAATGACAAAGAAAAGCACAATAAAGCCATTCTGCTAAAATGTAGAAGGTGGATTGTTGATGAAATGTCAAATTTTCAAAATTTTCTTTGAAGCAGTTTTAGCTTGCCCCGACTGTGACTCTGACTAGGAATCTGCATGTTAGGTTGTAACATCCTAGTGGATGTAACATAATCGTGTATGCATCATATTGTTAGGAGCAGCTGCCAGTTACAGTCAACAGTCATGGCAATCTGAAACTCTCTATTAGCACCTGCATCATCCATTTGTACCTTACGCATTCACCTTATCCCTTCCATGTGAACAGTTTAGCAGAAACCTGATGGCATTCATAGGCTTAAAATTGGTGAAATGAATGTGCATAGCAGTAGACATATTGCCAGCTTTCTCACAAACAATCTCTCTTTATTTCTAATTAAACGGGAATAAAGGGTATTTGAGAATACCACAGATTCGTTAATCAAATGCTTAGATTTTGATTTAAACTTTCAGCATGCAAATGTCCCATAGCACATTAATGAGAGGTTTATACATCATGTCTCTCCTTCTCTAGCTATGCTGAGCTTGGTGGCTTGGTTTTCCTGGAGTGCCTGGCACATAAGACTACAGCCCTATCTGTGGAAGGCCATGGTGTCTATTGTCAGTGTCAATGTGTGCATTCTACTTGAGGTGCTAGACTTCCCCCCAGTCTGGTGGACATTTGATGCACACTCTCTCTGGCATGCCAGCACAATCCCCATAGCTTTCCTGTGGACAAGGTTAGATCTTCTGAAAATGGCATGCTAACACTTCTCTGTATACTTCATGGAACCACTTTTGATCTACTGGTAGTCTGTGGTAATATTCAGAAATGTGACTGGGTGCTAGAAAGAACATATGACACATGAAAATTCCAACCAAACTCAAATCAAGCTGAAGTTTAAAAATAAATTCAAAGAATTTAGTTTTGGGTGGAGCAGGATTTGCAACATTTTGTCACTGAAAGGCTGGGTGACCCAACTCCTGAAACTTTGCAGGAAGTATATACCCTAACAATAACATATATAAATTCTCAGTCATAGCCTCAAGAAGTTTATCCTTGCATATGTTTGAAACGTAGTGACCATAGAAATTCCCATTTCCACGATATATGATATAAATCAAATCTTATTACCTCATTTTGCCAAACCTAGTATGCAAGTATTCCACCAAAGATGAAAATAAATATGGTCATTCAATAAAGTGTTTATTTGGAATATATCCATCTACATTTTATGAAAACCAGATGAGAAGAAACCAGATGAAGCTATCATGTGAGGCAGTCAACTTGCTCTGCTTTTTCTTTTCTTTGTTCTTTCTTTTCTTACTCCAGTCTAGAAACTACACTATACAAAGATGTATTCATTCTGTGTCATTCATTGTATTTTACTTCTGCAGCTTCTTCATAGACGACTGCCTGTACCTCCATCACTACAATGAGAAGCTGAGGAAGGGAGTGTGATCAAGAAAGGGGCCATTTGACTCTTGTGAACAAGAATGGAGAAATATACTACTGATTTTACATATCCTCAGGAATAAAGATGTATTTTTTGTACATGTAGCTACTTAAGTTAATATGTGGTAAATTTAAATACTTTTCTGGCTGATATTTTTCACAAACCATTGTTAGGATGGTGAATAAGTTAATTCTAGCAATGTACAGTATTATGCAACTTTTAAAATTAAGGATCTCATGATATGTGGGGTACTTTTGCAGATGCCAAATATGTGTGTATATTAGGCCAAGTTTGGTCACATTATCATGGTTGATATCATTTGTCTGCTCAATTTGAGTAAAGATCTACTTTAATACACATGCGTGTTGACTTCAGTCGATTTGTATGGTTGTTTATATCTTGGTAATTCAAAGGTTTCGTTACAATGAATATTCGTTATTTAGAATTTTTTTCGCAGAAGTTTTGTTATTTTAAAGGTTTGTTATTACCACCTGTTACTATCAATTCTGAAGGTTTGACTGTCCGAAAATGAAAAAGGGTTTGTTAATGTGAAAATTAAATAAGGTTTATTAATGCATTTTGCCACTGGTAATACACACCATTATCATAGGGTAGGCCTATTATTGAGTCTGGCAGAGAAGGATTCAAAGCAAATTTTTTTTTTTTATCTTTGGACTCATGATAATGATAACTTCACATACATAGCATTTATATATTACATGTATAGCATTATAACATTTATATCTTAACCAATCTTATTTCACTTTTGGATTTATGAATCATATTTGATTTTTTGATAAGCAAACTCTATTTCTTTTTCAGATAAATGAGCAATGTTTTATTTGTTAAATGGATAGTTCACCCTGAAGTTAAGTTGGTTTTAATAAAAACAGAAACAAATAAGTGATGGTTTGACGAAAATCTGTTAAAGGATAAGAAAGTTAGGTTTTAGAAATGTTGATGTTGTGACGTCACATGCGAGGTGCTCTCCCATATGTTGTGTGCTGTATAATTCCATAGATTGCCTTTTTCTGTTATTGATGATGGAATACCCATACTTTTTTCTTCATACAGATATGTGTGTAAAAACGAATACAGGTAATGATGTACATTTTAAATAGTGTAAATCCTTATGAGAAAAATCAATATTTTCAAACAAATTACTACACAACATTATGGGAGAGCACCTCGCACATGACGTCACAAAAAAAAAACACTTTGTGACGAATTGTCATCAAACCTTCTCTGATAAATATTTCTTTCATAATTTTACTTTTATTAAAACCAAATTAATTTCAGAGTGAATTATCCTTTTAATCAACACATCTTATTTAGGCTAGATTTGTGTGAAAGGGCTTTCTGGGGTAATTTCAATTTATAAAGAAATTTTAGGCACACACCCATTAGTGAGGATAGCGTGCTCCATCCTGTAAATGAACGAAAAACAAGTCAGACAAAAATCTTGGAACCAGACGAGATTTGAACCTGCAATCTACTGCTTACCGGGCAGCGACTTAACCATGCAAGCTATTTGTAGTTCACAGGTCAAGACACGACAACATGGAAACAAATACAGAAAGAGTCTCATTTCATCTGACTCATTAATATTCATGAGTAGTCCGCCTTAGGGACAATTCGGCTAGATTTTAGTGAAAGGGCTTTCTGGGGTAATTTCAATTTATAAAGAAATTTTAGGCATACACCCAGTAATAAGGATAGCTTGCTCCATCCTGTAAATGAATGAAAAAACAAGTCAGACATAAATCCTAATTAATTTTTGGATTTACAAGCAAAATGTGTGTGTGTTTGGAATAATGCACACCACCTGTATGGGTGTATATGTGTCCTAATCATTGACTGGTTTCAATTTGTTCCATGTACTTTGATCAATTCAAGCCCTGCCCCTAAAAATCCTCCATAACATCTTATTCTGTATGTGAGGTTACCAGCCAGCTAAAGTGTATATAACAATACGCAAAATGATGACCAAACCAGGACGAGGTGCACTAACAATAGCGCCACAGGTTTTTGTACAATACCACCTTTCAGTGTTTCGAAATATGATGGGGCTGCTATTTTCACATTCTAGCATTGTGAGGTGGTTTTATGTGAACATCTGTGATGATGCTAGTGTGAGCATGTGCCCCATGGTTTGGTGCAATGCATAACTTCAAGCTTGTTATGCTTATGTTAGCCAGGTGGGGACATGGCGTACAGAATTAAGTGACATGGAGGATTTCAAGCAGTGTGCAGAAAAATCATTTAAAAGATAATTAAAATTACATGATACATATTTAGAACAAACAATCAATGATTGATAGATATATCGACCCATACGGACCAATTGAAGTCAACATACAGGTGCATTTAAACAGACATTTAAAGGTTGGGTTGATTTTTTTAGTGCAAGTGGATGCCACAAAAAGGCATTGTTTATAGCGTTGTGTTCTCCTTGTGTAAAATTGAGTTTATTTTGTTGTTTTTTGTGCTGTGTGTGACACAGGAGCAACGATGGGTAGCCAAAGGAATGATTGTGCAATTTCTAAATATGCAGCAGGAGCTTCATGAATTGTTGTTGTATTTGATGGGTTTCTATGCCTCCGCCATGAAGTGGCCAGAGGCATTATTTTGGGTGGTCCATCCGTCCGTCGCATATTCATTTACGCAATATCTTTAGAACCATTCACCAGATTTGCTTCAAACTTGGTGCATGTGTGCATTGCATGAAACCGATAAATTGTGTAAAATAGGGGTCAATTCACTTCCAGTGACGTCAGAAAAGTTAAAAAAATGTCATAAATGCCAACGGCGTGTACGGAAGTCAACAATAGACCATTTTCGTAATGTATTCACAACTTTTCCCCCTAACTGCGTAGTAACGTGTTATTGCATTCAGCTGTATATTGTCATTCAGATTCAAGGGATGGAATGCACTTTGAATCTATTACTTGTTGCTACTCGGACAAACCTCGGACAAGCTTTGGGGTTCCTATTGGTAACATATTGTTTGAACAGCGTGAATAAAATATTTTGTTCACGCCGTTGGCATTCGATTTCTCTGAAGTCACTGAAGGCATGCATTTTTTTAATTTTCGTCAAAATGAGACTTAATTGCCGCAAGTGAATGTGAAATTCGTTTTTAGTGGATGATTTTACATAGATCAGTAGGAACTTATTTTTCTAATTTTGTAACCATTTAACAAAGAATCAGAGGCATATTTATCGACTGCATGGCAGTCAAATCGCTCTAGTTCTCATGTAATTTGATATGAAATATTGAGTGTAAAATGCTTCTGCTAAAATATGCTTGAGATTAGTATTTTTATAATGTATGGATGGTGGTACCTGTTTTTTACATATAGTATTTGAATTATTATACTTCCCACCATGAAGGAACATTGTTCCCTTGTGTAGTTGAATTTTTAGGACAAGGACTATTTACTTGACATGTTCCATGCTGTGTACAATGTATCAGTGTATAAAGACAACTCTTTATACATGTATAGGCCTTGTTAGTATACTTAATTGCAATAACCAAAATATGTTCATTACTTAGACTGTTTGCTGTAATTTATAATGAATTTTGAAATATTTTGTAAAATTTGAATAGTAACTTCATGTGTATAAACTGTTGTATTCTGATTGTATAACATGTTCAATTCAGCCATGTGCTGCAAAACATGTTTTGATTTTAAATAAAGCATTTGAATTGAACCGAATTGCTTTTAGGAATTATGAAATGTTACCTCTGTGTAAAGCTTGTATTGCCAAATGGTGTTTTAACAGATGAATTGATTGATTTATTTTTTAATTTCTCTGAAATTGAATTCATTAATGTGAAAATTTTTTAGTACACAAAGAAGTAACTTTATTGTATTGCTATAGCTCTAGCTTCTATTTATGAACACGCAATTTACACATGAACAAAATTGACACACACGAGAGGGTTATTTTTAGTACTTTAATATATTTATAAACTTAAATAACAATGTATTAGTTTAGAGCAACAGTAATTCATCCTTTGAGTGACATATACTTACAAGGTATGCAATTCTTAAATAAATCTTGAACAAAGCATTTGATATTTTCTGTGTGTCTTTAACTTTTCACATCACATTATACAAACTCATTCTTGAGTGTGCACACATGTATAACAAAGAGCTCTTCGTATTGGGACGGTTTCCTGCGAGTATCAAAATCATGTATTTATCTGATATAAAATTCATTAGGTACATGGGCACTTTGAACTCATAAGATTCCTTTGAGTGGAGGACGGAGACAAACATTCAAGTGCAATAAGGAATGTGGAAGAAGAGATGGTGACGGAAGAAATTAAAGTAGTGAAGGCAGGACGTTTCCTTGGAGAAGCTAAAGGCAGTACTTAGCCATAAAGGCTTCAGGACGGATGCCATTAGACAGGAAGATCAGAACTTGATTAATTTATGAGTGGCAAAGTCCAATACTTTTTCAATAGTGTCATTCATCTTTTTTTTCTTGCTATTTACAAAGTATATTCAGATTTGTATAAAGTTCACTGAATGCTGCAGTTCCCACTGCATGGAGCAAAGTATCACTGCATTACTCCATAGTCTGCACTGCACTGCTCCATAGTCCCATTCAGAGGGTTGTGCATTTCTAACGAGGCAGCGTAAAGTCCTTCATACAGAAGAATGTATCATCTGAGTTTCTGTCTGATATTACTGATATTACCACACAAATCCCAGCCGTTTCCGTGTGTTGGAGGGCTTTCCTACATGTGCGTTTTTCACTTCATCTGTGCTACCTTTTTGGTAGTATGGCAGCTCCACGCCGGATTTGTCATTGACCAAGTAACTGGGACGGATGCCCCCCTTGCCCTCAAAGACAGGCCCGTGCCCCCCTCCATGGCCCTCTCTGGCTGCCTTCTGCAGGGGATAGACGTTACGCTCTCCCTCCTTGCTGTGCTCAATGACCCTGCCTGCATACTCCTGGAACTGCTGCTCCTCTAAGGCCAGCAGGTCAATGTTCTTCTTGTCCATCTCCAGCTGCTCTGCCCTGGTCATCAGCTGGTGTTGGTGGCGTTCATTGATTTGGTCGCTATGGAAGTTCTTGAGGTTGACTGCTTCCTGGCGGATCTGGTCCATCTTAGCCTCCTGCTTCTTGGCAAAGAGCCGGTCTGCCTCCATCTTGAGGTGGAGGGCCTCCAACTCTCTGCGTCGCTCCTCCCGCTCCTCCAGCTCTTTCTGTTTCATCTGCTGCGTCCTACACAATCAAGATGGACGACACCAATTTGTTAAAGTTGATACTGAGAACCACAAATTATAGAACTCATACATTACATCTATGCCATCATTACAAATTGGACTCAAAATTACAAATATGTAGGACCTCAATATTCATGGAGATTCACTTCTAAAAATGTGTCCATTAATACAACATATTGCTATCTCTTCTTCTTGCTGCTTACTCCTGTAGTCACCTCTCATTCCCTATTCTCTACCTCTGTGCACTGACTCTTCTCTATCCTTGCTTCACTACATCACTACAGTTTCATTCCCTATTCTCTACCTCTGTGCCCTGACTCTTCACTGCATCACTATAATTTCATTCCCTATTCCTATCCCATATCACCTTTTACTAAATTAGAAAAATAAGTTCCCACTAATCTATGTAAAATTATCCACTTAAACGAATTTCACATTAGTTTGCCGCAATAAAGCTCATTTTGATGAAATTTGAAAAATTGCACGCCTCCAGTGACGTCAGAGAAGTCAAAATGCAATAAATGCCAACAGCGTGAATAAAACATTTTATTTACTATTCACGCCATTCAAACAATAAGCTACTAATGGGAACCCTAAAGCTTGTCTGAGGTTTTTCCGAGTAGCAACAACTGGTAGATTCAAAGTGCATTCCATCCACTGAATCTAAATGACAAGATACAGGTGAATGCAATAACGCGTTACTACACAGTAAGGGGAAAAGTTGTGAATACATTACGAAAATGGTCTATTGTTGCCTTCCGTACAATCTAAGTTTAATAGCGGAGTCTTTTATGGCATTTGACTCCTCTGACATCACTTGGAGGTGTGCGTCTTTTTCAATTTTTGTCAAAATGAGAATTTATTGCGGCAAATGTGAAATTTGTTTTAAGTGGATAATTTTACATAGCTTAGTGGGAACTTATTTTTTCTAATTTAGTAACCCTTTAATCACTCTAACATATCAGTATTTGATACAATTTGGACATTTCCTATTGTGAGGCAAGTGTTTGTGTGTGTCCCACTCACCTATGCACTGCCATGTTCTGAAGGTCCTCCTCAAGTCGTTCCTGTTTCTCCTTCATCTCCTTCTCCCTCGCGGCCTCACGGTCAGCGACAGCCTTGGCAATGCGGTCATCCTCGTCATCCTTCTTAGCCTTAAGCTGTCCATCCAGGTCACCAACCATGCGATTTACATTGTCCTGCTTCTGCCTGTGCACAAACAAAACACAAGAATTGAGAATATATCCACTCAAAACTCATCCAGATCCTTTTTAAAGAAAGTTCAACAACTATCCAGTCTAGATTGGAACTAGAGCAATTCCAAAGTCATATGGTCAATAATTATGCCTCTGTTAATTTCATCTGGTTTGAATTTATCTTCTATGGTGATCCATACCATGTTTAGTTGATATTAGATCACTACATCTAATAAATAACTGAAGAAAAACATCTTAATCCATTTTTACAAGGTTCATTAACCTTCAACCTCCCAGGGCTGTTAACTAATTTGCTATCACTCTACCTCAATGTTGCGATTTTGGCATTTGGTTGCAATCGGCCACTGAATTATAGTTATTGCTTGAAAGTTCACATTTCAACAATTTTGGCCAATGTTGGTAGAGTTCATTAACCTTTGACCTCTAATAGTATTTGAACATGAATCTCATCAATATATCACCAAAGTGATCCATTATTGTACCCCTTCAGGTTTAAATTAGACCAATGAAATTCTACTTAATGCACAAATATCACTTTTTACAGTTTTATCAAAAGTAGGGCAAAATACATTGACTTTTAACCTCAAAGGAATTTGACCTCTATTTTATAAATTGTCCATGATTTCTAGATTTGAAAGATATTATCTAAACATATCCAGGACGAACAGACTAAAGTTAAGATGGACAGATGGACAAGCCAAAGACATAATGACTCTGGTCGCTTCATAGTCAAGGTGATCAAGGTGATAAACAAAGGACAATTGTTGTTTCAACAGATTTGTTTGAATTTGAATACTTGATATCAAAGTTTGCAGCTCCAAACTACATATTTATTGTGCTCTGTCCTAAATTATGCATATGACAACACTTATAAGGGTGTCTTTGGTGGAGGTTTTTATGCTGTTTGTGTTCTTTTACAGCCATTAGGGAAATAAATATTTGCCAGGTCAACTTTTAAGCCGATGGCTACAAACACACTGAACCATAATATGCATTAAACCTTATAAAGTGAGTCAAAGTGGTTTCTTTTTGTTCATATCAAGGGCTAAATTGCCCATAGACTCTGAATTATTTGGTGCATTATATGACAACTTACTGCCACAGCTCCTTCTCCCGCTGCCTCCTCAGCTTGGTCATCTTCTTCTTGGCCGCAGCAAAGATGCGGATCTCATCCTCCTCTTCCTCCTCCTTCTGCCTCTCGGCCTCACGGATTAAGTCTCGGTCAGCCACAGTCTTGAGGTGGGAGTGCATGAGGTCCTGCTTCTCCCTGAGGCGGATAGCCTCAATCTTAGCTCGCTCTGCATTATAGTAATCCACCTGGTGTTTCAGCTCCTGCCCTTCACGCACATCCTGGATCCGGTCAATCTCAGACTGCTGCATGTGCTCCTGGATTCTACACACACAGATGATTCCAAGCATTTCATTTCATTTATTTAACCATTATAAAAACAAAACAACAAAAATACAACATATTTACAAACATAAAATAATGGTATGGACCCCTAGGAAGCAAATCTGCTTATGGGCAGGGCCCTTAACATAACAGAGTATACGCAAAGTGATAAACAATAAACAATAATAAACATTCAAAGGAAATCAATGTAATAATCAATGTAAAGGACTTCATTATCAACCATCACAGCTATTCACACAAGAATAAGCTCCAGAGTCATTTTAAGGATAAAACATGATGGTACATTGTGAAACATTGACTTCCGTCACAGAGTCTTATCATGATTCACTGATTATGGAGGAACCATTATGTGATGTTGGAACTTGGAACATTCATGACAAGGATTTCAAGATCACACATGGTCATTTTGCTTGCTATTGCTATAGCCTTTTCAATCTCTACCTCCCTCTAATTTTTACCCCATCTCCTCTTTTTCTTGTCATGTGTTCCTCTTTCTCCTTCCTACTTTTGATTCAAACTGAAGTCAACATTTCTATGATAGTCCCAGTGAGGCTTTTTCTGCCTTGGTTGTGAACTGCATAATGTTGACCAGTGCAACTTGCTGCTAAAAACTCCTCCTGAGGACTTACTGTTGTTTCTGGAACTCTGCATTGTCCTTGCGTGCACGGATCCTCTGCAAAGCTTTCTCCTGGTCCTGCAGGATCCCTTCCTCCAGCTCCCTCTGGTAACGGGCCAGGAGCTCCTTGTCCTTGCCCTTCCCGGCTGCTTCTCTGGAATTCTTCAGCTCAATCTGGGCCTCTCGCTCTTTCAGGACCTCAGTCAACATCAAGGCACCCTGCATGGTGGAGCACAAAGTAGCACAAAACATGTCTCGAAAAGATGTCTCAAATAATGGATCTCAAAATGCTGCATATCAAAATCATATGAACATTTCATATTTACAAAATGTATGTTACGTGCATATGGGAACTACTAGTAAACAATTGAGCAAAGCATCTACTGTAAGTATGCATTTTGAAATAACAAAATGAACTGTTGACAAGTTTGATCTTTGGTTCTTTTTGACAGCTTTCTTGTATGTTGTGCACCATACATTTGAGATGTATCAAGAGTAATAAAAAAAAACCATCACAACATTTTCACCATTTTATCTCTTAATATGGTAGTGAAATTTCATTAGTTGTTTAATAAGTGTTAATGTTTAAGACTTACATGAAAACCTTTGACGCGATCAGTCTGGTAGTACTGCAATGTCTTTGCCTTTTCAATTGCTTCTTTCCTCTTCTGGGCCTGGAACTTGGCTTCCTCAATATCAATTTGGACACGTTCAGCTTCCTCCTTCTCCTCACGGATTTTACGAGCTTCCAGCTTCTGTAACCTTTGACCCTGTTCAAAGAAAATGTAAGAAAACATGTGTTGAAACTAATGAATAGTACGCTGTGTTTGCGCCTTCAGCCAAACTAAGAGAAAAAGAAGTTTCTGATTTCGTTGTTTTTATATATGAATTCAAACTTCACATATATTTTCCACAAAAACATTTCACTTTAGAATCTACATGTAGGCTGTATAAACAATTTTTTGTTTTGTTGTACATATTTTATAGCGAGTTTATACAGACAGAAATGAAAGATAATATCATGCCCTCCCTCAATCCAATTTCTATATAATAAAATTATATGTCTACCGTAAAACTAGATGAAAGGAAAAAATACACCGTGTCTAAAAGCATGACATAACCCAAAAACCACTAAACATACAAATGGATGTGCGCAATCTTACAGCAATAGTGTTGCTCCAGTTCTTGACCATGTCCTTAGACTGTTTATACATGGCCTCCTTAGCCTCCCTCTTGGCTCGCAGCTCTTCCTCCTCACGCTGTTTGCGTTCTAGCTGAGCCCGGATCCTGGCCCAATCCGTCTTGGAGAGCACTGTCACCTGGCGGAGGTCTGTGCCATCTGGCAGGAGCATACCACCAGCTCCTGGAGGGGCCTGCATCGGCTGGCTGGATGCATTCACTGGGGAATCTGTAATGAAGGAAGATGATATAAGGTTTACTTTTACACATTACAATGACAATACAGTCTCTAGATCTACAGTATACATGCACATGTACTGCAACAAGTGACAAAAACAAGTGACAAATGATTTTGTTTTCTCCCCAAATTATGGAATGACTCCCCAAAATGTCAACATAACTCTGAACAAATCCAAAAAGACAAAAAATTCGCGAATGAATTTGTTGTGTATGATGCGGGTGCCTCAAACTGGCCCCCTTGTTTTCTTTTGAATATTATCATTCCAAGATAACCAAATAAAATTCTAATATTTCACACACAAATCAGCAAAATAATGCTCTTTAAAAAACTATTTTTTGAATGAAGATTAAGAATAAAATTTCGGAGAAATTGCGATTCGAATATCGCTCGATAAATCTTCGCTCATTCACATCACTGCACCTTGAAACCGGCTCCTACCGATAATGTGCGACATCTCTGTCAATCCGACGAATACAGTGCCGACATTTCATCAGTATTGCGTGTCGATCATGCCCGTTCCAGTGCAGTGAAAACTGACGGGAAAGTTTCGGCGATCGACGAGAAAATCATGGAAGTACGAACGCAAGTTAAAAAACAGAGATGTTTCGAACAAAAATGTGCAACTGTCAAATATGCATGTGCACATTTTGTCTAATTTTGCTTCGGAAATCCTGCATTTTGTTTACTAATGCGTAAATACACAATAAATCGCACATCCAACCTTCGATAACATGCACTGAGTAGAAATACGCGGGGGCCGGTTTCAAGGAAAAGGGCCGGTTTGTGGACCACTCACTATACATGTATTTATGGATAAGAAAACAAAATGTGAGTTTCAGAGGAGCAAGTAACAAAACATTTGAATATTTGACAATATTATTTACATAAAAAACATTAAGCTCTGTTTTCCAAATGTATTACAAGTGATATTCCACATTCATTGGTCGTAGCAAGTTTTCCATCATTTTTTCATTCTGTTTCGAAGATTAAGACCATTCACAAAACGCTAATTTACGATACAATATTTCAAAGAGCAGTCTTGTCCTTGATGTGATTTTCATTCAAAAGAAGAGAAGAATTTATATAACTTAGATAAACATGCAATTTCACTCAGTTTTCAGTCTTTCAGACTCCGGCCACGCACACTCACACACAGCAGCTACATGCACGGTGACACAGTCAGTAAATTCTCACCCAAAGTCAAAAATGTTACGGAGACTCTATCTAGAGTTTTAACTATTTTCGGTAAAATAACTTACTTCTTGATTGTCCTTTCCTTCGGCCATGCTTAACTTGTGCTATGTCCATGTTTGGTCTATCTATTTTTCACGATCTGAAGATTATTTGTTATTTCCTTTGTCCGCGTTTTTCGTGAAAAATGTGTAGCTTTGCAGTCGATATTCTTCAAAATGCTGTATCTGACTTCGTGCGGTGCGCGAGCTTGTCTGTATGAAAAGTGTGATGATCGTATGCGATATGCAATGCAGTAACTAACATAAAGGGCTGTTGTATTGCATGGCACGGTACGGTGTGTTGATGTCGCCGTCGTTCAGCGCGGCATACACAGTATACACGTTTACGGTTGCTAGGTACCAGCAACGCACTACGCATGCGCGCCGCAACAACACGGCAGTGTGTGTTGAGCATAGCTCTATGGTGTTGAGTGCATTAGATTGGTGTATTCATGAGCTGGTACACTATCTCGCAGCATACAGCCGGTAGCTTGTCGTACTAGAAAGAGGAAGCATATGTCTAAAAGATCATTTCAAAATGTTATAATTAATGACATTTAACAGAATTTGATTATCTTCTTAGAACAACTCTCGGCCTACACTGTGCTTGCAGCCTGATTTGAGGTTGAGTTCTTATTTTTGAAGTATTTGTCACCAATTCTTCATGGGGTCATGCAGCGCGCTCTATATTAGTTAGGGGGTGCCCACCGGCCACTAAAAATACATCAATAAATAATAATCTGGGAATGGTGATAGTATCCTTAAAGTAGCCTATGCCCATTGCAACATTTCCGGCCAATGGGTTTTTAAAGCTTCCCACGCTGCATATGGCCGTCTCCTAGCTCGACGACTATACGGGGACGGGCTCGTGGATATATTACGGGTAGATCGAGATTGACTTGAGTATATATAGGCATTTTATTTCCTTTCAAACATTATTCGTGTATTAGGCTTCTTTAAAAAAAAAAAACTTAAGTTTCCTTATCTGGCAGTCTTGATGACGCGAGTTGTAAAAGTTTTATCACTTCTGTAGAACTTTTCGTCTGTGGCTATTTTTATAGTGATTTCAAGTTGGGTATATAGGCTGGTGTGGGTGTTAAATTCCAGCGATAACACCAGACTTGAAATCAGGCGGTGTTAGTGATTTGACCTCAAAATTGTGACATATTTCCGGTTGCTGGTTTTGGGGCTGGTGTTGAATATCGTCTGCTGAACCGAGACAGCCGGCTGCTAGAGCGATCTACGTGCAATTTTCCCATTTATTTACACTAACCCTAGGGATCAAGAAAATCTTCATTTCAAGTTTGGGATTGGTGTTGATGATATGTCTAAAAAGCACATGTTGGTAAAAGTTTGATCATTTATTTGTCATTTCTTTTTGTAAGCTACTAATAAGTGGAAATATTTTAAATACACAAGGTCGATCTTGTAATTTTGTACTGGTAATTAATTGCTATAGTGCGTCAAAATCTTTTTGACTTATCAAGGAGTGCATGGGCCTATTCCCCAAACTATATGTTTTGTTTCCCTAAATCAAACGGGCAACCGAATAAAAAAGGAAACTTTCAAGGTAGCAGCAAGAAACTAATCATATGATTTCGGGTTAGAACAAAGACTGATAAATTCTCATCACATGCGTTAAGAATAAGTTATATATAATATATTTTTTTTCGCACAGAAGTTAGTCAATATGTTAAGGAACAATCCTCCCAAATTATTTTGCCCAAAACCTCTTCGATAAAAAGTTATGCTATTTTGCTGGGGGGGGGGGGGGGTAGCCTATCTGATATGCGCCGGGCTATAGTGGGCAAGTTACTGGTTGCGCGAAGGGGACTGATGGGCGAGGGCGCAGGCCGAGCGCCTATCGTCACTGGTAAAGTCATCAGTATGCACGTATGCGTGATGTACTTTTTTTTATGCATCATTCATGAGATAACCCTTATATGGTGATCAACTGTATTTTTTAACCTATCATTATCATCGCAGTCTTTGATTTTGTTGGGCGAGTTCATTCGTATTTGGGCTCATAAGGGAAATCAAGGGGGAAATTACAAGAGCAATAGATCTCCGCGGAGTTGGAGTTGCACCGGGAGTTGCCGTAGTCGTAGATTTACCAGGGATCGAGTGGTTTTCCCTGCGGCTAGGCTGGCACTGGCGGCTTCGGTCCGCTCCCAGAGTCCTTAAGTACTGTGACCAGCCCGCACACGCAGTGAGCGGGCTGCGCGAGAGCAGTCCCGGGGCTACCAGAATCCGAGCGAAGAAAGTCAAACGACAATGGCAGAGCCTGGAATATCGCACTTTTCCCAAATCCAGTAGGCAAACTTACAAAACAATCCTCCCCATTAAGTACTGCACATATCGCTGAAGCCTGCAGGTCTATTTTGAGCTTTTGGGCAGCATGTTTTAAACTCTCTGTTAGACCTCTTGCGAACGCCATTTTGAGCGAAGTGAGCTCATTATACGTCACGTTCAAACCTCGTCGCTTATTGGTCCGTGTTCGCGAACAGCTATGAATATTTATATTGAAGCTTCGTTGGGGGTTCGTAGAATTTCTACGAACGGAACAAGGTAAATAAAAGGAAATTCATTTTTCGTACTCACCAGTGACGATAGGCGCTCGGGCTGCGCCCTCGCATAACTCATGACGGGAGAGGGAGGGCTTCGCCCTTCGCCCTCGCCCGTCAGTAGTTACCCCATTAGCCCGACGCCTATCGGATAGGCTACGCCCTCGCATAACTCATGACGGGAGAGGGAGGGCTTCGCCCTTCGCCCTCGCCCGTCAGTAGTTACCCCATTAGCCCGACGCCTATCGGATAGGCTAGGGGGGGGGGGGGGGGGGGGCTTACTTTTTTTGTTGTGTTTACATACTGTACACGATTTATCCATGATGATGCTTTCCAATCTTGTTTGAATAATCATTTTCATCCGACGGTCTCCCTTTCAAGGCTTTCAACATTCATTCAGAGTTAAAGCAGTCTTTCATGTGTGTAGTCATAATGTTTAATACGTACTTGTTCAGTGTGTGTTTTGCACGTCTTCTTTATGCAGTGGACCTTCCGTATTCAATATGCCGTATCCCGAGATGACAACCCTCGTCCGCACATGCAGACGACTTTAATTCACGCATCACCACATGAAGATAATCATTCAACCATAATTCCTCCTCATAACAAACGGAAATTCACTGTTAAAAACGAAATATTGTGTCTTTGACCTTGATGCATGCATATTCAGGACTGCGCACATGATGGCAGTATTACAAGGAACATCTTAGAGTACCTATTATGTAGGTACTCTAGAACATCCCAATGTGAGGAGAATTTATCTTTCTGATTTAGGTATGATGAACACTATATAGCAACCATATACGTTATATTTATGTGCGTGTAACTCCTAGAACTTGCATTGCAAAACTCTTTTGAGGGGTTTATGACTTGATCATGAAAGAAAAACAAAAGCACATATTCGTTGACCAAAACTGCATCGACAACAAACATGAACACTAAGCTGCAGGAGAAAAGAAATGGAAATCTCTCTCTCTCTCTCTCTCTCTCTCTCTCTCTGTTATTCTCCCCCTTCTCATTCACTCATTCTCCTTTTCTCATGTTTTAAGTGCATTTTTAATTAAATATGATACATCCTCTTTAGCTTCCTAATTAGATTGTCTGCGCTCTCTCTCTCTCTCTCTCTCTCTCTCTCTCTCTCTCACACACACACACACACACACACTCTCTCTCTCTCTCACACACACACACACTCACCCTCTCTCTCTCTCTCCCTCTCTCTCTCTTTCTCTCTCTCTCTCTCCCCTCTCTCTCTCCCTCTCTCTCTTTCTCTCTCCCCCCCCTCTCTCTCTCTCTCTCTCTCTCTTTCTCTCTCTCTCTCTCTCTTTCTCTCTCTCTCTCTCTCTGTTATTCTCCCCCTTCTCATTCACTCTCTGAACAGCTCTTTCCAGAGCTATTCTGAAAGAATAACACAACAGTTCTTTTCATGACTACAGTATGGTGTACCATGAAACGCATTATAAAATCACAACATAGAACAGCTTCATACATTGGCAATCATTTTAATGTCTCTTGAATGAATATAAGTTAATAGTATGAATTGACTAACCTTTACAAGGATACACAAATCCAAAATAATAGTTCACAATGAATGGTAAACTCGAATAGATTTACAAGGATATACCTGTATTAACCTAATCCAAAGTAATACATGTACATTGTAGTTGCTATTGTATATTTCCAATAGTTTGTTCCTTTCACATTTTTTGTATTTGTTTCAATTTTAGCAGTCGAGTCTTGCCAGGCTTCCACCAGAGGAAAAGAGAAAACATATTTACTACAATGTCTGAAAAATATCACTATGCTACAAATAATGTAATACACTACATCACTTAAAGGAATAGATCAACTAATAGAAAGTCAGAAAATGAATGTTTTTATAATATCACACAAGAATCCATACTTTCATTTGAGTGTTAACCACATAATGTCATAGAATATGCAAAAAAGTGAACTTAGTTTATCACCTTTGGATGTTATAAAAAAAAAAAGATACTTCATGATTTTCCATGTGCCTCATTCGCTAAAGGGGCACAACCTGCATTTACTTTCAACTGCACATTCTAGGAGTGGTATTCCAGAATTAAGTTGTCTCCTAAGTTTTCTTATAAATTTCCTCCCAAGTCCCCAACTTAGGAGGTGCCCTAGAGAGCAAAAAATTCCAGAATGTCCTCTTAGGACTCTCTTAATGCAAATGAGGGAGGGTTAGACCATATCCAGTGAGCATTTATTAGCCAGTGGAGGGAAGTGTTTCATTTATGAACAGCCAATCACAATCACAGCATCTCATCGGGGACCTTCCCCTAGGATTGATCCTATCTTTGTGGTTGCGCAACTATGTGTACGCACATCAATCATGTACGCGTGCCTATGCAAATAAATGCTGCTCTTTTTTATTGCGTGCGTTATGAATGGCTAAGACAGGGGCTGGCTCTCCTAAGTTCTCTCCTGAAAGCATTCTGGATCACCAATTCTCCTAACTTGATGATTTGCATAAATTTGTATAAAGATCAGAGAAAACTTAGGAGTGGACTTATGAGAAAACTTAAGATTATTCTGGAATACCACTTAGGAGAATCTTAGACTTAGGATACGATTTCTTCTAAGTGAGCACTTAGGATCCTTGTGGAATACCACCCCTGGCCCTCAGATGACTGCTGCTACATACTTGAAGCTCACCTATGGAGTTTGCAATACCTAATCTTCAAAAGTTGCTAATGTCTATTACTTTCAATATTTTTTAAGTTTCCTCCAACATTTAAGAGAAAGTTTACAATGGATTTAGAAAGAAAGTTTACTAAGAAATCACAACATGGAAATACACGAATGATCTGTGAGCTGAAATATTTACCAAAACTAAGGTTAAAGGTCAGTGAACACAAATACCCCAAACAAATAAATTCTTCATTGGCATGCATTCACAATCATAAATGTGGCCGTGAAAGCAGCTAACTGCTAAATTGTTCACTGCTCCAACTCATGAAACCATTTCAACACAAACTATGTGCCACTAGTAGGTTAGCACATAATGGAGCATTTATGTACACTGTACATGTACAGCTAAATAACACACTGCTCCAGGGCTGGGAAATATATAAGCACTTGAGAAAATATTTCTGCTGGACATGGGGCGTCAATAGACTCTGGAGTTCTGCCCTACTCTGACAAAAGGAAGCAACTAACAAAAGAGACTTTTCTTGTAAATGAGCAAAATGTGTCTGTCACTTGCATTGGCATCAGTGCAACACCACATCATGTTAGATTGAATATTTCACAGCAAGATGAAAATTTCTTGTCCAGAATTTGCCTGTATCTAGGGGAATGCTGGGTACAATCTAAGAATACCAATAACCCAGATTTGAGTGAATTGTCACTTGCTTCCTTTTGTCAGAGTAGGGCAGAGTTGGTAGGAGACCCATTACACTGCAAGAATCAATATATTGACACTTCAAAAGAGTCTTGTAGAAAATAAACTTCTGTTCAAAAGAAAAAATGTAGGGAAAATAAACGCAATTCTCGTCAATGTTCTTTTTTGTCACAATACAATAGCTTTTCTATTCTAGTTCCGAAGGATTTCAGTGAATGAGTGGATTCCAGTAAGGCATATCATGAAAGTTGTCAGTGCTGACTCACCACATGCTCCATGTTCCACAACATGGTTTGGTCTGATTCTTTCATACTTACAGTAGGTTAATGCAGTTGTGCAATTACAATGTCTTTACACTGAAGTCATTACCACTTTATAGTGAGAAATCTTTTTACAAAATATTAACTTGGAGAATGTTGGAAGCATTTTTTTTTGCCTAAAGTACATTCTCAGGCATTCTATTCCAACCTTATTCTAGCATCAGGCCATCATGTTCCTGTAAATGAATTGCTCTAGTCATGGATAGATCAAGCAGACCATATACGTTGAGGGATTGAATGTTAAGTTGATACAGCGCCCTCTTGTGCTTGGCCCTCCACAGGTTTTCCCTCTTCTGGCTTCATGGCTGGAAAGAACAGCACCTCCTGCAGGCACAGCAAAGATAGAGAGAGAGAGAGAGAGAGAGAGAGAGAGAGAGATTAATAGGAGAGTGTAAGAGCTGTTGACATTGTGTCACTGGTGTATGACATCAGTGTACCAGAATCTTAAATCATGGCATTCTTATTCAGAGGCTCATGGTGCTTATGTGATATGGGTGCTGAGGACAGACATGGTTTAGCTTCAATGCACAAGAAGAACACACAGAATAAAGGTGGAGCTGCTATTCCAACAGAGAGTATAAAACATTTTCCCAATCACCTTCTCTATTTAATATTGAAAGAAACATATGGTTAGCTGCAAGACTTAAAACCTTTTCAGTATACTTCTCCTCTCTTTCTTTTTCTTTTTCTGCATACTGTATACGCCATATATTTCGCGTGGTGTTTTTTTTCGTGAATTTCGAGAATCGGATGATATTCACAAATTTAACAATATGCGAAAACATGAATCCGACATGCACGATCACATATACTACTAGCACTAGTACTCTACGATCACGAAATTGTTGAGAAGTCCTGATTCGCAAAAAAATTAGACTCGTGAAATATATGGCGTTTACAGTAAATTTTTGTCACTAGTTCACAACTATCTCAAGCCTCTCCTGCTTCCATTTCATTTCATGTATGTTTGAAGACTAAAGCTAAAAACTGTTTTATGTAAGGTTATAAAATAAAACTTCATCTATCCTTTGTTCACTCTTTTCCTTCACCCCATAAGTTAATCTCATATCCTGCAAGGATACAACCACATAGTGTTACAGCAAGTTGTACTACTTTTTACATCACATTTATGAGTACACTCTCACCACAGAAATATTCAAAGAATCTGTGTACCTGAGTTCATTAAAATAAGCTTACAGGATCGATAAACATATTGAAATTGAGAGCCAGTTACTACTTTGTACAAACATCTTGACCTGTGACCTCTTGAAGATATGATTTCAAAAGCTTATGAGTTCATCCCTATCTTATTTTGTAACATGTTGGTTGGAAATTGATTAATTGATCTACATTGTTTTTGTGAAAAAGATTTATTTTGAAATTTATGTAAAAAAATGTAAAACAATAATTTTTCACCTTCTACGTTTAACCCTATCCCCCCCCCCCCGACATTTTTCGCAATAAATTTGTAACGCGAAAAGATCGCGCCGCGACATTTCAGGACTTTTTTCCTTCAAGTCTCACGCAACTTTTAAGACCAAATTTGCGACGCGGGGTACACGGTTCCGAAGTTATGTAACATTTTGTATGTGCATGTCAGACCAAAACTTGCTCAAAAACGTGATTTCATGTACAAATCCAATGCAAATTCTGTATCTAGCCAAATTTCATAAATGTATCATTATTTCTATTTTTACTGATGAAAAACAATAGATTTTATGTTATTTATGTCTGAAATAGTGTTGCCAACGATTTCCATCGAAAAAACAATGAAAAACATAAAGCCGAAAAAACAAAGAAATACATAAGAAATTAAAAAAACAATAAAATACATGAGAAAAACTTTGATATTGCCATTTTTTAGAATCCTAATTCGATAATTATCCTAAGAAGAGTGTCTGGACTGATATCTACCGGTGCCAGATAAAAATACACTGGATTCCTAATTATTGTTTAAAAAAGAGCACTTTGTGGCCACTTTTGTGATCTTGTCAAGATTTGACCCCAATTCTATACAATGGTTTGGTTCCATGAATTACATAAACGATACCAAGTTTGATAAAGGGATGGATGGACAACCCATTGTGGTTACTGTGCGCATCTTCTTGTTACTATGGAAATGTGGGGTCAGTTCACTAAACTCTTCTGTCCTTCGTCTTACCTTGATGTTGCAGGAGTCAGTCAGGAACATAGTGAGACGATCGATGCCTAGCCCAAACCCACCAGTAGGGGGCAGGCCGTATTCTAGTGCCGTGCAGAAATTCTCATCAATCATCTGGGCTTCATCATCACCAGCGGCTTTGTCCTACAAAATGAGAAGTAATCCAAGGTACAAGCACATTAGAGGGCCCCTGTCATTAAAATATATGTTGACTTCTGTTGATGCATCTTTCAATGGAAATATGTGTCCTATATTTTAAAATATTTTTTCTCAGCACTGATAAGCCCCGCCTCCAAAATATCCTCCAACTCAAGATTCCCCCTGTGACATCATCAGAGGTAGAAATGAGCAGGATAATAGACATAATTTATGCACAAACTAAACATTGCAATGACTACCTGCAAGTGCTTATAATAGCATCACATAGCTAGCACATTTCTGACACAAGGAAACGATTATTCCCACAGGAAAGGTTGTTAGATGGTATTGTGTGAAGACATGTGATGCTCTTGTGGGCAGGTGGACGTAGTCATTGCAATGTTTAATTTGTGCCTAAATTCTACTTACTATCCTGCTAATTTCTACCTTTGATGATGTCACAGGGGGAATCTTGAGTTGGAGGATATTTTGGAGGCGGGGCTAAAAAGAGGGTAAAAAGAGGGCAAGATGGATGAGGAGGGAGAGAGGGAGGAGGATGGAATAAGAGGGAAGAGTGAAAAGGAGGGGGAGAAGAAGGGGAGGAGTGAGATAAAGAAAGATGGGGCAGGAAACGAGAAAAGGAGGGGGAGAAGGAGAAGACTTTCCAATTCATGGGGATAGGAACCGGCACCTGGAGATGGTTATCACTAGTGGAGCAGGAGGGGGCTTTACCTTGGCTTGCGATGCGAACCTCTCCCGCTGTATGACAGGGTCGTTCAACTCTGTGTAGGCATTCACAATCTCCTTGCGAGCAACAAAGAGCTCAAACCGCTCTGTGAGCCCTTCGATGGACCGATGCCTGAGAGTAGAGGATATAGGTAATAGATAAGGATCCCAGAAATCAAGGCAAATATCCAACTGTTTATGATTCAGTGTCTAATGCATGTACATTGTACATGTCTTGGAATATGTTTTAGGAGACTGTCACAGCTGCTCTAGTTAAGCTGAATCCCATTCTGTGGTTGACTCAATTAGGCAGTGTCCCTTGTTAATACTAGGTGAAAGTAACTTTTGACACTGTTGAAAAATGATTTTGAAAATGTTACAACTTGAACCAATCTGAAATTCACACATCACATAGTCAAAGGATGTCAATCCTCTTGGAAACAGGTTTCATGACATATCGTTTTTTTAATAATCTTTTAAATATGTAACAAGATTTTTACTTTTGGACACATTTGGACACAAAAATGTGTGTGAATCAGATCATTCATCCAGAAGACAACAATGCCCATTGTGCATTACCTGTAAATCTACTAGCAACTGTTGTCATAGTGTCATTTCTGTGCCATGAAGCTTGTGGCAAAAAAGACCTCGTCGGTTCACAGGTTGACATGGCACAAAAACAAGCTACTTGGCAGCTCTGAAATAAAACTTGCACCAAAAAAATTCCACAAGCTCACCATTTGGACAGAGGACTCATGATTTCTGGATGATCCATGATGAAGGTTGGACTGATGCACTGTGTTTCAATGTACTCCCCAACAAGCTGTCGATATAAAGAACAGCATGAATTACATGATCAATGTACTCCCCAACAAGCTGTCGATATAAAGAACATCATGAATTACATGTTCAATGTACTCCCCAACAAGCTGTCGATATAAAGAACAGCATGAATTACATGTTCAATGTACTCCCCAACAAGCTGTCGATATAAAGAACAGCATGAATCACATGTTCAATATACTCCCCAACAAGCTGTCAATATAAAGAACAGCATGAATTACATGTTCAATATACTCCCCAACAAGCTGTCGATATAAAGAACAGCACGAATTACATGTTCAATATACTCCCCAACAAGCTGTCGATATAAAGAACAGCATGAATTACATAGTCATTGTGCTTGAAATACTGTGAGACTCAATTAATGTGCATTCTTCAAATCTGCTGCATAAACCGTCTCAACAAATGTTTGTGATTAAGCTGACTATTTGTGTTTTAGTCATATTTCAGTGAATCGTATTAGAATATCTATGCAACACTATAACTTTGACTGGTCACTGTTCTTTTCTCCCTGGGGATGCTAAGGAATCCAAGGCCAGTCCATTGTCATTGCTCTACAGGATTCCCTTCATCTACATGTATCTGTTGAGGCCAGTCCATTGTCATTGATCTACAGGATTCCCTTCCTCTACATGAATCTGTTCAGGCCAGTCTATTGTCATTGCTCTACAGGATTCCCTTCATCTACATGTATCTGTTCAGGCCAGTCTATTGTCATTGCTCTACAGGATTCCCTTCATCTACATGTATCTGTTGAGGCCAGTCCATTGTCATTGCTCTACAGGACTCCCTTCCTCTACATGTATCTGTTGAGGCCAGTCCAATGTCATTGCTTTACAGGATTCCCTTCCTCTACATGTATCTGTTGAGGCCAGTCCATTGTCATTGCTCTTAAGGATTCCCTTCATCTACATGTATCTGTTCAGGCCAGTCCATTGTCATTGCTCTACAGGATTCCCTTCATCTCCATGTATCTGTTGAGGCCAGTCCATTGTCATTGCTCTAAAGGATTCCCTTTATCTACATGTATCTGTTGAGGCCAGTCCATTGTCATTGCTCTACAGGATTCCCTTCATCTCCATGTATCTGTTGAGGCCAGTCCGTTGTCATTGCTCTACAGGATTCCCTTCATCTACATGTATCTGTTCAGGCCAGTCCATTGTCATTGCTCTAAAGGATTCCCTTCCTCTACATGTATCTGTTGAGGCCAGTCCATTGTCATTGCTGTAAAGGATTCCCTTCATCTACATGTATCTGTTGAGGCCAGTCCATTGTCATTGCTCTAAAGGATTCCCTTCATCTACGTGTATCTGTTCAGGCCAGTCCATTGTCATTGCTCTACAGGATTCCCTTCCTCTACATGTATCTGTTGAGGCCAGTCCATTGTCATTGCTCTAAAGGATTCCCTTCATCTCCATGTATCTGTCCAGGCCAGTCCATTGTCATTGCTCTAAAGGATTCCCTTCATCTACATGTATCTGTTCAGGCCAGTCCATTGTCATTGCTCTACAGGATTCCCTTCCTCTACATGTATCTGTTGAGGCCAGTCCATTGTCATTGCTCTACAGGATTCCCTTCCTCTACATGTATCTGTTCAGGCCAGTCCATTGTCATTGCTCTACAGGATTCCCTTCCCTACATGTATCTGTTCAGGCGAGTCCATTGTCATTGCTCTACAGAATTCCCTTCATCTACATGTATCTGTTCAGGCCAGTCCATTGTCATTGCTCTACAGGATTCCCTTCCTCTACATGTATCTGCTGAGGCCAGTCCATTGTCATTGCTCTAAAGGATTCCCTTCCTCTACATGTATCTGTTCAGGCCAGTCCATTGTCATTGCTCTACAGGATTCCCTTCCCTACATGTATCTGTTGAGGCCAGTCCATTGTCATTGGTCTAAAGGATTCCCTTCATCTACATGTATCTGTTCAGGCCAGTCCATTGTCATTGCTCTACAGGATTCCCTTCCCTACATGTATCTGTTGAGGCCAGTCCATTGTCATTGGTCTAAAGGATTCCCTTCATCTACATGTATCTGTTCAGGCCAGTCCATTGTCATTGCTCTACAGGATTCCCTTCCCTACATGTATCTGTTGAGGCCAGTCCATTGTCATTGGTCTAAAGGATTCCCTTCATCTACATGTATGTGTTTAGGCCAGTCCATTGTCATTGCTCTACAGGATTCCCTTCATCTACATGTATCTGTTCAGGCCAGTCCATTGTCATTGCTCTACAGGATTCCCTTCCTCTACATGTATCTGTTCAGGCCAGTCCATTGTCATTGCTCTACAGGATTCCCTTCCTCTACATGTATCTGTTCAGGCCAGTCCATTGTCATTGCTCTACAGGATTCCCTTCCCTACATGTATCTGTTCAGGCGAGTCCATTGTCATTGCTCTACAGGATTCCCTTCATCTACATGTATCTGTTCAGGCCAGTCCAGTGTCATTGCTCTACAGGATTCCCTTCCCTACATGTATCTGTTGAGGCCAGTCCATTGTCATTGGTCTAAAGGATTCCCTTCATCTACATGTATCTGTTCAGGCCAGTCCAGTGTCATTGCTCTACAGGATTCCCTTCCCTACATGTATCTGTTGAGGCCAGTCCATTGTCATTGGTCTAAAGGATTCCCTTCATCTACATGTATGTGTTTAGGCCAGTCCATTGTCATTGCTCTACAGGATTCCCTTCATCTACATGTATCTGTTGAGGTCAGTCCATTGTCATTGCTCTACAGGATTCCCTTCCCTACATGTATCTGTTCAGGCCAGTCCATTGTCATTGCTCTACAGGATTCCCTTCCTCTACATGTATCTGTTCAGGCCAGTCCATTGTCATTGCTCTACAGGATTCCCTTCCTCTACATGTATCTGTTCAGGCCAGTCCATTGTCATTGCTCTACAGGATTCCCTTCCTCTACATGTATCTGTTCAGGTCAGTCCATTGTCATTGCTCTACAGGATCCCCTTCCCTACATGTATCTGTTCAGGCCAGTCCATTGTCATTGCTCTACAGGATTCCCTTCCTCTACATGTATCTGTTCAGGCCAGTCCATTGTCATTGCTCTACAGGATTCCCTTCACCTACATGTATCTGTTGAGGCCAGTCGATTGTCATTGCTCTACAGGATTCCCTTCATCTACATGTATCTGTTCAGGCCAGTCCATTGTCATTGCTCTACAGGATTCTCTTCATCTACATGTATCTGTTCAGGCCAGTCCATTGTCATTGCTCTAAAGGATCCCCTTCCCTACATGTATCTGTTGAGGCCAGTCCATTGTCATTGCTCTACAGGATTCCCTTCATCTACATGTATCTGTTCAGGCCAGTCCATTGTCATTGCTCTACAGGATTCTCTTCATCTACATGTATCTGTTCAGGCCAGTCCATTGTCATTGCTCTAAAGGATCCCCTTCCCTACATGTATCTGTTGAGGCCAGTCCATTGTCATTGATCTACAGGATTCCCTTCCTCTACATGTATCTGTTCAGGCCAGTCCATTGTCATTGCTCTACAGGATTCTCTTCATCTACATGTATCTGTCGAGGCCAGTCCATTGTCATTGCTCTACAGGATTCCCTTCATCTACATGTATCTGTTGAGACCAGTCCATTGCCATTGCTCTAAAGGATTCCCTTCATCTACATGTATCTGTTGAGACCAGTCCATTGTCATTGCTCTACAGGATTCCCTTCCTCTACATGTATCTGTTGAGGCCAGTCCATTGTCATTGCTCTACAGGATTCCCTTCCTCTACATGTATCTGTTCAGGCCAGTCCATTGTCATTGATCTACAGGATTCCCTTCCTCTACATGTATCTGTTGAGGCCAGTCCATTGTCATTGCTCTAAAGGATTCCCTTCATCTACATGTATCTGTTGAGGCCAGTCCATTGCCATTGCTCTACAGGATTCCCTTCCTCTACATGTATCTGTTCAGGCCAGTCCATTGTCATTGATCTACAGGATTCCCTTCATCTACATGTATCTGTTGAGGCCAGTCCATTGTCATTGCTCTATAGGATTCCCTTCATTTACATGTATCTGTTGAGGCCAGTCCATTGTCATTGCTCTACAGGATTCCCTTCCTCTACATGAATCTGTTGAGGCCAGTCCATTGTCACTGCTCTAAAGGATTCCCTTCATCTACATGTATCTGTTGAGGCCAGGCCTACCTTGTCCAGCAGCCGAGCGGTGGTGCGGGGGGCCGTGCACTCAACTTCATGTTTGCGGCACAAGGCATCCAAGAACTTGTTGGTTTCTGCAAGGATTACAACATTCACAATATGAACTCCTAAATAGACAATCGTCTGTGCGCATAAAAGTATGTGTGAATGCTCATCAGTATTGGATGAACAGTTCAATGGCCTTTGACCTTAGCCCTGTTAAATATTTCAGCTCACAAATCATCAGTGTACTTCCATGTAGTGGCAATTCTTTGAATACATTTATAATTGAAATTTGACTGCTAGTTATTGTGAGGGTCCATTTTAGCAAAATTCATTCAACTTTTTGTCTCATTTTTCCTGAATGCTCATCAGTTTACACAGTTGTCCTCAAAATTATTCATACCCCATTGAAAATAACAGTCTTTGTTAGATTCTTCCTTTGTAAAAGCTATTATGTTGGTACTTCCTGTGTATCTTTTGTCTACTTGTTGCTATGCACAAATCCACATATGAGTTGGCTAAACTTCATTTGCATAATAATAGATAAGTCCAAAAGTTATTTTTCCCTCATGTTCAGAATTATTCATACCCCTGACAATACCTCAACAAAAATGTTCTCTCTTCATAGTATCCATTGTTTTCCTTTCCTGAGAATGTGTTAATCTTTGTCCTATAGTTATTTCAAGATGTTCCAATGAATTAAATACCTTTTTTGTTGACCAAATGTTAAACTATTGTCAAACACATAGCATCTTTCCATAAGACTTTAAATAGAGGAAACGTGTTCTGGTCATTCTCAGTTTCTGATCATCATGGCCAAGAAGAAGGAGCTCAGTGAGGACCTACGGCAACGTCTTGTGCGTGCCCACATTGAAGGAAAGGGTTATAAGGCCATTTCGAAGCAATATGATGTCCCTGTGGCAACCGTGCAGAGCATTATCAACAAGCACAAGAAGTTCAATACTGTTAAAAACCTCTGTGGGCGTGGCAGGAAGAGAAAGGTGTCCCCCAAACTTGCCAGGAAAATCTGCCGAGAGGTCAACAACAACCCCCGGACCACAACCAAGGCCCTACTTCGAACGCTTGACCAGGCAGGGACGAAGGTGTCACAGTCCACTATTGAGCGAGTCTTGCACAGAGGAGGTCTCCATGGACGTAGGCCTCGGAAGACCCCGCTGCTCAGGAAGAAGCATCTGGAGGCTCGCCTAGCCTCTGCTAAAGGTCATCTAAAGCAAGATTCCAGCTTTTGGTCAACCATCCTGTGGTCTGATGAGACAAAGTTGGAGTTATTTGGCCATATGGATGTTGAATACGTCTGGAGGAAAAAAGGAGAAGCATACACTCCAAAGAACACTGTGCCCACCGTCAAGCATGGTGGTGGAAACATAATGCTATGGGGATGCTTCTCTTCCAGTGGCACAGGCAACCTCGTCAAGGTCCAAGGAATCATGAGAAAGGAGGATTACATCACGATCCTTGATGAAAACGTGAAGGAATCCGCTGAGAAACTCCAGCTTGGCCCTAATTGGAAGTACCAGCAGGACAATGATCCAAAACATACCGCCAAGGTAGTGAAGAAATGGTTCAAGGACAATGATGTCAACGTCCTCGAATGGCCAAGTCAGAGTCCTGACCTGAATCCAATTGGGAACTTGTGGCGAGACTTGAAGACCAGAGTGTTGGCTAGGAAACCGACCAACCTGTCCCAGCTTGAGGCTTTTGCCAAGGAAGATTGGGCCAACATCCCCCAGAAGACATGCAGGAAGCTTGTGGACACGTACAAGAACTGTCTAGAAGCAGTCATAAGAAACAAAGGCTATGCTATTGACTATTAAAGAAAGACATTGGACTCAGTAAACCTAGGGTATGAATAATTTTGAACATGGCATTTTTTGAAAATCCATGAATAAAATACCCCCGAAATGATGAATTTCTTGAATTGTGTATTGTTGTTATTCTTTCACATGTTGGTCACATATAAGTGATATACACACTTGACAAAATGCATTCATTTCATCACAAAAATAAAAAATCATAAAAATTAACAAGGGTATGAATAATTTTGAGGACAACTGTATATCTATGTATTCATTGATCTATTTAATATGTTTGGTTTAAATTGGATTGTTTTATTCACAGTAATTGTGTAAGTTAACAATTGTACCAAATATGACAAATCCCCTGGGCCCAGTTGCATAAAACTTACCATTAATGGTAACTATGTCTTCAATGGCAACTACCATGGTAACACCGCTCGACAGCCATTCAAATTCAAGGTTTCCATAAATGTTGCTATTGATAGCAAAGTTACTATTAATGGTAAGTTTTATGCAGCAGGGCCCTGGTCTGCAGCTCTGCCTACATGTATATAAACCCTGTGTCCACTCACCATCAGTGTGGAGCTCGGTCAAAGGGGGGAAGGTGACTTTGAGCACTTTCTCCAGCTCACTGATCATGGACACCCTCCTGAACGGGGGAGTGAAGTCAATCTCCAGCGCCTCGCCCTCCGGCCCTTCAGGGTGGTACGTCACCTTGGTAGACCCAGTCACACACTTCACCATCCCTAACGGAAGACCAGCACAAAATACCAAAGGACTCAGTGCACATGAAAAGAGAATCATCTGCACACATTCTTGATGCAGGTTTTAGAACTTAAATTCTGAGCTCCATTCACTCTCTTTCCCTTACACTCACCATCCCATCTCTATCCACCATTCTGCTCTCTCCCCTGTCTCCCCATATTCCCTCTTTTTCACATCTCTCTCTCTCCCACACCCTTCATCCCATCTGTATCACAACTCTTTCCCTCAAACCCCTCTTTCCCCACACCCTTCTTCCCATCTCCTTCCTCTCTCCCCCTCTCTCTCCAGCCTCCCCTTCTCCCCCTCTCCACTTTCTCCCCCCTCTCTCTCCCCTACATCCCTCTTCCCATCTCCCCCCTCTCTCTACCCCCTCCCCCTCTGCCCTTTCTCTCCCCTACATCCCTCTTCCCATCTCTCTCCTCTCTCCCCCCTCTCTCTCCCCCTCCCCCTCTCCCCTTTCTCTCCCCTACATCCCTCTTCCCATCTCTCTTCCCATCTCTCTCCTCTCAGTCCCCCCCCCCCTTCCTCCCCACCTCCCACCCAATCTCTTTCTCCATACCTGAGAGGAGTTTCTCTGTAATCTCCATGAGGTCATTGTAGTCTGCATAAGCCATGTAGAACTCCAGGGTTGTGAACTCTGGGTTGTGAGTGAGGTCAATGCCCTCGTTTCTGAACTGCCTGCCAATCTCATACACTCGCTGTAAGCCACCAACCACCAGCATCTACAAGGACAAAGAACAGTTACAACGGTCTCTTGCATTGGTCAGGGCAGTGAAATATACTTTGAAAAATGATGTGCTGCTTTAAATATTATGCAAATATTTCATGATCATGAGGGATCTTGTTTAAGCTAATTGCACCAAGGTTAAGTGGACAGTGTGCGGTACTATTTTCCCTCAACCGTATCTCACGCTCGCCACTTCACCGTGGGAACCAATAGATTCCACAAAGATCCAGAATAAAGATCATGAAATATTTGTTTTATATCCTTCATTAATATATTCTTTGTGCATTAATTTCATCCTTACCATGGACCTTGAAAAAGTGTCCATGCTCTAAGCAGGAGCCCAATTCAGATGTTTTTTATTTTCTGAGCAAACCAAGAGAAATTCGAGTTGCGCCTTGGCCACACACCACGGGAGTTCCCCAGCACACCCAATGACTTTCCGCTAAAATGCCAAAAAGCAGCTGGAAAGAAATGCATCAAGTAGATATTGCGCGTCACGCATTTACTCGGGATGAATTGATATCGAGACAGAGGGAAAAGGGCGACTATTTTTGACACGACGTCACGAAATAGTACTTTGTTCCCTCTGACGTCATGAAATAGAAATTTTCTTCCCTCTGAGCTCTGTTCCTCCAAATAGTTCATCTATTTGTGGTCATGTGACACCCTTTCATCCAATCAACGAACTGGAATATTAATGAGGGATATAGACATGATTAGTACTTTTTTTTTCAGAGTGCTAGTAGTTACCTTGAGAAAGAGTTCTGGTGCCACTCTCATATAGAGGTCCATATTGAGGTCGTTGTGGTGAGTGATGAAGGGCTTGGCGGTAGCTCCGCCTGCTATCATGTTCATCATGGGAGTCTCCACCTACATAGGGCAACAGGCACATAGAGAGTGAAACAACTAAAGCTTGGGTTAGGATTAGGGTTAGGGTTAGTCTCCACCTACATAGGGCAACAGGCACACAGAGAGTGAAACAACTAAAGCTTGGGTTTGGATTAGGGTTAGGGTTAGTCTCCACCTACATAGGGCAACAGGCACACAAATAGTGAAACAACTAAAGCTTGGATTAGGATTAGGGTTAGGGTTAGGGTTAGTCTCCACCTACACAGGGCAACAGGCACACAAATAGTGAAACAACTATAGCTTGGGTTAGGATTAGGGTTAGGGTTAGTCTCCACCTATACAGGGCAACAGGCACACAAATAGTGAAACAACTATAGCTTGGGTTAGGATTAGGGTTAGGGTTAGGGTTAGGGTTAGTCTCCACCTACATAGGGCAACAGGCGCACATAGAGTGAAACAACTGTAGCTTGGGTTAGGATTAGGATTAGGGTTAGGGTTAGGATTAGGGTTAGGGTTAGTCTCCACCTACACAGGGCAACAGGCGCACATAGAGTGAAACAATAATAGCTTCTACACTGTATACAGTCACGAAATATGCCCCAGTCTGCAAATTACCTACATCTAGTTAGGATTGTTATTCCATGTTCGAAACAAAAGCTCTGAATAATGACCATTGGCTATTTACAGGAAAATCTTTAAGGTTGTATCCCTCATTTTACTAGGTTATTTCTAAGCCAGAATCATAGAATCACAATCTGGTCCCAGCTTCGTTTGATCCTCTTTGTTTCATAAACTGTTGTTCTCTATACGATTTAGTAAACCCTTATCCATTGTCTTTACAAACCCTTGTTCCTCCATGAGATTAAGTGAACCTTAATTCTTTATTTTAACAAACAAGTCTCAATAAAACAAGCTTGTTGAAAAAGAAAATGTACAGAAATGAGTCACAGAATGTTATATACTGACCTCTAGAAAACCAAGCTCATCAAAGAATTTGCGCAGATATGCCACCACCTTGGAGCGTGTGATGAACTTGTCTCGGACGTAGTCATTCATGATGAGGTCAAGGTACCGCTGCCTGAAGCGGGTTTCCTACGATAGAAAACAGAGGCAGGATGGAAACAAGCTGGAGAGATTACTTCTAAGGGCACTATCTCATTAGAGTTGTAAGTGACTTCAACTGCAGTCTATGACCCCGGTTACATCGAAAGTCAGAAGTGCTCTGAGAACGGTTCACTTTTGGTGTAACAACAACAGCCGACCCAAAAGCGTTTCGAAAGCGTTTTTGCCGGTCCACCTCCAGAGGTAGTTTGAGACCGGTCTCAGACCGACCTCAAACTGGTTCGAATGCGGTGTAACCACACAAGCGTTCCGAAACTGGTCCACCACAGGAAGTGACGCACATGAGTAAACATGCAAACTGCGTAGAGCGCGCGTGCAGAAAAAAAAATTGACCTTTGACCACAGACCGGGTGTGGCTAATCGTTACTCATGGATACCGGAGCTCTTAGGATCATGATTCGGCTCGCGTGCATTGCCATGTAACCACTCCAGGGAAGATTCCTTAACCATTCTGAGACCGATCTCAGAACGGTTATCGCGGTGTAACCGGGCCTATGATTCTTAGGCCACATTGTGCTGACAGTAATCAAGAAAGCAAGGGTCCTCAAAGTGGCCTTGCCCTTGCTCCTCATCGTAGAATGTAAGATCTGCAATGCACTCTGTTAGCTCACAAATGTTTTCCTGTGATCTTGTTGCCTTTGAAATGATATCATATGTGAAGATATTGCAATTGAATTACAAAATCTTAGTGGTGACACATTGGGCAATTTTGCATCACATCCCCTCTCTTGAAATACTGCTAAAACTACATTTTCTTGAAATCATATAAATTCAGCATGCAATATATAGTTTGGTTTTATATAACAAACAAGTTCACATTGTAGATAGGAGTATCAAAATGCAGTCACCTTATTGGTGAGGCTGAAGTGACTAATAAATATGCATGAGGGGTTATAAATAGCAGTATCTTGTTAGTGAGGCTGTAGTGGCTAATGAATATTTATAAGGGTATTTAAAGGTCAGTCACCTTGTTGGTAAGGCCATAGTGGAGATGTGGCAGCATGTGGAGGCAGGGAGAAAGCAGGCTGATCTCAGAAGGAAGGATGCTCAGCTCCCCCTTCTTGGTCCTCCCTGGATAGACAATAAAACACAACAAAATATACACTACAGCTCAAAGAAATTGGCATAGGGAAAGGGAAAGGGAAGAAATGGAAGGAGCCGCAGTTTTAAACCATGGTATATTTCGTCCTGTTCAGCATGAAACATGATGCTTTTTAGGCTAAAGCATTGTGTTTCATGCTGAACTGGAAAAAATATACCACAGTTTAGAACTGCTGAACTAAACAAAATATACCACGGTTTAGATCTGCGGTTCCTTCCCTTTCTTCCCTTTCCCTTTCCCTATGCCAATTCCTTTGAGCTGTAGTGTACATCATACTGGCAAATCTTACTACATGACTTCCTGGGCATTTGAATTTAAATCTGTGCGAGAGTAATTTATTTAATAGTTGTCAGCAGATACATACATGGAGCCCAAGAACATTTATACAGGAACATTTTAATTTAAATCTGTGTAATTTGAGTAATTTAATCATTGTCAGCAGATACATAAATTACATGGAGCCCAAGGAAGTTTATACAGGAACAGTATTCACTTCCTTCCTTTGAAAACATGGCTCTCAGCATGAATATAGCACAAAACAATAATTACTTTTCATTTGAGCAAATGAGGTGTGAAATAACAATCTTCATTGTTCTCAAAAGTAACATTTGAATGTTATATCATCTGCTTTTCTCTGAATGAACTTGTACTAAGCGATTTGTTCTCCTGGGAATTTTCACTGACCTGGCCTTCCCTTCACACCAATGATGTCTCCCCTCCGGATCTTCTCGTTCATCTTGAAGAACTCGTCTTCTGATGCAAAATACCTAGATTGGACACAGGTGAGAAATTCAAACTCAGCTACTACAATCTTCTAAATACCCTTGATTTTCTAGATGAGTGATGGCTTAGCTTCTCCATCTATTTCATTGTTCATGGAGCACATAAGCCATTTACACATTCTACATTCTATATTCTATACACTTCCAGTCTAATTATACTTAGCTTCTGAAAATTTGTCAGTACTTATGGGGAAAAGGGAGCATGATAAATTTTGTTACACAATTTAATAACATTTTTTACTGTGAGGGGTTCTTGCGATTCTCGTTGACTCCTCCTAATGTACACTTATTGGTGCAGCGAGTACTGTAGACATAACATTGACTTTAAAAGGTCAAGAGCTGATCTGCATGCATAGACACAATTCTCATTATCGCATATAGCTCTGCGAATCTGAACGCGTGTAGCACTCTAATTCTTTTACCTTTAATTCTTGGGACATGAACTTCTGGTTCATGAACATTCTATAGCCATCGTTTTGCTTGTGTCTTTTCATTCTTTCATTAGTCCATACACCATGTTGAGGCTGCCTGACAGCGGTTTGTGCCTACACACTACTGCCCTTATTTGACAAAAGGAAGCAACAAAAGAGACTTTTCTTGTAAATGAGCAAAATGTGATGGTCACTTCCATTGGCATCAGTGCAACACTACATCATGTTAGATTGATTATCTCGGAGCAAGATGAATATTTCTTGTCCAGATTTTGCATGTATGTGGGGAATGCTGGGTACAATCTGAGAGTACCAATAACCCAGATTTTAGTGATTTGTCACTTGCTTCCTTTTGTCAGAGTAGGGCAGACTAATGGTCTAGTGGTTCTGACCTTGCATTAGACATGACCTGTAGCTTGACCCCTTCCCCCCGCAGGTCATAAAAGATCAACTTGGCTCCAGACGCCCGCTTGGCGTGGACTCGACCTAATCAGGAGGACGGAATGAGAACACCATAAGATCAGAACAAATTAAGATTATCACTTCACTCATTCATTGTCAGGCCCTTCAAACAATATTTCAACAAACATCACTATGTCATCTTTTGAATTAAGAACACTAGTTTTCATATCAGATTAGCTTAAAACAGAACAGCACATTGAATTGAAAAAAAAAAATATGTAAAGAAACTCTTACAGCATTTTTGACAATTTGAAGTGAGATCACATCTCTGATGTGCTACTGCTTTGAATAGTTACCAATAATTTGTGCTTTTTACATATGTGAAAGTTCAGATATCACTTTCAGATTCTATAGAAGTTGGCATTAATGTGTGACATTCTGGAAACACAAAAGACAAACCGTCACTACATAACAATACAGCATTTTATAGCATTTTACATTTTTTTCAAATTTATTTTTGCCATTTAATGAGCTTCATATTATAAAAAAAAAAACAGTTAACAGGTTTTCAATGATACAAATATAGTGATAATTACACTACAACCGGAGATATATGATTCCACAAATATAAGTTTTCCAGATAAGAAGAAGAGAAAGCAGATTGACTCCACCCACCAGAGAGAGTGAAGACCTCCTCAGCTATCTCCTCTGCCTTGAGGTACTCAAACCGCTCCAAGAACTCTGTGAGGGAGGTGGAGACATGGAACTTGTGAGGGTAAGGGTGGTCACCTGACTCCTTCAGGGCCTGCACGGTCTGTGAACGGATCTTGAAATATTCCTGATGAGAGCACAATCCAAAAAAGAGACAGGTCATTCATATGCTTCCAGTTTTCAAAGAACGGGTGTTGAGAGGTACAATGGATGTGAACTAAGAACGTGAACACAGTTCCAAATTTGTTTCTATCAACATATAACCTGATGACTCATTCATATTTTGTTATCAACTAGCCAGCATACTTTCTGGAATGCAGATCAGTGTGGTGATTATGAAATGTTCTGCACACATGTCCCCCAGGCTAGTAATAGGGGCTGGATCCACAGAAAGTTTGTTTTGTTTGCCGAATACCTTATTGCGTTCGTCAATTTGTCATTCATAACTTCTGTGAAACAAATATGAATAAACTTTGAGTATCTGCACTTTCATAAATCCCCTATCAGAAAGAAAACTTACTAGTTTATTATGATCGTGTACTCTATCCCGATCTGAAATTACCTGGCTGGCTGGCCTGGGCATACACACACTCCAGTACCACTGGCCTGGCTGGAACACCCCAACATCACATTGAGTGTGAATGATTACACAAATAGAATACCAGTCTCTGAGAGGACACGATCTGGTGAATGAACGTAAGTATGGAAATTGGGAATTTCCTTTGGGACCTACCCTGGGATCAAGAGAGTCCTCATCTTCGACCTTCTTCTTGACATTTTGGCTGGCCTCTGCCTGTTTCTGCGCCAGAGCCGCAGCTTTCTCTTCCTTCTCCTTGGCCTTCTTAGCGGCCTTCTCCCTCCTCTTCAGCTCACTGGGGAAAGGCACAGAGGAGAGACAAAAGGATGAGGGTAATGACAAGAAACAGATAAGAAATGATGAGGGTAATGACAAACAAGAGGTAGAGGTGACAGGCAAGGCAAGGGAGGTGGGATGTCAGTGGTATCTGGTCACTCTATAGGGACCCAAGCACTCCCATGGTGTGTCCACAACTCCACATTAGATTGAACCTGAACATACGTTTTTCTTGTAAGCTCGTTTTCATGACATGACAGAATGTTGCTGCTCTACATAAAGGAAATATGTACATGCACATCTGAGCGTCTGATTGCTGGCTTTAATTCTGGACTAACCTTGGCTTGTCAGTCTGAGAGGAGACTGCCCTAGTGTGGTCAAGACCCTGACACTTCTCTAAGAGTTGTCTGGTGGAGAGGGGGCCCTTTAACAGCCTACACCCCGCCCCTCCAAACTGGACGACCCTCTGAAACATTGTGAGTGATTGCAGTGGAAAAGGATGTAGTCGGCTTGTGAACTTGAGTCATGTCATGATCTGAGGTAGCAGAGAGATTATAAAAAAAGGAGGAACTGTTTGAGGTAGTTCATAAACACCACCAATCATTTATTTAAATGTGTGTTTCCCTTTTTTCAGGCCGAGTTACTATGCATGAAGTTGTGTAACATTGTTTGAATGGTATGTGAAATGTGTGTGGTAGTTTGCCGTCCAATGGGAAGAACAAAGAAAAAAAAATGTTGCTTGTAGCTATGCTTATAAACTGCATCCACAAATCAAACAGTAAATGTCGCGGCTTATGCACAGCGCTTCGACCTTGCTGTGAATATGATTCGCTTGTCACATAGCTATATTTTTCATGGCGTTTTACTTCATACCTCTTCCATGATCCCGCACATTTGCCTCGTTTTATGAAATGGATAAGAGAATCCCTGCAATTTCATTGGTCAAACAGTGTGGAATTGGTTCCAGCCATGCAACCATTTATTTTCCATGCATCAGTACCATGTACATGTACCATGTATCAGTAAAAGGCGTCAAGGAAGTTTTCCTTGCACATTTCCCCTAAGGGCCATACAAAGTACACCAGCTACAAATCCTGGTCAGATGGCACATTGCAGTAAGGGCAGATGGCACGTTGCAGTAAGGTCAGATAGAAACTGGCGCATTATGTCTACTCCCAATTTCCTTTTATTCCGGTGACTTTTAAAACATTTCAAGATATTTGTCTACTTCAAAACACATACATTAGTATATAAATTCTCAATAAAATAAAGATCATGTGATTACAAACATTTAATCAATGTTTTTGGCAACTTACTTCTTGTTCAACTTTTCTTCACTGTCTGCCATTACTTTGGGTGTGATCCAACTTTACACAGCTACATGTAGTTCGCTTGATTGCTCAATAACAAGGCAGTACCTACATACGTACGCTTGTAGATTACATTTGAAGACTAGTACATGGACATCCAATCAGCTGTCTCCACGACATTGCACATGAACTTTAGTCAAAAATCTATTTTATAGCTTAGCAAGGTAAATTAACTTGAAATTATGATGCAACAACTTGCAACTACTAACTACACTGTACCCATTAACCTGAACCAAAATGGATATGCAGGGTCAGTTCACTTCACATCGGGGATTCATATCTAGACGAAGGGCACTCATTACTAACCTTCTTGACCTTGTTGCTAGAACTGGGAGGAAGTCCGGAAAGTGCATAATAACCTAAGAGATCTAGGGGTCTACTTTTACAATTCTCCTGATCAATTCAAAGACATATGATTGATGCAACAATAAATGTCTAAAAAAGACTATTGAACATGTCAAACATGGACATGGCGTATGTTTAGCGTAACTCTTCTCATTTTATGTCATTCTGACTTAATCATTATCATGCAGTCCTCAGTTTTAAAAAAAAAAAACAATCGAGTTTCTCTCCCCCCCCCCCCCCCCCCCCCCCCCCCCCCATGCTCCATCCCGGCCATGCACATATAAAAAACAATAATAAAACTGTTACACACACAAGTTAGACCTCTGACCAGGAATTTGCCCCAATGCCATGGCTGAGCTGACATGCACAGCCTATGTTTAACTTTAACATGCAGGCTTGAGAAGAGACTTTGAGCCAAATAGAATGATGCAATGCCTCGCAAGTCACCGAGCAACTTGAATTCAGAAAGATGTCATTCGGTCTTCAGAACAGCGACAGACCCGTCCGAGGCCGAGGGCGGGCGGGCGGGCCAACGCGTACGCGTGCGTAGGGGGTCGGATCGGCCTCGGGTCGGGTGGGTAAAGCTCGGGCTTCTCATCCACGTGTTTCCCGCAAGAGCCATACGTTTCACACGGAGCACTAGCTACCAATGCCGCAACAGCGCGGTGACGGCAGATGGAAACAGCACTGACGAGTACGTCGCGTCGACTCGCAGTTTCCATTTCTACTGATGACCTTTGTACTACCATTTCCAATACTCGTCCACGTTACACCACACTTAAATTGACTCTCTACATAGAAAATATCATAAGTATAAGTTTTCTTTAAACTCACTTCTTGCTCAACTTTTCTCCGCTGTCTGCCATTAGTACTTTTAGAGTCCCTTTATCTCTAATCACTTTTAATTTATAGCGCCCTCTCCAAGTTTGTGCTTGTACAGCTATACAATCATCAGTCTACAACACGGAAACAGAGAAAGCGCAGACTCTATATATTTTTTTTTTTTTACTGAAAAAGAATGTCCGAAGACTCATGGTATTCAGTTTACAAATAAAATAATTTACAACACGGAAACAGAGAAAGCGCAGGGTCTATACTTATTTTTTTTTCAATTTGGGTTTATTGATGAAAAGCTTACTGAAGAAGAATGTCCGAAGACTCATGGTATTCAGTTTACAAATAAAATAATTTACATACATGTATAGATAAATCATATATGACATACATAACAGATAACTACAAAACTTCATTGTAACAAACTAACAGACCAGCAAATAATTCTAGGTTTGAATTTGATCAGCGATTGTTCATAGATTGTTTAAAGAAAGTGAGGAGACATTAAGTGTGCAAATAAAATGCAATCATATAAATTAGTAAATTATATATTATGATGTGCATATAGATAACATCTAAAAAAAAATAGCCTTATTGTGACAGACAGGACTAATGTCAGACTAACTAGCAAATAATTATCGGTTTGAATTTATCAAATGAATAAATTAGGAGGTCGACGGATAGTTTACAAAGATTGCTAAAAAAGGAGCCAGAAACTTATAACATAAAAAAAAAATCATTTAGATAGGCAGACCATATAATATACACAAGAGATAACAACAACAACAAAACATGTTGACATTGTTGTAGTATTATAATACCTCAGTCACATTTGCTCTAGGCGGGCGTACGGCGGCCGTAGATACCTGAATTCAAGAGATTTCTGCGGCGGCCGCAGAAAATCTACGACGGCCTTACGGTCGACGTACGGCGGATTCGTAATTTCTATAGCGCGGAGTTATAATTTTTTTTTTTTTTTTCATTTCTACGGTCGCCGTAGAAATTAGACTAGCCGTAGCCATGACATAGAACGTTCTACGGCGTATACGGCCGCCGTGAGGGCGCCTTGCGGCCACCGTGCGTCGGCCGCACTGTAGAGATCAGTGGTCGGCCGTAGTATTTGTCAAAAAACCTACGGCCGCCGAAGGGTCCCCCTACGGTGGCCGTACGTCTTCATGTCAAAGAACATACGGCAGCCGCAGATTTTCTGGACGCCGTCCGGCGACCGTAGCATAATTATTCATTCATTTCATTCATTTGATATGTACAATTAAAAATATATATATAACATTGAAACATGTATTACATCAGCATATGAATTAACATAGGAAAATATCAATGAATAGTGACTGATCGGCAATAGTGACGGTTCAAAAAATCCTGTGTGTGACCGCTGTGGTCGTGCAGAGTTTTAGTGTAGAGTTGTGATCAGTCAAAGCGATCGAGGCTACATGGTTCGATTATGCAATACTTAACCTCACGGTATGTTATTATGATGATGAAGACAAGATGCTGAATGTACTCTTTGGACTTGTCAATATTGTTCTTCAAGATTAGCCCAAGGGGCAATTTCATCAAAATCAAATGAAAGCTAATACCTAGCCTATATTCATATTGATTTTTGTTACTGCAATCTCAAGTGATACACCATAGTGTTATTATTGTTGCATCATCTCTATGAATTCATCGGGAAAATGTTGGTTATAGCCCCACAGTTATACCAAGGATACCCATGATTTGTAGTGCACGTTATAATTGATTCAGGTAAATGTGAAGGCCTAGTTAGAAGAACTACTTGTATATACAGTTGTATGATAACTTCATTAAAAGTATATACTAGATGTTGCAATGTCGCGCGGACATTGGATGAACCCGATTTTGCAACAGCTATCCATAATTATGTAAATGTATATACGCTCCTCTGTACCACATGGATAGGCCTATCGCTGATCATATCCGAGGCAAAAGATGTGCGTAACTTCCGCACAACTATCTTTTTCTTGGTGAAACACCCTCAAGAACAAAACCTTTCCAATCAGTCAGTGAGTGGGTCTAAATAAATGGGTCTAAAATGAAAATACAAAATACTACATTGCAATTCCTCATATGCCTTCCATTAGCAGGTATTTCAACTGTAGCCTTACTTCCAGACATTATTTCGAAACGGTGTTTATAAATCAATGACCGTAAAGCGCTGAGAAGCTTCCCAGCGCTTTATAAGGTCTTTGGTTATGCCTCAGTCACATTTGCTGCGGCCGTAGGAGCAATTCTATGGTCACAATTAAATGTACGAGCCTACGCCGTTTAAATGAGATATGGGTTCGCTGAAATATTCTTATGGGATTTTATGAATGAAATTGGCAGTTTAGTTATGTTTGCAGTCATTGATAAGGACAATTCAGTTTGTTCCAAGTCTTTGACATCACCACATTATAAGTGGCTTATCCCTCCCGCCCCCCCCCCCCCTTTCAGGTTTCCCTTTTCTTACCCCATTTTATTATTCAAAACGCAGTTCTGAATTTCAAGCAAAACGTGACAGGAGTCATGCTTCAGATGTGAATGACAGAACTAATTCTAATTGATGCAAAAATGTATTATGCAAAAAGAAATTCTACACGCAACTTGTCATCCACACATGCGACCCTGATCAGCATTATGTAAAAAGCATCATCAAGTTCAAGTTCAAGTTTATTCAAACCAATCAAGAAAACAACATTTTAACAATTAATTGACAAAGAAAGAACATGATAGGTTTGGGACCCCGGAGAAAGCAGAGCTTGTGATAGGGGCCCCTTGCAAGGTACAGTATAGACACACACAAAAATATATATATAACGAATGGCATATTTACAAGGAGTAAAATAAAAGTTTAAGATCACACATACATACATACATACACACACACACACACACACACACACACACACACACACACACACACGCACACACCCATACACACGCCGCAAACACACAGACATACATGGCTTTCCGTTATTTACTTTAACTTGTTCTGTAAATTCTCAAAAAGATATTTCCGACATGAAAGTTTGAATTTAGACAGTGTTGGACTTAACCTGATGTTTTGTGGAAACTTGATATGGATGGACTGCGCTCGGATAGACTTCCTTTGGTCTATGATCATGATGATGATGACCGCCGCCTCATAAGAATTCAAGACATTCGGGTGTTTTAAACAATACGCTGTATTTCTAATTAGGCAGTGCTTTCCTCTGAATAAAAAAAATTGTTTTGAGAAGTATGTCAGCCGTTCAGCCTTCGCTGGGAGTTCGTAGCTGATCTTTTTACATACACTATGAATTAGTTTTGGGGTGAGTGAATGGAAATTTTGATAAAACTATAGAAAGAATTTGGTCCGTAACTTTTTCGGACACCCCCGGACACGGACTTGAGGTTGTTTCCATGGAAAGGAAACTTCAATAAACGATGAGATATTTTTAAGGAAATATAATTACCCAAGATTCGATATGGAGGCATTTCTCTGACAGTATTCTCCTTTTATCACAAAAACGATGCAATAATATAATCTGAAATTCACAGAATCGTATGATGTACTACTACACTGCACACGCAGGCCTTCTTCAGTGGAGCCTGAAATCTTCTGCGCACACAAAATAAATATTCCTCTAAATGCATAAAAAAAATTCGTCTTGCATTTTTGGCGACGGTCGTCATTGGATCAAAGAACCAAATGCGTCAAATATCCTATTGTGCTTGATCGTGTAAGATTAAATCATTCTTCGTTGCCGACTCCAGCAATTCACCTTAACCTTCTGTCCTGAGTGCGTTTGTGACATGTCTTTGCTCTTCATACTTTACTTTTACTTTTGATTAGAAATTTATGATCTTTTAAAATTTAGATTTTGTGACGTCATGTGCGAGGTGCTCCCCCATATGTTGTGTGCATTTTTTTCCTCGAAAAGCATCCTTTTGCCTGTGCGTTTTGATAAATCATAGAAAAAAAAAGTTTTTACACATATACCTGTAAGGGGAAATGAATAACTCCGTTGTCAAAAACAGAAAAAGAGCAAAATTATGGAATTATTCTGGACGCATGCAACACAATGGGAGAGCACCTCGCACGTAAATTGAAATATCAAAAGAAAACTTTCTTATCCTTTGACGGATTTTCGTCAAACCTTCACTAATAAAATGTTTCTTTTATGTATCTGCTTGTATGGAAACCAACATTTTTATTTTTGCACACAACATACACAGTCCTAACATCATATTGCTGCACGCACATGCTTAGACTGTACAATTCAGCAAGCTATTTATGATTGCACACCACTGTATACACATATACCCACGCACCATCTGCGTCACGCACGGTCCGTGAGAGGATTTCACCTGATGGACTACTACTCGCCTGTGTGATAAGACTAGCCAGCACACAACAACCAATCATATTAGCGTATTACCGGCGTTTTCCATATAAGGAATAGCGACCTATGACGAATCGTAGTAAATGTGACCCCACAGGTGCATCACGCATGCGTTGTAAGACCAACGATCGTGCTGCGCTTGTGCAACCGGAATCTGCCACGGCCTAGCCTCAGCGCTGTACTACTGCATATAAGCGCCGCGATTATCCAACGCACATGTACTGTGTATTACGTGTATTGCTAACTAGCATAAAAAAGCCGGTTCGTGACTTCATGGTAAGTACACCTTGAACTCTTCAAATCGTTGAATTATCTTTGATCTGTGTCAAGAGTGTATGAAAATTATATATTAGTTTGTTGATCAAGGTCTTAAGCTTTGAATTGTGATGATATGATAATATATTTTCATGGAATTTTATCCAATGCGTGAATCCTTCCGTGAGTCTTGAACGATACAATTCAGTTGACATTGACATGTAAATGGATTTTACGTCACTCTAGCTCTAGTCTCTACACTGCACAAACTTAGCAAGTTCACGTTCGCGATCGTGTCTAATTAGATAAGTTTAAAGTTATGACTTCTAACTTGTTGGTAGCAAACACAGGAGCGGAATGGATGTAGGGATATTGCATGGGAAATTTGTAATAATGCACTCTGTACTGTAGCTAGACACAAGAAGTGAGATCGCGATCGAGAGTGCATGACATGAGCTTGATGAGTCACACAGTCAATGTCCTGTTTGAGAATAATGCGTGAATGTGATGCAGCCTGATGAGTATACATATGTATATGGGGTCCTAGTAGTAGTACTAATGAAGCTGACAAGGGCAGCCAATAGTCTGATCATTAATAACTATGGTCTTCGAGAGGTTTTATTTTGAATTAACCTGAAATAGGTATGATGCTGGTTCCTCAAACCAGCCCCCTTGTTTTCTTTTGAATATTTTCATTCCAAGAATAAAGATAACCAAATAAAATTCTAAAATTTCACACACAAATCAGCAAAAAAATGCTCTTAAAAAAAGTATTTTTGGATTGAAGATGAAAGATAAAATCTCTGAGAAATTGCGTTTCGAATATCGCTCGATAAATCATCGCACATTCGCATCACTGAACCTTGAAACCGGCCCCTACGGATAATGTGCGATATCTCCGTCAATCTGACGAGTGCAGTACCGACATTTCACCAGTATTGCGTCTCGATCATGCTTGTTCCAGTGCAGTGAAAAAATGACGGGAAAGTTTCGGCAGTCGACGAGAAAATCACGGAAGTTCGAACGCAAGTTGAAAAACAGAGATGTTACGAACGAAAATGTGCAATTGTTAAATATGTGCACATTTTGTCTAATTTTGCTTCCGAAATCTTGCATTTGGTTGAATATTAATGCGTAAATCGCGCACCCAACCTTCTATAACGCACACTGAGCAGGGGCCGGTTTCAAGGGTAGGGGCCGGTTTGTGGACCACTCACTATATTCAGTGAGTAACTATTAGATTAATAGCAGTCACATGTTCACAGAGTTGTTGTCTCATCATGCTCATCATGGTATCTCCTGGCAGTCTGCTGCTTTTGACTTTGGCACTTTGAATTTTTGGCACTCTTAACTGTTCTTGCTGCATGTGGTATGACTGATGATACGAGAAATCGTGAGAGACACGTGTTACATGTAATGATGTATGTAACATTGAAGCCAATGCAGCCCTATGAGAAACTCCAAGCCAACATAAATGCATGGGGTCAAAGCCTGGTCAATGCATGGGGTCCTACATCCATCTACCATAAATTTGAAAAACCTTTTTTTGTTTGTAGTAGCTAGGGAAAGAACAGCTTGGTCAAACCTGGTCAAGTACCATCCTTTTGGATTTTTTTATTTCTTGCCATGGTTACTTTCTGTGACAAAATGGCTAAACAAGGAAAGGGTTTTGATGCCCACTGTCTATGTACACTACAACTCAAAGGAATTGGCACGGATAAAGGGAAAGGGAAGGAGCCGCAGTTGTAAAACACAGTATATTTTGTCCAGTTCAGCATAAAACACGATGCTTCAGCCTAAAAAGCATGTTTCATGCTGAACTGGACAAAATATACCGCAGTTCAAATTGCGGCTCCTTCCCTTTCTTCCCTTTCCCTTTACCAGTACCAATTCCAATTCCTCAAGAGCTGTAGTGTATGTTGTCCTTGTATATGCATGGCACATGTATTTTATAAAACATGGATTTATACAGAACCTGAAAGGCTACGATCCACATTCAGATCAGTCTATTCTTTTCAGTGACCTTTGTCCTTGGTTTACACTACTCACGTCTGCACACGGTTATCAAGGAATCAAGAGGATTTATAATCATGCTAACGAGGTCTATCCTCGAGAGAGATTACTGCAGTTTTATTTCTTGTGTTATACAAATTACCTGTACGCTCTGTATGTTATATCACAGGAAATGCCATGGGTATGCACTGTGCACTGTATAATCATTATGGAAGTGGTTAACATAGCCTGGCTTCCAGGCTCTTGGACATTTATAATTAGAGGGGAACACACAGATTTATAAGCCAAGGGTACTTTTCAAGCCTGATGTCATGTACAGTACAGCTCAAAGGAATTGGTGTAGGGAAAGGGAAGGACCCGCAGTTTTAAACCGCAGCATATTTTGTCCAGTTCAGCATGAAACATGATGCTTTTTAGGCTAAAGCATTGTGTTTTCTGCTGACCTGGACAAAATATACCATGGTTTAAAACTGCGGGTCCTTCCCTTTCTTCCCTTTCCCTTTCCCTATGCCAATTCCTTTATGTTGTAGTGTATGATATATAAACTTGCCTACTGTTTCTAATCCCATCTTTTACTGAGGTCCAGTACTTTCACAATTAATTAATTTTCTTCTCCTGGTCAATGTGTGAATTATATAGCCCAACTCCAGCCAAACCTTTTTTGCAGGGTTTAAATAATAAACATCCCACATCCTTGAAGCCAGGCTATGCATGGCTTGCTGTCCATTCATGCTTGGCCTGCAAACCATCCATTGTGTGTGTCCCATTCAGTCAGTCCATGGGGGACGTTTTGTGAATGAGAGGTCACAAGTGACCCTGCTGACGTGATCAGGCAAGGACAAAAGGTGCAGGGATTTTATTGATACATAGTGTTGAAGGAGAAAGTATGTTATTGACTTCTTGTAAGTCTGTTCAACATAACTTTGTATACATGTACCATGGATGTGTGGGATATTTTATCTGGAGTAGTGAAGTAGATCAGACTGATACACCGAAGTGTATGGTCATTTACATGTACTGCAGTTTATCCATTACCAATTTACGGTATGAATGCAAACTTCTGTGAAAAGGACATATGCATGAAGTTTCAATTTGTAGAACATTTACTTTCTATTCGATACATTTTGTTCCTTAATCAGCTGAAAATGTGAATGTACAGAATTTTCAGTATTATTACATGTACATACACAACAACTCAAAGGAATTGACATAGGGAAAGGGAAAAAGAAGGATGGGAAGGACCTGCCATTTTAAACCGTGGTATATTTTGTCAATTTCAACATAAAACACAATGCTTTAGCCTAAAAAGTATCCTCTTTCATGCTGAACTGGACTAAATATACTGCGGTTTAAAAGTTTGGGTCCTTCCCTTTGTTCCCTTTCCCTATGCCAATTCCTTTGAGCTGTAGTGTACATGAAGTACAGTGTCTGTAGGCCTACACTTCAATAGACAAAATAAAAAGGTTTAACTCAGGAAATGTGTAGGAGTGTGGTATACTCTATGAATGACAGCGTATGAATCACTTTCAAAATGAGGTCATCAAAGGTTCATCGGTTGGTACATGTACTACATGGAGGCACACATTTTATCCTAGGTGATCCAAGGAACATTGGGCACTATGGAAATAAAATAACCACAAACTTATAACTCAATTCAATTGAAAAATAACTGCATGACATGTTAGGTATGCACCTAACATGTTTGTGGTAACACACATCACATCACCAGTGAACGCATAAAGAGTAAAACATCATAAAACCAAAGGGTGTTTTATGAAACTTAATACATTTTTATTCTTTCAATAAGCCTTTGAATATTAATTACATTTTCACTTTGTTTTTACAAACCAGGACCAAAAAAATAGTGTGTATGACAAAATTCATTCAGAACACTACAATTTTCATTGTAGATCGCACATGTCAATCCACAAGGGTTACTTCTGCCGAAGCGTGGTGGCAGTTGCTTGTGGATTGATGGGTATGCACAATGGGCATTGCTGTGTTCGGAATGAATTATTGAAGACACACACAATGCTTGGTCCTGATTTAAGAAAAAGAAACAATCTACTCAAATTTTCGAAGGATTATTAGAAGGATATTAATTCACGAAGTCATAAACCCTGCCCCTGCCACTGCCCCACCTCCCCATCCCATGTAATTTACATCCTTTGACTTAAATGTCTAAAACTCAGCTTGGTTGGAGTTGTAATTTTTCAAAGTGTTCAATATACATGTATTTTTAGCACCTACACATGTAGTAAAGGTACAGAGTCCATGCATGCATGCTACTGTAATGCCATGCTTATCTACACGTGTAGAAGCACTATTGTCTGAAAGCTATCTGCCCTTTGCACTTTGAATCTAGGGAGATGTATGCATGTCAAGATTTTATGCTGCCTTTCGTTTTATTGGTGCCAGTGAATCTACCGGTGATTTAATGACTTTAATACTTGTGACTGGGCTCTAGTCCAAGTTGATCAAGATCATCCTGGCTATATAGAGGCTAATTTTTTGTTTTATTACTTTTATCCATAACTTTTGTTCACATGTTTATACAGGTCTGACACTGTTGCAAGCGTGCACATGCATTCAATGTACAGATGTATTGCTATAAGCAGCATGCATCACAGTTAGCAGCATGCGTCACAATCCAACCTTCCCATGTCCATTGACCCATACCATATCAGTGATTACTTCATTATATATGTATACTCACATTTTGGGATCTCCCTGAAATGGATACCAGTACCAGAATATTACATTCTCTCTTTTCCATTTGTTTTCCCATCCAGATTTTGTAATTTTTCATCACTAATCACTGACCAATCCAATCAGCATGGGTAAGGATGCCAGCCCCAGCCTTGGAGACCCTGACAAGGGTGCCAAGATCTTCAAGGTGAAGTGCACACAGTGCCATGTCATTGACAATAGCGGCAAGCACAAGCAGGGACCCAACCTGATGGGCTTGTGGGGCAGGAAGACTGGCCAATCAGAAGGATTCAAGTACACAGCCGCTAACCAGAACAAAGGTATGTGCCGCTTTTTGGAAACTTTTTAAAAAAAAAAATGGAACCCCTTTGCAAATGAACATAATATGTACATTGTGATGACTAATTAATAAATAAAAAGTGTGTTTTCAAAATGCCAATAGAGCTGTCTGATTACCAGTTCTCAACAATTACATTTTTACGGGAAAGGGGGAAGAATCAGTTGCCACATAAGGTGAAAGGTCACTCTGAATAGATTGTTATCGAAAATTAATGTAACAACTAGTATGTTACTCAATGGATTTCAAACTTGACACTGAGGTATATGGTTGGTCATTTAAGTTTTTGGTGATGTTCCTCTCCACCCTTCCACCTTTCACAAACTACATTTCTCATTTGATATGGAAGCATTTAGAAGCAGGGTTGGAGCTGGAATTGCTGAAGAAAAAGTTTGGTGCTAAGCCAGGGTGGTCACCTAAAAATCTTTTACATGCGGCTCTTAAAGGCAGAATGTCACTTTTTGTCAGATGCGTCAGTGCTGGACGCATGGCTCAAAGAAAGCACATGTGTGGCGCAGTAGATTTATGGGCGGCTCACACTCACTCTCTTGACTCAACGTTTGGTGTTTGTGCTGCGTTTTCTACACAAGGGGCCACCTTGGTGCTCTCTATCTGATTGAGGACTCTAGTCAGAGTTGTCATTGATTTTGCCAGCTACCTGCTGCTTCCAAGAATTTTGTTCTTCCTTTTACGGGAAGCACTGTCTTGATTATGTTTATGTAATTAAAATGGCTATGAAATCATTAAAATGTTATTGTAAGTCTAATTCATCCCCTCTCACTTTTTTCCTTTCTTGCTTTCTTCTCTCTCTCTCTCTCTCTCTGTCTCTCTCTCTCTCTCTCTGTCTCTCGCCTTCTCCATCATCTCTCTACTTGTCTCCCTCTCGCCTACGTATCTCTTCAGGTATCACATGGGGTCTGGACACGTTATGGGTCTACCTGGAGAACCCCAAGGCATACATCCCAGGAACCAAGATGGTGTTCGCTGGACTCAAGAAGACCAAGGAACGAGCTGATCTCATTGCATACCTCAAGGAGAAAACAACAGGAAACTACCACAAAGATGATTAACGGCACGACTGCTAGTTGAATCTGTATCATCTTCTGAAACCATGTATTGATAATATATTTAAAAAACCTGAAAAACTATAAAAAATAAAATGAGTGGTCAACACAGTATTTTATACCAAATTAAATATTGCTTACTTCCATCACTCCTATGTAGACTGGTGAGGTAATCCCTTATTTGGAGTGTTTTTATTCTTTTATTGATTTGTTAACCATTTTTGGCACATTGGTTGGAGAGTGAAGCCAGTGTTTAATATTTAACAGGGAAAGACTTCAGCCCGACTTTTCTTTTAGTTAAAGCACACAACTATGAATTTACATTTAAAATTGATGAGTTAGTAGAAACTGCTCACCCTGTATTAATGTCATTTAGCAGCCTATTGCCATGTGCTTCTCTCCCTCCAAGTTCGTACATGTGTTATCTCAATATGCACAACCCATATCTGTAAAGCACTGCTTAGTGTGTATTTTTAATGGGTTTTTTAATGCACCACCTTTGAATACCCTGATTGTGAATGGCTTTAAATCATGTGTTATATTTGTGTGTGAAAGTTTTATCAAAGCATAAATTGATCATGTGTCCTGTACCATTTTCTGTGGAAATTAAGAGAAAGAATGAAAAGAGTGATGTTATACACCTGGAAATGATTAGAGAAGGAGCACTCATTGCCAGTACATGTATTAACTTTGGTGGGAATGGAGGTGTGCTAGCCTGCATATGTGAAGATAGAAGATAATGGATCAAAATGCCACCTCCTGTACGGTACTTGTGTTTCTGTGCCAGATGTGATTTGGTTGTAGCAGAGCTCAGGTTGTTTTTAGTGCTTCAATTACATTTGCTTTCTTGTGATCCAGGACTGAAGTGTTTATTTGTATATATTAATATATTGGTGTACCAAGGAGAAGAAATCCAGAAAGTCTTGTGTAGTTACTAGATGTGAATGTCATGTCTCCTAGAATGCTGCATACATGAGCGGGTCAGTAGTTAGAGCACACGATTTTGCTATGCCAAGTGAACTTTGAAGTGTGCTAAATATATTGGATTTTTTTTTCTGGGAAAGGTCACATGAAATGAAATGTATGCAGTGTTACATGCGTGTACGTATGATTCATGTTTAGTGAGTACAGTGAAAAGTGCACCAATTAAATATATCCCCATTTAAACATGAATTTGTCTTATATATTTTGGAAGGATTATTGTGAATTTAAGCAATTTCATATAATCCCCATTTGCTATAAATGGTAAGTGGTATGTTCTTTCCTTTCGGTCTCCATCCATGGGCCAATGCAGGTGAAGGAGGAGACTAATCTACAGTTTAGCTGTGTTTTATCATGTGCCAGGAATTTTAAAGATAAGAAGAGTGGTGTTGCATCATTAATCCAATGTATTCCAGTCTCATCATTCAACCTTGTCTCAAGTGTCTTCCTTGAAGTGTGGATGTACTCTAAATGTTGACATGTTAGAGGAAAGGGGCAGCAGTAGAAGGGCTTGCAGAACCTTTAATCGAGGCTGAACTATTCTGCCGTCATTGGTCTCAATTTCAATGTCTATCATTTTGTGATTCCTTTACACGATCCTCAACTCCGACAAGAATGGGACCTTTGCTGACTGGAGAACAGTTCTGCTGTGATTATGGGTCACATAGTCTACCTCTGCTATCCGTTACGTTGACAGGCTGTGTGTAGTCCTCATTCACAGGGATTGAGAGATACTTGAAAGCTCATGATTAGTTTCAGTGTAGACACTGTGGCCTTGCCCCCCACTAGTTGGTTCAACCTCACTATGTCACTCTATACAGTGAGACAGCAGCAGGCGAGTGCAGGACTCGAGGTGTCAATGAATGCGCTATCTTGTATAGAGATTATTTCTCTATGATGGAGAGTTGTAATAACAATTAATAGTATGTTGGTCTGGTGGACAAAGTGAGATTGGAATTTACGTGTGTGTGTGTGTGTGTGTGTGTCTGTGTCTGTGTGTATCTGTGTGTCTGTGTGTATATGTGTTTGCTTGCATGAGAGAGATCAAGAAGAAGAGTGGGGGAGGGGTGGGAGCCTGGGTCACAGGTCTAACGGAAGAAGGCTGATGGCTCTTTTTGGTCCTCTGGCTGAGATGAGATAAGGAGCAGAAGAGCATTGCCCTCGTCCATATGAGACCTGATTGTGTGCTTGAAATTGTGTGTATGACAGATGACAACCTGGGGGGGGGGGGGGGCACATAATCATATATCACTTCTCTGGTGGAGTACTGATGAAATCAACACAATTTGTGTGACCTTGTCTTTCCCTGTCTTTCCCTCTCGGTCTTTCTCTTCATGATATTGTCGATTATGCAATGAACCCCTCTTGATGTTCCTGTCTGTCTTTCCGTCTCTCCCTCATCCTTCCCATTCTTTCTAATACTCCCTTTCTCCCTTTCTCCTTTTCTCTTTGATTTTCCCACTTTCTTTATATTTCTCTTCCATTTTTCGCTTGCTCTGTCTCTCTTTATTTCTCTTTTTACTTTCTCCAGCTGTTTCTCTCTCCACATACGGGAAAGACAGATAACGCCTTCCAAGCCCGACTCTCTTTCATTCTCGCTCACTATGTGTTTCTGCCACCCTATTGATTTCTTTTTTATTCTCGCCCCCCCCCCCTCTTTCTTTATATATATATCTCCCTCTGTCTCTATCTGTCTGTCTCCCTCTCTCTCCTTCTCGCTTTCTCTCTCTCTCTCCCTCTCTCTCTCTCTCTCTCTCTCTCCCTCCTTCTCTCTCTCTCTCTCCCTCTCACATCATTATGCAGATCGAGTCATATAATTTCCGTAGATGGGTGAATAACAAGTGCAGTACTTACATCCTCCGTGTCTGATTATTATCTCTTTCTCGTTGTGAATTCATCTGTTATTCTCCTCTTTCTCTATATATTTCTCCCTCTGACAGTATCATGTATTAGTCGGTCTCTGTTTGTTTTTGTTTCTCTGCACAGAGTAAATTTGTACATTCCAAGGTTTTGGGTCGGTAGGAAACATTCTATACGGAACCTGGATATGATTAGAATCTTCAACCAGTTCTGAACATATGAAATCACTATTAGTGATAGACTACTTAGCTTGACACCATATTTCTTGCAGACTCAGACTACCCTAGAGCAAAATGTTTACTTATCAGATTAATTTTTCTGATCTCAATTTCAAATTGATGCGGATTACCTCATATTATGATCGACTCAAAAGAAGTTTCCATGAATGTGTTGAAGTCTTTGGGTACCATGCACGGATTTTGTCACCATTAACTCATATTGTATGCATACGACTGCCCACTTCAAATAAAATGGACTAGGAATCCGTAGCAAAGTGCTACATATTTTTCAAATTTCGTATTGAAAAAGACAAAAGAACACAAACTAAACTTGAATAACCTTGAAAAATAAAATTACACAAAAAAGGAGGGGGGGGGGGATCCTCGGAGCGCGAACAGCTTACCAAAATCGATCATCGGTCCCCCCCGATTTCATTCCTGATATCGGCCTGATATCGATTTTCAGGAGAACAATCTGTTTCCATAATTCATAAGAAGAAAAATTTGGTTCCGGATCCCAGCTGTCATAAGTTTAGAAGATCTTGTCTTAGTAAGTTAACATGACTTATAGTGCTAACTTTCCATGTTATGATATTAACTTAACGTTATACAATGTTGTAGTATTATAATTTGGTAGATTTGTAGTATCAAAGTTAGTGTAAATTAGCATAAGTGCAAATTAAGCATACTTTTTCAGTCTCGAATCGACTGTGCGAAAAGAATGGGCCCTAATAAAAACTGTTAAAGTTAATGAAATAACGGTAAGATTTAACAAAGTTTAAGTTACTCCTCATTTGAAAGTTTTGTCAAAAGGATCTCATGTCTACATCCACAGCACAGGACCACTGATTACGGAAGAATCAAGTTTGCAATATGGGGAAGGATAGCCCACAGTTTGGCGACCCTGACAAAGGAGCGAAGATCTTCAAAACCAAATGTCTCCAATGCCATGTCATTGACAATAGCGGCAAGCACAAGCAGGGACCCAACCTGATGGGCTTGTGGGGCAGGAAGACAGGCCAAGGGTCTGGATTCAAATACACCGACGCAAACGTCAACAAAGGTTAGTAGATCAATAGACTCGAGAAACTATCTAACTTTGTTAGATGTCAAGACTCAAACTTTAAACTTAAGACTGAGTTTAGACTCTAAATTGAATAGTAGGCTAGTCTGCAAAATACAAGGTTAAATAACAAGTTTAACGTTGACTAAAATTAGAGACAAAACTGCTTCTAACTTGTTAACATTAAAACTAAAAGTTCTTAAGTTAGATATAATAAAGTTAACAAGTTAGAACGTCTCTTTATAAAAAAAAAAAACCTAGATCCAGTTAAATAAAAGCACTGAGTTGTAGAAGTGAAAGTCAGAGATTTGGATCTAACTTTGACTCTAGTCTAGATTATTAAAGAGTTAGATCTAGACTAGACTTTGCTACATGTAGTCTATGGATTGTATCGTTTTAACAGTAAAACTACTTGGGGGCCTATTTCATTATTAAACTTGTTATTTCTAACGTTAAGTCAGGCTATGGCCAACTTAAATGTAGTCTGTAAGACTCCTGAGGTCTAGATCTAAGTAATACTTTAAAGTGGATCTAAAATGGTTTATGTTTTTAAAGTGACAGAGTCAGAGAAGCAAACTTGGAGATATTTTAGATTTAACTTTGTTACTAATTCTAAAACAATTCATTAATTAAGATTGAGGTAAGATTTACTGTAGTAATATGTACATTCTAATTTTAATTTTAAGAAAATATATCAAATTATCTAATTTACAGTCATTTCAGAGTAGGCCTACTGATATATTTTGTTTCAGTGTTATATTAATAAGAATAATTGATCAATAATTTTCGAGGAATATCACAATCTCATCTCTCAAAAAATTGTTATTTTTGCGATTGATTGGTAATTTCGCCTTGATTACAAACTAATAAAAGAAATACATTAGTCTAGTCCTCAGCAGTGACACCTGACAGCTATAACACGTATTGTAACAGGTGAGGAGATAAATATCTTCTGTATTGTCACAGCTCTCAATCTAACTAAAGTCATGTGTAATGTAGACCAAAAAATCAGTCTCTGTCAAACGTTGGATCCGCTGAGATTGCATCTGGCTCCTCTGAACGTCCTACGTCCAAAAATGTAATTTTAATTAAAGAATGCCGTGAACGAGACGGTTATTCCTGTCTAGTGTAATGACGTTTTAAACGGAGTAATGCAACAAAATCAATGAACTGTAATTTCAAAAGCTTATCCTGGCCTCTCTCTTTTCTTCACATTCATCTTTTCTCCTCTTCCTCATGTCCTTCAATTTATATCTCCAATCTCTATGTTAATGTTCTACCCTTTTCTTCCTTCCCCTTTGTTTGCCCTCTTCTCCTCTCCATTCTCTCTCTGCCCATGTTGATTGCAGGCATCACCTGGAATCTGGACACACTATGGGTCTACCTGGAGAATCCCAAGAAATACATCCCAGGAACCAAGATGGTGTTTGCTGGAATCAAGAAGACCAAGGAACGAGCTGACCTGATCTCATACCTCAAGGAGAAAACAACAGGAAACTACCACAAAGATGATTAGTGTTGTCCTATTTTGCCACAACAATCATATCTTGAAATCTTGAAGAAGAAGTTTTCATTATAAATTTGTATAGAAGAAAATTGTTAAACATCTCCGCATCTTTGTCAACATGTAAGTAAATTTTGACATATTGTTTTAAATACAGACTGGTCCTAAACTTATCTATGAACTACAACAGAAAATTAGAGCTTGAATCATTTTGAACTTAGTGTCTAAAGCTTCATTCTTTTTGTGATAAGGTTGAAGAGGCAATTTGTTAGATTTCTTTTTTTGTTTCTTGGTTGTCTTGGCTTTTGTTTTCTTAGCAGTTAACTCACTTTTTAACTTTCAGAGATTCTTTGAACAATCTGCATTCAAGACTAAATGGAATAGAGATCAGTGCACTTTTATCTTCGAATGTGAAAAATATTGTATCTACACTAGATTATGGTAAAACAAATGTATACATGTGTGAAGACTGTAAAAAGTATTTTGAATACTGAAAATATATTCTTAAATGTTCCAATGTAATGCCAATGCACAATTCAGAGACAATGTAGTGATATGGGTATGTTTATGATACTAACAATAATACACTGGGTCAAATAAAATTCTCTGCATTCCACATTTAATGTCATACTTCCTTCAATAGTCTCTTATTTCTTTTTAAAATAGGTTTACAGAAAACAAGCTTGAGCACTAGACCTTGATCACACCATCTACATACATGATACATGTAATATAAACATAAATTTACAAAAGTACCAGGAAGTATACACATAATATATGTACATGTATAATCTATCTACATTCATTGGTCTATTTGAAAGCACATGATAACATGGGTGATACTCATTATTCCAAAACACACAGATTTAGTATTCATTGGAGCTTGTTCATGCAAAAAAAAAAAAATCTAGGGTTTGTTTCCATGAAAATGAAATGGAGTTTGGTAATAATCACTTTTATACAACACTTAAGTAGATCCTTGCCATTTGATTGGAGGATAATAGGTCACGTATTATTTGTGTGCCATGCAATTTTTTCCATTGCACGCCTCGACCTTTTCAGTGTACGCGCGACATGCAAAATCTACGAGACAAATTTCTTTTCAGCTGCTTTTTTGCGTTTAAGCGGAAAATCATTGGGCGCGCGAGGGGAACTACCACAGTATTGCGGCTGAGGCGCAACTTGAATTTCCGCTGGTATGCTCAAGCAAAAACAAATCAATCAGCTCCTCCGTATTTATCCAAGGTTTGGAGCTCAGAGCATGGATCCAATTGAACATCAAATATATCAAAGGAAAACAAATATTTGTTCATCTTTATTCAGGAATTATTTGTAAATTGTATTTACAAATGACAAGAATCTACTAAGAGGTTGTATAAAGCAAATAATGTTTTTCCATTGGTCCAATGGGAATAATATTTTCCTTTGGTGACAGATTAAATGGAACGTTCAATGTTTCACCTCATGAAAATATTCTTCCCATTGAACTCATAAACATTCATTATTTCTATAAAAAAAAAATAGAAGTTTATTTAAAGCTGTATGTCACAGTCACTGCCATATTTATCACGAAGATTGACGACACTCCTGTCAATCTAAATAGTTGACTATGGATGTGCGTTGCAAGCTACAAGCCGCCTTAATTACGCCTGTTACATGATAATGTAATGCACACACATCTAAAGTAGTAACAGGTTATGTACAGTATCTTCAATGACACTTATCATGTATGTGCGTCGCAACACCAGCACGGTTCTCACCTATTTCATATATTTTTTCCCTGTATGAGAAGTGACACATTTTTAAAGACACATTTTGAGTCCACAACATATGAACGTTATAGAGACATCTGTAGACCAACATATGGAAAATCTGATATTTCAGTAATGTAACAAATACTTTAATAGTGGACCAATTTTCTACTTAGTATTTCAGATAATGCCTTATACATGTTTTTGTTTTAAAGAAATATTACAAAGTTATTAAACCCTGAAACAAACTAGCCGTTTTCCCTCCCAATTCAACACCAATCCTTCTCTGTATATTTCTTGCTGTCAGTCTCTTCTATACACTCCCTCAATTGGCTGTCTCATAAAATGGGATACGAGTTACCTTCACATGCCAAATTGACACAGGGCCCTCATAATAATATACAATACAAATATTGAAATATAAGCTTCAATCCTATCTTCACAGATCTCTGCTTGCAACTTGTTCTACCCTGCAAATATCCTTTGGAAGACAGAGCATTGATAGCAATCCTCTCTTGTTGGCCTAGCATGATCATTTGTAAGGCTGTCTCTCCTGTGCGAGCACAATGGAAACTTTTTACAATCTGGACATTGAATGTGGGTTTATTGAAGATTCAATTCCATGACAGAACTACACTTGTATTGAAGAAAAGCAAATTAAGTTAGACTAGCCATATGCATATGCTTAGGCTTTGACTTATTGACGGTACATGTACAGCCATGGATGACTTTCAAACTTACGTGCCTCATTTGCAACAGCCGTCCAGCTCTGCATGGATTCACAGCATACCTTAACAATAATGTGCTTGAACTTGTAATGGTTCTAGCTCTACTAACCTTTGTGGAATACTTCAAAACTATACTTCTATTTGGATGAATTCCCCCTATTTCATAGCAACTATAGTCTAAAATTCATAGTGTATTCTTCTTGCAGCATCAAATTTTGACTCTGTACACTAATAAATGGCATGGGCGTTTACTCTACCTGAGAACAGAATACATGAATCTTGTTGATATCTAAGTTTAGAAGTCAGCCTTATATTTTGGAATGAGAGTGGATGCATTTTCAGCCCAAACCCTAGCTCTGGCCGGTCAATGGTGCACTACAGGACAGAGATTTGTGATGTGTGCTTCTGTGGTCTAAGACCACCAGGCTACAGGGTCCGCTAAAATTTGGACGAACCATCCAAATCTCAACTCACCGAACAGTCAATATAACTTCACTTAAAAGTTTCCAGATTTGAGGGAAGTGCTTTTACAATGTATGTATTTTCTTCCATTTGCCATGGCACTGACACAATCTTTACTTTTGCATTGCAGTGTGTCTAAAATACAACACAACCATGTACATGTATGCACCAATATGGCTCGTCCACTTTGGCTAAAGCCTAAAACCATACAAAAAGGAAGACAAATTAGAAGTAGTAAGATAAGTGACATAAACCTATCATATAAGACAAACGGTAAATCAATACAAGAATACAATGTTTTAATGGGTACAAACAATGCTGTCAATTGACTGAGGGAGTTGATAATAGGAATGTAATATATAGAGGAAATAAAAAATATGCATGCTCTATCACAATAAAATGTGACATGTTTGTTACTTTGAGTTGTTTCAGCTCGATATCTACAAATATTTTTTATATAGATCCCACATACTGCAATTATCCCCATGAAAGTTAGTTTCTCCATACTCTATGATTTCAGAATTGTGCAATCTCAGTCATCAAAATTATTACATTTTTGTACAATCATGCATACGAGGGGAACTGAAGCCCTGATCATTTGAACTTAATGACAGAAAAATCAGAGAAACAGATTTAAGACAATTTTAGGAAAATATCACTAGCAGTAGTGATAGTAATCATGATTTTAAAAAGTCACTTATAATTTGTCTGAAATGTTGTCAATCTGTTCTGTGATTGATCTGTTTTTATTCAATTCAATCTAATTAATTCTCAGGGTTTCACTCTCTTTTAAGTAACATCAAAATCACACCACATCTCATCTTACATTGCATAGAAAAGGGAAATACTTCCTGCTTATCAACATTAGTGCTGAAGTGTTGCACAATATAACTGGGAGAGTACTCAATGAATGCACATTTAATTTACTGAAAAAAATATGCTGGGCAATTTCACATTTTCATTTACTTTCATTTTCTGTACAAGTACAAGGCCTACAACATTTTAAGAGTACAAGAAAAATAACAAACTCTACTGAACATGCAACATGATACTGTGAAATCAAAGCAAATGGAAGCTGAATATGAGACGGGGTCATGAATACTTTAGGCCATATCTTTAATGATGAGTGTATGATGGTGAATAAATATCAGAATCAACATGATTATAATATAACACACAAACATACATACTTTTACGTCACATCCCTGTCAGCAAGTACATCCATACGGATGTGGACACTTAACCATGTATCTTTATATAAGGTATAAAAATAAATGTGCACTTTATATTTCATCATACATGACGAAAATCAATCACACATCACAATTATCTCCTTTGTCTGATAAGACTCTCAGCAAGATAGCTTTATATATTCTCAGTAAAATAGCTTTATATATTTCATTTAATTTTGTAATTTTTTCAGGCATATTTTAGGTCTGTATCTCTGAATTGAACAGCACCAATCTATAAAGCCACCAGTTTGGCTGTACAGTTTTCAATAAGTCAAGAAGAAAAAATGTATTTAGTGCTTTATCTCATGCAATAAAACTGCTGCCTTTCATTGACTCTTTCTGCTTAGGGTTAAATTTTTAAAAAGTGTTGATAATAGTTTTATTGACTTCAATTCAAACTCCTCCCTGGCATTCTTTTTTAACTTTGTGTTGCAGCAAGCATTTACACTTACGATACGTAGAAAGACATGGAAACACCCTGATTAGCATTCATGCATGGAATAGGCAACCTCTGACAATATATTGTTCAGCTGTAGTCAACAAAGTGTTTTAAAAATAAGTATTACCCTCTTTTTTGGTTCACACACAGTGTGTACTATGAGAGTAAGGTTTTAATTTAGAATACTAGTAGTACAGTCGACAGGACAGAGTTTCCCAACCATGATGGTCCTTGCACACAAGCTCTAGCCTGATTTGACCGGTCTCATTAAGCACCACACATGGCCCTCGCCTGACTTGACCGCTGTCTCATTGGACAGCACACAAATTGGCCTCACTTGACCGCTGTCTCATTGGACAGCACACAAACTGGCCTGACTTGACTGCTGTCTCATTGGACAGCACACAAAGTGGCCTGACTTGACCGCTGTCTCATTGGACAGCACACAAATTGGCCTCACTTGACCGCTGTTTCATTGGACAGCACACAAACTGGCCTGACTTGACCGCTGTCTCATTGGACAGCACACAAAGTGGCCTGACTTGACCGCTGTTTCATTGGACAGCACACAAACTGGCCTGACTTGACTGCTGTCTCATTGGACAGCACACAAACTGGCCTGACTTGACCGCTGTTTCATTGGACAGCACACAAACTGGCCTGACTTGACCGCTGTCTCATTGGACAGCACACAAATTGGCCTGATTTGACCTCTGTCTCATTGGACAGCATACAAATTGGCCTGACTTGACCGCTGTCTCATTGGAGAGCATACAAAGTGGCCTGACTTGACTGCTGTCTCATTGGACAGCACACAAACTGGCCTGATTTGACCTCTGTCTCATTGGACAGCACACAAACTGGCCTGACTTGACCGCTGTCTCATTGGACAGCACACAAATTGGCCTGATTTGACCTCTGTCTCATTGGACAGCATACAAATTGGCCTGACTTGACCGCTGTCTCATTGGACAGCACACAAAGTGGCCTGACTTGACCGCTGTTTCATTGGACAGCACACAAACTGGCCTGACTTGACTGCTGTCTCATTGGACAGCACACAAAGTGGCCTGACTTGACCGCTGTTTCATTGGACAGCACACAAACTGGCCTGACTTGACTGCTGTCCCATTGGACAGCATATAAATTGGCCTGACTTGACCGCTGTCTCATTGGACAGCACACAAATTGGCCTGACTTGACTGCTGTCTCATTGGACAGCATACAAATTGGCCTGACTTGACTGCTGTCTCATTGGACAGCATACAAACTGGCCTGACTTGACCGCTGTTTCATGAGATAGGGATGTATCCACCTGATACAGCTCTAGCTCCTTTACAGACCAGCTGCTATTTGTGTACAACTGCTCTGACAACCAACAGGGCAGAGAGATGCACATGCACAGAACAAGGTTTAGATTGGCTGACCTTTCTCCTCCTTACCAACATGAAAACAATATTTTTGAGCTTGTTACATAATATATAACATTTCACAGGAGAGAAGCAGCCAGGTGGACAATGACTGTAACCATTGTACTGAATAATGCAGCAAGCATGTCTGTCTGTCCTACCATCTGTACCCCAGTACCCAGAGCTAGAAAGCTCTAGCCCTATATCTATATTAAGTGGACATATGATCATCTCATCTATTTGATGGATATACAAATTTTCCCTGTGTGAACACAGCAAACACAATGATCGTATTTATACATTAATTAACAAAGAAATGGATTAGGTAGAGTGTAGGTACTCTGTATACCCGATGATGTAAAGTTCCTATTACAATGAACATCACAAATTGTTGTGGTGTGGGCTGGCCTCATGATATCAAGTGGTCTCTACTCCAGCAAGGCAGCTATCACACCCACTCATGACTATAAACCCAGAACTCCCTGTGCCATCAAACAGCAAAAGTGGAAGAAGTGCAGATCTGACGGAATCAAGAGAACTCCTGTTGGAGAAACAGGACCTTAAAGATCACCTGCTACTGGGGTGTCAGCCGGGCACGGTCTGATACTCCCATTGCTGTAAGAGGCTGGAGCTGCTACAGATCTCCAGCTGAGACACTTTCACACTGCCAATCTCCTTGATGCTCAGACACTGCCCTGACACTGGCTGGTAGATTTGCTGTCAAATAAAACAAATGTGGAGAATTAGAAACACTCTTCACTTTGTTCAATGAGATATATTTGCTTTATTGAAGGTATATTAAATACTAGTCAAATTCTTGTGAGAAAAGGTATTTTCTTTGAAAAATCAAAGCTCATGTCATATTGTGATTCAATTTTGCACCATATTTTGTTAAAATTGCTGTAGTGGATCCCTACTCGTATGTATCAGGAAACAAATTAATATTCATTGCATTGAACTTTGACCTATAAGAAGTGATTTATCTTTGTACTGCACCCACACGAACACCAAGCTAACATAACACCCACGCTCACCTGGTTTCTGAGCACCCACAAAAACACCAAGCTAACATAGCACCCACACTAACACCAAGCTAACATAGCACCCACACTAACATCAGGATAACATAACACCCACACCAACACCAGGCTAATATAGCACCCACACCAACACCAGGCTAATATAGCACCCACACCAACACCAAGCTAACATAGCACCCACACCAACACCAAGCTAACATAGCACCCACACCAACACAAAGCTAACATAGCACCAACACCAGGCTAACATAGCACCCACACCAACACCAAGCTAATATAGCACCCACACTAACATCAGGATAACATAACACCCACACCAACACCAAGCTAACATCACACCCACACTAACACCAAGCTAACATAGCACCTACACCAAGCTAACATAGGACCCTGACCAACACCAAGCTCACATGACACCCACACTAGCACTAGGCTAACAAAACACCCAGAGCAACAAGAAGCTAACATGGCACCCACACCAACAACGAGCTAACATAGCACCTAAACCAACACTAAGCTAAAATGACACCTCCACCAACACAAAGGTAATGTGGCTCCCACACCAGCACCATGCTAACACGACATCCACACCTACACCATGCTAACATGGAACTAACACCAACAACAAGCTAACATGACATTTCAACTAACACCAAGGTAACATGACTCCCACACCAACACCATGCTAACACGACATCCACACCTACACCAAGCTAACATGGAACCAACTCCAACCTATGACCCTCAAGCTCACCTTGTTCCTGAGCAGCCAGCGCTGGGAGCCGCCCATGCCATCGCACTTCCTCAGCTGGGGTAGGGATGCACTGTTGCTCTCAGCCATGTCCAGGCACAGAGTGTCGGCTAGCTTCAGCTCGCTGATCGAAGACTGGTACCACACCTACATGGGGAGAATGGTACAGGTGGGCGTTTCACCAAGCTGTTCGTAGGTTACGAACGACTTTACAAACAACCTGTGATCCCTTCTTGTGCTAAATGCGATACCACACTTTGTTCATTGAGAATCTGATTTAGCACAAGAAGGGATCACCAGTCGTTCGTAAAGTCGTTCATAACCTACAAACAGCTTGATGAAACACCCCCCTGGTCAAAAATTGGCAGCTTTCATTCCAAAACTAATGTGTGTTGCTGCTAAACATAACTGATCAAAGGGAGAAATCGTACAGGTCAAAGTTGAAGAGTTTCATGACACCACTAGAAATATTTGTTGCTGCTAGTCTTAAATGACCATAATAAGTCCTAGGCCAAGGCAATATGATTCACTTACCGCACTTTTGAGATCCTGTGGATCACAGTTTCCAAGAATGAGCTCAGTTCCTTTAGTCATCTGTCCTTTTGACACCAGGCACTGCCCTGTTGCAACATGCTTTAGCTGTTAACAAACAACATGCAGAAAAATCAGTACAATGTCTGTCTGTGTCATGGATCAAATGGTGTTGTTGAACATGTGCTCATGTGGAGAAAATTTCAATCTTTTGAAGGAGAGGGTGTGCTATAGGAAAGAGAGAGAGGGATGAGAAGGAGAGGGTGTGCTATAGGAAAGAAAGAGAGAGGGAGATATATTATCTAGGTGTTCATTTGTCAAATAATTTGTCTTGGACTAATCAAATTAATACAACCGTAAACAAAGCAAACAGTATACTTGGATTGTTGAAACATAATCTATGGAATTGTTCAACCCAAACTAAAGATATCGCCTACAAGACTCTTGTGCGGCCTAGGCTGGAGTATTGTAGCTCTGTGTGGGATCCCCACCAGAAAAATCTTCAGGATAAACTTGAAAAAACTCAAAGAAGAGCAGCATGATTTGTATCTAACAAGTATCAACGCACAAGTAGTGTTACTGAAATGATGAGTAATCTAAAATGGGATACCCTCCAAGACAGGAGAACAAGTAGCCGGCTCATATTTTTGTTTAAAGAAATACACAATATAACTCCATGTAATATAAATCAAATCACTTCAAAAGCATCCTCCAGGCCAACAACTAGAATAACCAGACAGTCTCATGACTTAAACTTCAATATAATCAGAGCAAATAAGGATTGCTACAAATATTCCCTCTACCCTCGTACAATTGTAGAGTGGAATTCACTTTCTCCCACCACTAAAAATGCACCTGATCTAGCTGTATTTAAGAAACAGCTAAGCAAAAAACATGCTAAAGCTAACTAAAAGAAGTATATAGCGGCAGCGATTGCATGAATGGCCTGCACGTCTAAAGCCTCTTTGAGGCGTTCAAGTGCAGTATTCACAAGACAAGAGATTAGAAGGACAGGGCGTCTCACCTTGCCCTTGCTGATGGCCCTGGGTGGACTCTTTCTCTGCATGCCCTCTGGTTGGCCTCCCCTGTGCCCTCCGTCGCCCCCTGGGAGACTCATCTCTGGGTACACCGTGTCCAGGTACCACTTGAAGGACTTGCACTGCAGCTTCTCCCTGAGAGCTAGGCGGGAGGAGATGTCGCCATAGTCCACGTCCCGAGCCTTGGGCTGAATCTTGAAATACTCCTCCTGGAAGGAGAGTGGTGAGTGGGGAGAGATGTGGGTGAGCGGGGAGAGGGCTGCACAAGCATCTTCATCATTTACAGGTGTAAAGTGTCAGGAGCAGAGTAAAGCCAAATGAGAAATGCATGCTTTCTCCAGTATTTCTAACCTTATACTCGTCCATCCACACTCGAGCCACTCTGACCGCATTCTTGGTGGTTGTGTCCTGGTGGTCAGGTGAGCCGTACGGTCTGCGTTTCCTGAAGACATGTCCGACTCGAGAACAGGGCACAATCTCCAGCACCCCTCCACACTGCCAGATCTATGGCACACAAGAGTTATCAAAATGACTTTGAGTCCTGCAGTTCATTGGGCAATGGGGTAAAAAGCCCTGAGGAACAAATACACAACTGGATCAATTGGCACTACACACAGCATCAGCAACCACGGTGCACAAAGGAGTAGTCCTTTTTGATTGACAGCAATATATGATAAACTTGATTTCCAGATGCCCTGTACATTGGAGCTGGAAGCTACTTCCAGATCAGCAGCAATGTATGATAAGCACTTACTTGAATGCTCAACACAGAGTGATTTCAGGAAATGCTACACATTGGAACTGAAGGCTACTCACCCTAAAGGAAATCTCAAGGTTCTCTCCTCCCCAGACGTCCATGCCCTCGTCGTAGTCGCCCAGGTGGTGGAAGTACTCCCTGGTCATGGCAAACAGCCCGCCAGCCATCGTGGGGGACCTGCCAACACACTCAATGGTCAGAACAACTACACCAATTGACTGCCACACAGTCAAGAAATATACCTCTGCCTCTACAGTATGTTAGGCCCATTTGGTTTGAAATAATGATCTTCTATGCTCAGAAAATGTTAAAAACCTTGGATGGATACTTGCCAAATTGTACTTCTTTCTAATGACCATAGACATACATGTATTAATATCAATACGAGGCCCTTCATTTTCATCTGTGGTGGATTATTTGCCGACTAGATTTCACCACAGTTAGACCTGTAGCAGGATTCTTATGATATCAATTTCTGTTTAAATGCCAATTTCTTGGCAAAGTGCATGATCCTAACAGAACACAGATCATTGGTGTCATAAATTACATTCAGGTACCAAGTTTGAAGTAAATTCACTAAGTTTCCTAAGACGTCGCATTCTGACCTGACAGGCTTGATGTAGTCCTCTTTGCCGGCCAGCTGACCAGTCTTGATGGAGTCCCATTTGAAGTGCATGCCCCAGTTGAAGCCTCCCTTGACCAGTGGGGATGCCGTGTAAACAAAGGAGTCTGCATTGATGATGTCAATGATGGGACACACCACGGTGTGCGGGTTGTCATGGATACGCTCCAGTAGAGGCTCCAGCCACAACTCATTCACCTGAGGCACAATGAGCAGACAACAATCAAGGTATAGTTGACTAGCTACACATTTGACTAACTATACTGCATAATATTCATACAAGGAGAACACGCTACAGTTAACAGTGGATACCTATCTTCCTGTATGACTAAACAGTCTAAAGTTTAGAAATTATATTTTGATGAGATAAGCTGCCTAGAAACATACTCTGTCAACAATTTACCCCCCCCCCCCCCCCCCCGCCATCTCCAATCAAGCTACCTCACAGTTGCTGTTTAGAAACATACTCTGTCAACAATTTATTGTTGACCCCCCCCCCCCCCCCCCCCGCCGTCTCCAACCAAGTTACCTCACAGTGGCTGTCTAGAAGCATACTCTCGCTTACTACTTACCACTCCCCCCCAACCTACCAGGATCTCCAATGAAATTACCTCACAGTGGCTGTCTAGAAGCATACTCCCCCCCCCCCCCCCCTTCTCCCCCCAAACCTACCCCGGTCTCCAATGAAATTACCTCACAGTGGCTGTCTAGGAACATGAGGACCTCCCCTGTAGCATGCCGAGCACCAATGGTGCGAGCCCTGATCAGCCCCTCTCTCTGCTCATTGTGAATGACCTTCACCAGCCCCTGGCTGAAGGTCGCTGCTACATACTGGTCCAGCTCAGCCTTCAGGTGGGCTGGAGATTAGAAGGAAGAAAAAAAGGGAAATTCACACCAGCAATATCTAACAGAATCAGACAAGCAATATCCTATTAAGAATTCTCCCTATCACATACAGCCGATATCAAGCGATATCACCTCGTGATACCAATATCTGATTGATTGTTCTTGGGACGTATAGTTCAGGTAAGAGTTTGGTATCATGTACTCAATTCACGCAATAACGCACAGAATCTGTAATTTCGACCCTCGTAAACCTCGTAATATCAAAATGGAAGGGTTGTTGGATGGACGTAGGACTTGACAAAAATACCACCAATCACAGGCGATGTTTTTGCCTACCTTCACATTGATTGTGGATGGACTAATGAAAGAATGAAAAGACACAAGCAAGACGATGGCTATAGAATGTTCATGAACCGGAAGTTCATATCCCAAGAATTAAAGGTAAAAAAATCAGAGCGCCACACGCGTTCAGATTCGGAGAGCTATATGCAATAGGGAGAATTAAATCAGCCATATGAACTTGGTATGATCAGTCGACTTCCTCCTCCAATCCTTCTAAATAATGTTGAAGAGTTAGTCCCTGTTCCTCATATAATCAATGTGATATGTACCAGAGAGTCTACTGTGGATATTTTAAATCAAGGTGGGCAGGCAGTCATACTTTACTCACTCAGCCAGAAATTTGCATTGATGTTGAACTGACATAATCTGTATATGATTGTAAATTTATCTATGTGTTGCATCGGAACAACCTCATTGGAGAACCGTCCTTTTAACTACATATGGGCACTACAAAATTCATGTTTGCATAATGTTTTAATAAATGGAATGGGCTAACGCATGTGCTGTGCACACCCTCATAAATGGTGTGAAAAAAGACATAAACTTAAAGGCCTTTTAAAATGTGGCCAGAGTGGAATACTGCACTTGGTGCAACGATGATCACGCATCCCATCATGCATCAGCACTCTTCCTTACACAGCTCGCTGAAGTCGTCGACCAGGATGATCTCGTGGACGAGTCTCTTTGGGGTGCGGTCGAGGATGCTGTGCACGGTGCGGAGTAGTGTGGACCAGGCCTCGTTGTAGAAGCAGATGACGATGCTGGTGGAGGGCAAGGCCTCAGAGTACACCTGGTAGCCACACCTAGGGAACCAATCAGGATGATTAATACAACCTAGACAAGTTCAACTGCATGCACTTGACTGGTAAGACGACACCCTCCTATGCAGATTCTGAAGTAGTGCCATAATCTCAAATAGTTCAATTTCATCATCCAATTCCAGGGGGAAAAAAATTGGCTATGACATACAACTTAAGTGAGAGAGATTTGGCATTATCATCATAATTTGAAAGTTTGGTGAAGTTTTGTTTACTATTTTTAAAGTTATCACGTACTGTATATGCCATATATTTCGCGAATCTTGACAATTCGCGAATTTAGCAACGCGCAAAATTAAGAATATGGCATGCCCGAGTACACGTATTACTTGTATTAGTACTCCACGATTGCGAATTTAACCACTCGCGAAATTGTCTAATGAGAATTAGAACAAGCCTGACACTTGTTCTTATTCATAAGTACATTTTTCTTATTATATAAATAAATAAGGACAAGTCTGGCACTTGTTTTGTCACACTGTCTAAGAATAAGTCTGTAAAATAAGACTAGTGTTAAGCTTGTCACCTGTGTCTCGGTCTGTTAAGCTTGCCACCTGTGTCTCAGTCTATTAAGCTTGCCACCTGTGTCTCAGTCTGTAAGATAAGACTAGTGTTAAGCTTGCCACCTATGTCTCTGTAAGATAAGACTAGTGTTAAGCTTGCCACCCATGTCTCAATGCTAATAAAAAACTCTTCGTTTTGGGCAGGTGAGGGGTTCACTCACAGTGGGTTCCTTGTGTCCGTGACGTTCCTATGGTTGCCAATTCGGTGGCTGATGAGCTCGTTGAAGGCGTGTCTGCGGTACCCATCATCCCTCATGGTTCTCTCCTCTTCGTTTCTCACCAGACCGATCTCATCCTCGGTCAAAGTGTCCTCTCCAGCGTTAGCTGAAAGGCAACATGGTAAACATGGTGAGGGTTCAATAGATTTCCCTTGTTCAATGCACTGCAGATCATCAATATCAAACTATAATTGCAAGGGCTACTATCTTGATGTCGAGCATCGAACATACTGGACCAGACCAGACACTGGATCATGTTGGGCATTATACCCTATGATAAAAATAAATTTTCACATGGGTTTTTTTTTTTACATTTATGGGGATCTTTTCAAAATTCCGGGGCTAAATATCTACAAGCACCAGCTTTTTTTCTCCATATCAGACAAGAGGAAATAATTACTACTTGATATATTAGCAGGACTGATAGTGAACACAATGTCAATATAACTGCTGCTACCACAAAGTGATTTGTAAGTAATAAACTCAACATTATTTTTCAATGAAATCAAAATTGCACATGCTATTTCATCGTAAAAAAGAATTTTGCACTCACAAATATTGAAAAAGATGAAACTTTAAAATATCAGATGAATATTTACCGGTAATACCAAATAGCATGTGGATCGTAAGAAATAAAACTGAGCTCTGTACGACAATCTTATTAGGGAAATAATGTCGTTCTCCAAACAGAATAAATTCAGTCAGAAATTTTGAAAGAATTTAAGACCTGACTCAACTTCATACCCCAAAGTGACCAATGAGAGAATAAATCTTACTTACTACACTATTCTAGAGATCTAGAATTGTGGCGGCAGTGACCCCTACCTGCATCATTGCCTCTGTCCCATCTGTCGCTTCTGTCTCTAGCCTTCAGCTGACTCAGCTTTGGCTTGAGAGCTCTGGGGTGGAATTTGATCAGATTCTGGTCCCGAGGGTCCTGCACTACCAGGTTATTGACCTTCCACTGATTGGAGTCTGGTATTGGCCCATCCTCAAGCTCTGGTTTGGGGTGGGGCTTGGCAATCATCCGCACCCTCCCTGGAGACTCCCGACCGCCAGGAAAGCCAGTCAGAGAGTCTTTCCCCACCTCGGTGAGGAAGACATACAGCAGCACGAACCAGATCACTGACGAGAGCACAATACCATAGCAGAAGCAGCGGATCAGCCGGAAATTAGTCGACATCTTTAGGCAGCACAGCTATGCCGATTACATCAGGGGGACTTCATAAAATAAATAAGTCAGCAAGAAGAGATTCCATAAGCTTCAAGTTTACTGCACAATGCTGTACGATTAGGTTTCATATAGTACTTACCAGTAATTTTTTTAAGCAGATTATGTTAAAGGACAGAGAGCCCAATTTTATTGAATGTATTATCCAATTCATGAACTGCATTAATTTGGGATATTTACTCTCCAGAATGACTAGTATTCACATTAACATGATACGTATGTCAATAAGAACAAGGAACCTGACCATAGCATTGATTTGCACTGTTTAATTCTTAAAAATGGGACTTCTGGGTCACTTTCAATCATGCTCAGCTGCTGAAAATCAACATTCCAGCACACCCAGTGTTGCAAGGTACACTACAGCTCAAAGAAATTGGCATAGGGAAAGGAAGCAAAGGGAAGGAGCCACAAAAAATGCAGTATATTTTGTCCAGTTCAGCATGAATCATGATGCTTTAGCCTAAAAAGCATCATGTTTCTGTATTACGTTGGATCCGCTGAGATCGCATCTGGCTCCTCTTGAACGCCCTACCTAGTCCTAGTTGGGTATGTCCAAAAATGTAATTTTGATTTTAAAAAAATTAAAGAATGCCCCGACTGAGACGGTTATTCCTGTCTAGCCATGCATATGCAGTGATATGTGATAAATGTACCTGAAATGAGAAATTCATTCATGTGCACAGGTTGATTTAGGGGCGCATTTCTAGACACAATGACAACTCTAACCTCAGCTCTAACTCTGATATTTAGCACTGAGGCGATTGTCGAAGCTGTTACAACTCTTAGCTCTAAATGCTGGAACTGTTTGGAACCTGTCGCATCTATTGGTCTTGATCGGATGATCCTTGAGAACGATAGTGGCTTATGGAAACCTGAGTTAAGTAATTAGGACTGTGAAAAGTGAATAAATTTGCATTACGCATTCTATCATAACATTTCTGCTGCATTTTGTCAGAATTTGCTAAGCATAAAATATGTGCGGTCTTCGCTGGGCTCGAACGTAATATGAGCTATATTTTTGTATGAAAAGAAATTCGCACTGGGCATAGCCTTCATCCAAATCTTTTTGAGTTATTATACTTAACAAATATAATCATAGATTTCGCCAAGTATGTCTGTGATTTTGCCTCATTATTTACAATAACTCTTACAGCATTTTAGCAAGAATACATCGCGAGGGCTATCATGTCCAAAGCTATGTGTAACCAAAACATCTTTTCTGCAGTGCTTTCGCTGACTCTATTAATGAAGCACCGTATGTATCTCAAACCCGGAAGTGAGGGAGCAACAAATAATACAGCCATTCCAGCAAAGGATTACAAGCATGCCGAGCCACACGACCTGATTCCAAAAAGTATTGTGAGTGGTCCACAAACCGGCCTCTACCCTTGAAACCGGCCCCCGCGTATTTCTGCTCAGTGCGCGTTATCCAAGGTTGGATGCACGATTTATTATGTATTTATGCATTAGTAAAGAAAATGCAAGATTTTTGGAAGCAAAATTAGATAAAATGTGAACTTATTTGGCAATTGCACATTTTCGTTCGAAATATCTCCATTTTTCAACTTGCTTTTGTACTTCCGTGGTTTTCTCGTCGATCGCCGAAACTTTCCTGTCAATTTTCCACTGCACTGGAGCGAGCATGATCGAGACGCAATACTGGTGAAATGTCGGCACTGTACTCATTGGATTGACAGAGATATTGCACATTATCCGTAGGGGCCGGTTTCAAAGTTCAGTGATGTGAATGTGCGACGATTTATTGAGCGATATTCAAAGCGCAATTTCTCTGAAATTTTATCATTTATCTTCAATCCAAAAATGTTTTCTTAAAGAGCATTATTTTGGTGATGTGTGTGTGAAATTTTAGAATTTTATTTGGTTATAATCTTGGAATGAAAATATTCAAAAGAAAACAAGGGGGCCGGTTTGACTGAGGCACCCGCATCAAACATCAAATTGTGAGTAAACTCTTATTTTTTTCACTGTTACTTATGACTTTTTTTCTGTCTTCGATAAGGAAGATGAGCTGCAAGTGATATTATTTTATTTAGCCAAATTAAATAGTTATGGTCATTTCCAATTTTAGCCGTTCTGCCTCAATACTTCGTACACACGGCCTATGGAGTTTGTTGCTGGTGGGGCTAACGTGAGTTCTAATCAGATGTCGCTGGCATTCTAATGCAGAAACAGGCGCAGGCCCCAGTAAGGCAGTAGTTGGATCCGTCACGCAAGGAAAATGGTGGTGAGCACTCGGGACGCTCCCGCGAAGCGGGAGCTGTCCCGGGGCTACCACCGTCATGACCGTTTACTGCAGTGCAAACTTGTGCTACTGAGTACTGTCTGAATGTCAACTTACTGTCCGTGTTCTTGTCCTTGGCTTGAACCTGAGGTAGCGAAGGCTCCGAAGATGTAGAACTTAATCAACTCCTGAGCCCAGACAGTTCGGAATGTCTTTGCATTAAATTCAACGTCAACTTAGATCCATATCAAGCGCGGCAGTATAGTAGCTCTACACCGAAAATACATTGAAAACATAGTCGTAAACATGGGCAGGTTGCGTCGTAGCGTTAGTTCCGTAATACCGCATATCGCACACACGGGATGTGTTCATCCTGTGCATCGCATGGAGTTATACATGATTGTATGCTTGTTTATACGTGGAGAACGCCATTTCCATATGGTGTCTTTAAAGGGGCAGATCAAATACCGGTACCATTCTTTGTTGTGGTATGTATGCTGGGTAAACTGCACTTTCCACACCAAACAGCGCGCGCACAGTAATTTGTATCCATCGAGGGTTAGGTTAAGCAGGGAGGTGTTGGGAAGGAGTAAAACTCGAGCAACATCTGTATGGATACGATTACTGAAGCGTGCTAATGAATGTCAAAAAACATTCCACAATCATGTTTTTATGTCCCATGCTCAGTGCCGACATTGAATGTCATCTTACAAAGAAATATTTAAAATTCCCCATTGTACTTGTATTAAGCTTACAAAATTGACTTATTTCATCACTTTCCGACATTTGCGAATTTGTGGGTTTGTCAAAATAATATTTTACAAGCTATGTATTACTTTAATAGTGTTTGCGTGAGTTTGCGTGCAGCTGAAATATCTTATTTGAAAAAAAATTGTTAATTTCCATTTGCCGGTGTAGGCTATGTTGGGCTCATGGAAATATTGATGCCATTAGCAAAACTGGACATTCGAAATAGAACTCTACATTTCTGTTTTTGTCCTAAGAAGCCTTTGCCCCACATTCATGTTCGTTATTGTTAAAACAACTGAAAAAGCGCGTGGTGAGAAAATATAAGTTTTTAGCGGTGTTGAGCGCTGGTTCAAAGAAAGATGGATGATTCATCTCCAAGTTCCATAACATATCCCTGGCTTAAAGTCAACCTTTCTACTTTGAACCACACAGAAACTGACATGATGAGCGCAGCATTTTATAATTTCCAAGTAAATAGTTGGGGTTAGGTGTAAAACAAGGTTGTATCAACACGTCATGAATTTCAGATGATCTTTACATTAATATTAACGATGTTATTAGAAACAAATTTATCAAATAACTTAAACCACTCTGTAGGCCAGCCCTACTATGTCTAAATATAGCTCTGGCCTACACCGCAATGGTTTACTTTACACTTATCAAAATCTTTTCGACGATCCATAACAATAATCTAGCTGTACACGCAAAAGCTTTATATCTAAGAGCAGAGACGAATATATCTAGATTTGGAGTCCTATATAAGCGCATGGGATACAGAACGGTGACTACGATACATGTATGCCTATTCTGACTATATTACTCAAGGCCCTACTTTAGTGCATACTGACGTTTATGGACACGTTTTCAAGAAATTAAAACAAAACTGGTGAAGGCGGAGGACGATAATTTTTCATTAAACGAGGATCAACTGTCATGGGCACTGGAATAATAATCTAAACGATCAGGTAACTAGGCTCAGTGAAACGTTTCAAATCGTTTGTCAGAGATTTCAGTTTTGAAAGTATTACTCTTAATCTTGTATAAAAATGTATTGATACCATCAATGAACAATAGATATTATACAGGGGTGATATGAACTAGGTGTTAAAAAAAACTTTGGATAAATTTTGCCAAAAAATAACAAAAAAGTTATAACTCGAATAAAGCTGAAATGTGCACACCATAAAGTCGAATGAAGTTCATTTTTTTAGAAGCAATTTTTGTGTCGTTTCTTGTAATATGCATTACATCTGCAAATTTACTGTGTTGCACGTATGTCGGCCTATGCCGTCACCCGTCATTAATACCATGATGTAATATACAAATCTCAGAGTCTGGCAGAAAATACCTTAATGGGTAGACACGTGTAATGAACATTGGGAATTGCATCTGAATCAATTATCTGATATACACAAATTTCGAGGTTCAAATTTGTCTAAAAGTGAACATCTCATTAAATATTCCAAAGATTGTTACAAAAGTGATAGTCGAAGAAATGTCACGAAACCTTCTTCAAAAATGACATTCTTTTGACTTCATGCTGATGTGTCAGTTTCAGCTTGTCTTGATTGTGCATTCACGGGCAATTCATTATCCTTCACCTTTATAAAAGGCCTTATATTTATCAAAAACCCTATACATGGGTGACTCAAGAATATCGCATCATTGCCATTGCCGTAAGGTTGTCATTGTCATGTATAATATACCAGAGCGCCGTATGGCTCTGATCGTTGCTCAAAAAACGCGCCCTCAAAAACACCACTTCGTGGACTTCCGGCCCCCTGTCCCATCATACATTTGGTGAATGTTGACAAGTTTTGGCGCGCCCGATCGAGTGATGATCACAGCTGAGCAAATTCCGCGCGAAGCACCGGTTATACGCGGTAGACGTACTACGTGTGTACGTACAACGCACTAGTGTGTAGTGTACCACCTCGCTCGCGCTTGCTGTAGCTGTCTGTCCACGCTTATTCGCGTGCGTGGAAACATGTCGATCTAGCCTAAGTAAGTTAAAAATTCCGCAACGTACTCAAGTAAGTGATTTGACATTGTCATAAATGCTGCTTCGTGACAAAGCCTGAAAGTGGATGATTGTTTGTATAATTAATCGAGTTATCAAGGCAGTGAAGCCCAAGACCACAATCAAGATTCAGTTCAGGATCGGATGACAGGCTGTGCATGCTGAGTTGACCTGAGGTTACCGTACCGTACCGGCGAGGATCGTCGGAACAACACCCGAGGACGATCCGAGGGCGAAGCCGCGCGGGATAGTTCAGTTGATTCACCATTTACTCGAATCACCCTCACTCGGCTCAGAATTACAGTGGAGTGCAAACCAATGAAATGCTGGTTGGTGAGTTATGCAGAATTTGCTTCAGTTCCATACTATAGGCATAGGCCTAGTCAAAATATCTGTAGTGTTAATTTTTCGTGTTAATGTTTGAAATTTACCCCAAAATCAAAGTCCAAAGGCAAAAGGCAAAGAAGAGGCTATTAGTATTTTCATTGCCATAAATTGGCATTCAATTTCTACATCACAGTGAAGTTGGAATGTAGCAAGCCTCTGCCAGATTTCTTTTTTTTTTGTTTAATTATGCTTTCACATGCTGTGACAGATTTATCTTAATTAATGGTTCTGTTCAATCTAAGCACAAGACGCAGTGATGCCTGGACTGTAATTTTTGCTTTAGACCCTCTGCCTCTAATAATTTTCAGGATTGAAGGACAAGACTCCCTCGGAGAAAACATGTAAATGTGTGTGCAATAAGTAATTTGCGATATATATGTATCATCACTGCTCAACTGCTTATTTCTGATGCTGATCAGATTTATTTAAATAAGATTTATTAAACTTAGAGGCATCCATCGTCATGGTCTTCTATAGACTTGACTTTTTCTTTCCCGATGATTTCGGTTGCAGATTAAAAGGGCAGAGGGTCAAGGGTCAACATGATGGTGACGGCGGTGATGGAAGCGGGAGAGGAAGTGATGTCTTTCCAAGCCGTAATTGACAGGCTGCAGGGAAAACAAGATGGCGGAACAGTGGAGGAGAGAACAAGCGCTTATGATGCAATAGCCAAGTAAGGGAAAGATTCATGTTGCTCAGAGTAACATGCCCATTACTTCAGCGTTTTTCATCATATGCACGATTAGTATTGCTTTTTTTGGTTACTTAGCAATGTTCAATATTGTCCTACACAAAATGCCATATGGAGAACCACAAAAACTAAAATGTGATAAAACTTGTGTAGATCTTTTTCCGCCTGTATAATGCCACCAGTGCTCACTGCTTCAACCGAGGCGAGGCCTTCCTACACTCCAGCTCAAAGGAATTAGCATAGGGAAAGGGAAGGAGCCGCAGTTTAAAATCGCTGTATTTTTTGTCCAGTTCAGCATGAAACACGATGCTTTAGCCTAAAAAAGCATCATGTTTCATGCTGAACTGGACAAATTATACCGCGGTTTAAAACTGTGGCTCCTTCCCTTTCTTCCCTTTCCCTTTCCCTGTGCCAATTCCTTTGAGCTGTAGTGTAAGTGCTTCACAATTTCCCCTTGGATTCTGTAGATTCTTCTAATGCTAGGTCGAGGATCATAGCCCAATATCAGCATGTCAGAGTTCAGGCCATATTGACAGCACAACTTGCAAATACAGTACTTCATGCTCTGTTGTGCTTAGACAGATTTGATTTTGCTGATTTTCAGATTATAGACATGAATTGTATTAAGTATGGATAACAAGATTGTAGATTTGTTTTTTGTTGGGCCTTTTAGTGGCAATCGGTCTGTTTTGCAATTGTGCTTTGCAAGAGAATGTTCATAAAATGACAATAACAAGCTTAAAGTTATACTTGCTATAATGAACTTGAAACTTCATCCCTGTTCTTGGTGTGTGTGTCAGTTGGTTCAAGGAGAATGATGCAGCCAAGATGCAAGGTAGTGAACAGCTGACCCTGGGGGCGCTAGTCAGACAGTTCAGCACAGACATCATGACGGAGGATAGCGCTCTTACTCAGGCTGCTCTACAGGCCATGGGCTTCTCTCTGTACCAACACAACATTCTCAGGTAAGAGTGCCCTATCAAATGACTTGGTCACTCAGGGCCCACCCCCCCCCCCCCCCCCTTCTACAGGCCATGGGCTTCTCTCTGTACCAACACAACATCCTCAGGTAGGAGTGCCCTATGAAATGACTTGGGGGTTCAGGCCCCCCCCCCCCCCCTTCTACAGGCCATGGGCTTCTCTCTGTACCAACACAACATCCTCAGGTAGGAGTGCCCTATGAAATGACTTGGGGGTTCAGGGCCCCCCCCCCCCCCCTTCTACAGGCCATGGGCTTCTCTCTGTACCAACACAACATCCTCAGGTAGGAGTGCCCTATGAAATGACTTGGGGGTTCAGGGCCCCCCCCCCCCCTTCTACAGGCCATGGGCTTCTCTCTGTACCAACACAACATCCTCAGGTAGGAGTGCCCTATGAAATGACTTGGGGGTTCAGGGCCCCCCCCCCCCCCCCTTCTACAGGCCATGGGCTTCTCTCTGTACCAACACAACATCCTCAGGTAGGAGTGCCCTATCAAATGACTTGGGGGCTCAGGGCCCACCCCCCCCCCCCCCCCCCCTCTATAGGCCATGGGCTTCTCTCTGTACCAACACAACATCCTCAGGTAAGAGTGCCCTATGAAATGACTTGGCCACCCAGGGCCCCCAAGTTTTTGAGAGTATTATTTGTCAACCAGCTTCACAATACACCACTGTAAATAACATTTCAATTTGCTCCAAGCCTTGAAATAAGCCATCAATTGCGCCCGGAAGGCACAAAATCTAGACTGCATGTAATTGCGCAATTTTTCAATTACACCTGGTCTGTGGCTGCTTATTTCAAGGTTTGATTTTCTCCTATTATGTGCATTATGATAATTTTATTCAAAGTTGAGGACTGAAGAGATTACATGAAATGAAATGCGAGTTTGGCACATGTTCGTTACAAGGCATTGTGTCTTGCTTCAATCCATCTGTTGTAGGGCTTTTTCTGATGAGGAGTGCAGCCTGGTAGTGAAGGCTTTGTGCAACTGTTTGCTGAAGACGGAAGACAAGAGTCTGTGTACGAGGGCTCTATGGTGTCTTGCAAAACAAAATATTAAACCCAGTGTTGTCAAAGAAGAGGTAAGTTTTACTCTGTTTCTGTCTGTCATTTTTTATTAGGAAGTATTTATAACATTTTATATCAAAATTATACTTCCAGAGAAATTGCAATCTCTATGTAATGTTAACTTTGATGTTTGTTAGATTTTGCCGTTTTCGGCCATATTGACAAATTCCATCCTCCTGCCATAAATTCAACCTATGCTTCAACATCGTAATGATTTTGGTGATGTTGATGGTGATGGCGATATGAATGATATCAAGGATGATGATAGCAGTAATGTTGTTGGTGAAGTTGATGATTAAAATGAGAAATTTAGTGAGGATTTACATGACCTAGTTGCTGATTATGTTAATGGTTATGCCATTGTCGAAGATGATGATGGTGATAATATGGTTGCTGCAAATGCTGCTAATGGACAACGCTCATGGAGTTTGCATTGTTTTTTTTACCCAGATCCATGCCATCCTGTGCAGTGTGGAGAAAGCAGTGCAGAGTGAGAGCAGTGCAAAGTCCATGACGGTGCAACACGAGTCTATCAACGTCATCATCAGGTCTGATGCATTCAAGTTTCAACAATTTCATTTTTGCAACAATTCTTGAATTAAAGGAACTCAACCCCCTGATTACATATTTTCTCTACCACTAAGTGATGTACAATGCAGGAGCTCAAACCTCTGATTAGATGGTATTTTCTCTACCACAAAGTGATGTACAATGCAGATCAAAGAATGGAGTATATGGCAGCTTATCCCCCTACAAGAAATATGAGCGGAAAGTAGAGATAGATACAGGGGAAAAAATAATTCAACATTATAGATAGATTAGATGATCCTTTGGATATTACACATATAAAATTTATTTCATGGTAAACTGAATGTAGTCCTGAAAAAGACTGTTAGGTTGTTTCTTTTTTTAAGAGCTCTGAAAAATAGCTGCTCAAAGGGTGAAGTGATCAATGAGCAAAGTATTATTTTGTCACAGGTAGCTTTGAAAAGAGATGACTAAAATGCTGTTATCTATAATTCATCATTGTAGTATTAATCATTCACTCTATCTGTTATGATTTCATTGTATGTAATAACCATTTCAAAGGTTAGTTTCTTTGTGGTTGTATTGAATACAATCATTGAAACGCTTTGCTCTTTCCTGCCACATTCTGTGCATGCATGATGTAGATTACAAGAGCAGCTCCCTGAAGACATGTCAGCCCATGCAGCTCGCTGGGGCAAACTCATCCTGCCTAACCTGGTCCACACAGCCCCTAGGATCCGTGAACGAGCCATCCATGCCACCCACCTTGGGCTTGTTGCCATGGTGAGGTGCAGGGCGGAGCTTGTTGGACCACTGGTGGCCGATCTGAAGAGCACGCTGCTGGCAGAGATTATCAAGCTCTTCAAAGCTCGGAATGAGCTGCTGATGCTGAAAGTTTGGGGCTACTATGTCACTATACTAGGAAAGGTATGTCTCTTCATCTTCAAAAGTTATGTTATGCTACTTAGGGGGGGAGGGACTTACTTTTTTTGTTGTGTTTATTTCAAAGGTTAATTTCTTTGTATTTGTATTGAAGACAATCATTAAAACGCTTTGCTCTTTCCCCCCACATTCTGTGCATGCATAATGTAGATTACAAGAGCAGCTCCCTGAAGACATGTCAATTAATTGATGTCAATTAATGTCAAGTAATAGTGCAACCTGTCAAAGGGTGTTGTTCCTCTTTAAAGTATGTTGCATTTTATGCAAACTTGAAATCAAACTATTATGTTAATATAAAAAGTGAAATTGCTGTTTTCTGTTTGGTTTGCTTGTTCAGGCTCTTCACAGGGGCGGTAGTCTCATCAACAGTCTCCTGGGTGTGATTGAGCTGGGATTCAAACATCCACAACCTGACGTCAAGAAGGCTGCATTCAACACCTGGCACTCACTCATCAATAACTTCAGCCTAGACCTGGGTAAGGGACGTGCAGTATAGTCTGTCTAAAGTACTACAGATATCTTCAGCAATGCTTAATGTGTCAAGCTGTATGCATTCATGAGTCTTCACACTACAGATATCTTGAGCAATGCTTAATGCTTCAAGCTGTATTCATTTTTGTCTTGACACTACAGATATCTTGAGCAATGCTAAACGTCTGAAGCTGCTGATGCAGCCCTTCTTGGCTTCGAGTGTCAAGTTTGAGACAGTTGCCCATGCCAAGTTAGATGCCTGGTGGCTGCTGGTTCGCTCTCTAGGCCCAAGGTTGCCAGCAACCTTCCATGTGGTAAGAACACCCGTCATTACATGTTGAGTAGTCATGAATGTAGAATGAGTGTGTGACTAATGTTTAAAGAAACGACATCAAGTTCATTGAATTGCAGTTGCTCTCCATTTATAATGCAGTTTAGCACTAATTTCATGTTTTTTCTCTTCACCGTGATTCACACTTCTTGATAGAAAGAACCCATCTCATCACCAATATGTGAGGATCTTTCTTTCTCTTTTCACCTTAATATTGATCTCCAATTGATTAGATCATTTGGAAATCGTTACTTCTCCTGAAAGTGATCCCAATTACTGAAAAAAAGAAAGAACATAATTGTGAAATCTGCATATAAACCTCATTTTATAGTCAACAATGTTGTGAACAAAGTGTTGTTGAATAGGAGGATAAGGCTATTCAACACTGATGAATTCTTTCACATAGGTTGTGGCTCCTTTGTTGCAATGCACCTTGGGATTGACAGGAAGTCATGCTCCTGGGGTCGTGACCCCAAACAAGGCTGGGTCAACCGCACCGCCTTTTATGCAGGGATTCAGCACTCCGCAGGCAAGAACAGGTATGCATGGATTGTCAAGAATGATGTCCTAACTTGTACTGTTGTACTGTTTTGTATTAAAAACTTTTCTTTTCTTCTAAAAAGGTTCATTTTAAGATGTAAAATAATGGGTGTCCCTGAAAAAGAACTTCGATTCTCACCACCCAAAGGAGACCACATCGTATGCGTCCTTGTGAGACGTAGCATTTAACATAACTTAACCCTTTCCGTTATATATCAAATGTAAAACACAGAAACATTTATCTTTAGGAAGCTGAGAATGTAAAGCAGTATTAACTAGAATGTAACATCATGTCTTGTGCATTTATAGGTAAAGAAACTCTAAATACTAACATTGATTTCCCTTCCCCAAACATGTATTCCATTGAGTAGATATTGGGTAATTTGTTCTGTGTTTGTAATGTGAAGGATCAGCTGAAACTGTTCATCTGCCCTTCTGCTGCTCAAATGGTGATGTGTTTCTCTCCCCCTCCGTACAGCCTTGCTTCCCCCTACCAGCCCTATCACGCCTCGCCTCAACCTCCCCTCCCTCAATGGGGCCAGCGCTCAGGGGTTTCCCTCTGTGCAACGCAGGGGAGTCTGCATGCTGGCAGCCATCTTGGGTGTGCCAGTTCCGGCTGGTGACGACTCAGGTGAGAAATAAAGGAAAGGTAGATCACCTCACATTACAGGGATATATAGTTGCACAAAAGATATTTAAATATGAGCCTTCCTATTACATGGTACCAACAACAGTTTTTACTCAACTTTCTGAAAGCATCTGTAGTCGTTTCTTTCATGTTGATCATTTGGGCCTGATCAGTTGGGCCTGAGACCAATGTCACAGCTGATTGCAATCTATTGCAGTCAGACTGCAGTCAATGTATGGAGCTGATTGCATTTGTTTGCAATCACTGTGCATTTGATCTCAGGCTCCACTGTAGATATTTGCAGTATTTCTAAAGTTTCATTTGCAGGAAAATGAATAAATGGATCATTAGGATTAAATTGGTATTACAAAAAAACAGGAGCTGAAATGTGTGGTCTACATACAATCAATCTAATCAACAAATCATGCAAAGTTTACGCAACATACTGGGAAATATTCCTGTCTGGACTTGGAACAGTATTCATAGGGAGCCTAACATATGACAATATGAGATAAAGATGAGGACGTGATTTTGAACTGCTTTTGTGTTGTGTTTGTTTCCCAGCAACTGTTGTTGATCTGCCGCAGAGCGTGCTGTCCAGCCCTAGTATCTTCAGCAAGCTGGCTCCGACCCTGGTGCCCTATGTACTGGAGGTCTTATACCTGAAGGATGAGACACTCGGTGAGAAACGGCTTCAAGCCAGTCCTTATGTCTTACCTTAGCCAAGCCAGAATAAATCTAATCACCAACCCAACCATGGATTACAAGCTAGACCTAGACTCATACCTAGACCTAGACCCATACCTAGAACTAGACTCATACCTAGACCTAGACCCATACCTAGAACAAGACCCATACCTAGAACAAGACCCATACCTAGAACTAGACCCACACCTAGAACTAGACTCATACCTAGACCTAGATCCATACCTAGAACAAGACCCATACCTAGAACAAGACCCATACCTAGAACTAGACCCACACCTAGACCTAGATCTAGACCTGGACCTAAGTCCCAACACAGAGAGCAGAGAGCCACAATCTACAGCATTTCTTTAAATTTCTTTAAATTTCAAAGTCAAATGCTGATTAATGTAAATATGTCTTAGAATTAGAGGAGGAAGAGCGTAAACTTTCTTTCCATTATTTAATATGTTGCCTTGCCTTTGGTTAACTGTCCTTGTTTTTACTCCCCTGAAGGTGACCTTCCCCTGAGGATGTTTCAGAGTCTGGTTGGCCAGGTGAGAGGAGTCGTCGAGGGCTCAGCCAAGAGGGACAGCGTGGGTGTCTTCACCCTGTTCATGGATCACCTAGCAACCATCGTCAACAACAATCACTTGCCTCCACATACAGTACTAGTAAGTGTTACAGAGTGATCATGTTTCAAGAACTGGCATATTTGAGCAAAAAGTTGTTAAGGGTGGGGATGGGGGAACAGACAGTGACTTGAAGCAACAAAGCTGGTATGGGTGGGGATGGGGGAACAGACAGTGACTTGAATCATTGTTTTATACTGGCCATTTCTTTTATGTCCATAATGTTCATACAAAAGACATTATTGCAACCTCAAAAAATTAGATTTTTCCCTCCTCATTCTGTTAATTTGATTTGGATCTTTATTTTCCACATTTCATAAATAACAATTACAACAGTGATAAAAAGACCTAACAACTACATTGCCCTACAGTTTACACATGAACAAGAACAAAAAGAAAGAAAATGAAACATTTGTAGTGGTAAACTAGTCCAAGCATCTCGGGATGTGATATGAAACCATTGCTGTGCTTATGTTAATAACATGTAAGTTCCTGCCCAGCAACAGTATATTTGTTTAATTTCAGAGACTACTTGTATCAGATCAGCATTAATAGTGTTTAGATTCAGATATTATTGCATGATATGATGAACATATAATATGAAATGTTTTGTTTGTCCTTTTCTTCCCAGAAACTTCTTGAAGGTGTCAGTGAGTTGCCCAAGAAGGTTCTGTCTTCTTCTAGCTATCACACAGGGAGTGCTGGGGTCTTGCATGTAAGTCACCATGGCTTGGCCATATCAGTCTGTCACATAAATAGTCTTTAATTTACCTGCTGTAATTTTCATTGAACACCTTTTCATCAAGAGAGTACCAAAGTGGTGTTGTCATATGAACATGTTGTCAAGACAATTGGCTCTAAATAAACTCACTCAAGTGAGAGGTAAAGCTTACCGATATTGTCTATCGGGCTAGTGTCCAGCATTCCCAATTACAGTCCCCGTTGTGATCACCGCTGCTTGCTCTACCCGTATTGTTTTAGAGCCACATTTCTTTACAATAATGCTCAAATGACATCACACTGCGGTACTCTTTTGTATTGTGCTGTCTGTGCATGGTTTGTAGTAACTCTAGCTCTATGATATGTTATTAACTTTGCAGATTCTAAATGATCCACATGATATCTGGGTCAGGCCTCCTTCCTGTCTGCTACCTGGTCATGCATTTTATATCTCGTACATCCATGTTGATGAAGTTACATATCGCTTTGCTGTTTATCGCATTAAGTTGAATTAAGTTTCAATTGATTTGAATTGAACCATTCATGATGCAACTGTATGCACTTCCATTGCTTCCTGCTGAGTAAGCTCCAACATGGGTCAGTGAAGATCACATACTCAAGTTGGGTTTGGACACATGAATGATTTGAATACCTGGTAGTTCAATTTCTAATATGGTATATTCAATCTGGAGATATTTCCTAGCTCAGTCAAATTGTGATTGTAAAGTGATTCTAAGGCAGTTACTTGACCATGAATCTGTGTAACTGGTTATAATGGCACTGTAATGTTACCGCATATAGTGGATAATGTTTCAGTATCATGCTTAACATTATGTACTGTTGTTGTTTTGTGCAGGGTACGCCAGCCCTGTTTCTCATGAGTCTTCTCTTCAACCCAAAGCTGATTGTGCCACAACCAGAGGAAAGGTATGCAATGTCTCCTTATTTCAGGCTTGCACTGAATTGGCAATGGCTGTCACCATTCCCCCCCCCCCCACCCTTTTTCTTGGCAGACAAGAAGCACTAGGCCTCCTGTGTCTCTCGTCCGAAGGGGAGGTATCGGCTACCTGTCCACTCCACAAGGTTTTCACACTGCTTTTTGATTAATATTGAGCAGGGGATTCTTTAGCAGGCAGAAATGGTGGATCTGCCATACGCAGGGCCTACATTCAACATCCTACCCAATAAATATCTTACCTAATACTTGAGTGAAATGAAGATTATATTACTGTTACATTTTTCTCTCCTCTTTTCTTCCTCAAATTGGCCACTCCAGATTCTTCACGATCCTGATGCGGCTGATAGAATGCGGGATGTCGTCTCCAGCCACTGTGCTCGGTTTCACCCAGTCCGTGGCAGCCATCTTGGGCAAGGTCTCGGAGTCTGTGGATAACAAGGACGCCCTCTGGAGAATGTGGAGCACGCTAGCAGAGCCCCTTCTCAGACACATCTCACAGGTAACCATAGTGACCAGTCTCCTTAGCGAGTAGTTTCCCAGTACCCATCGTGCTAAAGAGCACTTTGCAATTGCCCTTGTTTAACAGGGAATGAATTGACAGGGTACATACTACAGTACCTGCAATCAAGGGAGATCTATCTATCATAGATCCCATTCATGGTATGTAACAATTCCTTGCTGTACCAATGCCATGATAAAGTGCTCTGTAATCTTGACTACTATTTCTTTGTTAAAATCAATAGATTAGATAATAATTCTACCACTATCGATCAAATGAAATTGTGAAGGTGCTGTGTATTTGTTGTCCCCCCATAAATGACCATTTGTTTCCTCCATACAGACCAACGAGGTGAACCAGGGGGACTCGCTGGAGCATGACTTCTCTGCTGTGACTGCGTGTCTGCTCTTTCCCATCCAGAGACTGGTACCCCACGGCCTCTCCCAGGTAAGCTAGTCCAGTCTTTCATCCTGTGCAGAAAGATGATTTCATGTAATGATAGACCCAGGTGTCTTGTAGACAGCTCTTGTAGAGTGATCAGAATCAAGTGTTGAATGGGGCAAAGTATGAGGGAGGCGCGAGTGATGCTGGTAGTCTCAAAACACGCAGTCTTTCTTTTTATCAAAAGCGCAAGATAATTTTTGTTACGCATTGTGATGATTGCACATTGATTAGGAATCTATGAAGAAGTGAATTGGGGTCTTGTTGAAATGTCATGTTCTGTTCTGCCTGATGTAACTGGATGGAAGAAAGAAAAATGGAATCAAATTAATAAATTAATGATGTCAAATGTTGTCAATGTCTGAACAGCCCACAGTAAAGACCCTGCTAAAACTGTGGCTGGAGCTGTATGAGGCCTTCTCCCGATCTGCGTCCTTAGTAACGGTTGCCGAGGCAAATCAGTGCTGTGAAGACGTCAGTGCCAAGCTCCTTATGCAGCTAGACCACAGGGCTCTGGAAGTAAGTTGGCAAAAACTCATAGTTATTCCAAATTTGTTTTCAGTTTACTTTGGGTGATTTAATCAGGGTAACAAAAATTTCTGTGAAGTTCATTAACTGGATGTTAGCACCTGACATTACTTTTAACTAGTAATTGTTTTAAGTTGATTAAATGCTTCCGTTGAAGTTGAATTAAATTAGTTTCATTAAGTTAATAATTATTGGGAATCATTGGTAATGGCTTTAATATTCATCATGTTATTACTGTACGTGAGCTGTTAGAAGTGAAACTGCTTAACTGTCACTTTAGATTGCAGGCTGTTTTTATACCTTTGCAGGGAAGGTGCGTGTTGGATGGCATTATTGTAGTTGTACTCTTGTGTACTTGCTTTCACAAACCTTTCATGATGTGGTTCTTGCTTTTCCAAACAGAAATGGCATTTTGTGGATGCCATGAGTCAAGTTTGCCGCAGTATCAGTCAGAATATTGACTTCTCACCGTACACAGAGTTCACTGCCGAGTGTAAGTTTTCTCAAAGCTTCATCCAATGTAGACACTTCCTTACAAATTCCTCACATGATATAGCAGGGGGGTTAAGGGGGGTGGGGTACTCTGACAACTTATCTCATCACAGAACATTGCTGTTTTGGTACCTTTTCAGAAAATTGATGTTAGCGAAACATGGTTGTCTTAATGATTCGGTTGTACACATTATTGTAATTGTAACTCATAATCCGCCCACATACGGGTTCCATGAACATGTAGCTTGAGTCTGATGGGGCAACTGTATTCTGCCCTACTCTGACAAAAGGAAGCAAGTGACAAATCACTCAAATCTGGGTTATTGATATTCTTATTTGTACCCTGCATTCCCTACATACAGACAAAATCTGGACAAGAAATATCCATCATGCTGCGAGATATTCAATCTAACATGATGTGGTGTTGCACTGATGCCAATGCAAGTGATATACACATTTTGGTCATTTACAAGAAAAGTCTCTTTTGTTAGTTGCTTCCTTTTGTCAGATTAGGGCAGTACATGTGTGACTGTTAGAAAGGATATACCTTTGCTTTCCTTTTTTCAACCTTATCTTCAACTTACAGAATGCTACTCAACATTGCTAAAGAAATGATAAGACAAATTAAAACATTTGGGAAAAGATTCCAAATGTATTCATATATTTCCTTGATTGTGATTGGAATTAGTTATTCATGTATGCCCTGGAAGAAGACTTGTTTGTTCTCTGGCCTTTTGTTCAAAGCTGGACTTAAATATTAAATAATTAGAAGTAAATTGATGAAAGCAATCCACTCTGACTGCTACGTTCCTTCAGCTCCACGAACCCCTGGGAGGAGATCCAAGAAGAAACACTGCCCTCAAGGGAACCTTACCTCATTGGTCAAACTGGTGGGTCATGTGACCAAGGCGTGTGCGGCGCTGTGCCAGAAGCAGACGACTCTGTTTTCCCCGTCTCTCAGTCAGGTGTGTATTAGAGCCGGTGCAGCCATCTTTAGACCTCCCCCACTTCATGGGGCAGTGTGTCTGTCTGTCCGTCCCATATCTTTTGCCACAATATCTTGAAAATCACAGATTTACTTGCTATTTTAATGTAGTTCATGAAACTGGTGAAGTGTTAAGATTTTTATGTCAAATCCATGTGAGGTTTAAGTTTAATGAACAATACAAAAAACAGTATTCGAATAGCATGTACTTAAAGACCACTGGCTTATAAAGCTGCATTTCTCATTTATGTATAGTACCTATAAACAGGGCTCAGTGTAGATTCATTTTGCTGCTTATAGTCCACTCAGGTCAGAGGCTGTATGTCATGTTCATTATTCTGTTGTAGCGGTCCTATTCCATTCTCACTGATCCGTCTATTCTCTTCCTCCAGGCTGACATGGTTCACTGGTTCGCTGCCTGCCAGGCCCTGGTAACAGCCATGTCTGATCTGGGGCGGGTAGGCATCACCTCCCTCATCCATGGTGTCCTTGCACGCCTCAGCGAACCACTCGGCAGCTTCATCCACTACGCTGCAAGGTAGGACACTAGTCTCTCAGCACACCTGCCTCGTTGCAGGAACATGAACCACTTCAACCTCTTCAAAACAGAAATACGCATTCATTTACATAAAGTTTATCAAAGAAGTACTCTAAATTGGAAACTTGAATTTGATTGGTGTCATATGCATGTCTATTCCCATTGCTTCCATACCTTTTATTGTTAGGATTTTGTGTGACAAAACTTCAAAACTTTATGAATACTTAGTAGTACCTAATTCCCTGTTGATGTGTGCTTTCCCCTACAGTCCCAACATAGCCAAGAAGGACTATGTTACCACCATTGAGGAGAAAGTGGAGCGGCTGTGGCTGGATCTAACCACACACATCCAGACTCGGTACTCAGACCAGTTTGACTCGGCCTTCCTAGCCGTGATGGCGCCCTCGCTGGAGGCGGCCTTCACGCACAAGAAGCGGTCCATGAGGAACTCGACGCTGATCTTCTGGACCGCTACGTTTGGGCAACAGGAGGAGTTGCAGTATCCAGACAGTCTCAAGTAAGCAGCGAATCACACGCAGCCTGCTCACTAATTGGGGACTAAAAAACAAACAGTCTTCTTCAAGTCCTGCTACCTCAAAGGAATATGTTGTCACATGAATCTAGCTTACATACAATTGTGACAAATTGAATTTATTTCTTCATCAAACATTACTGTCGTACATGATTTTGCCAAGTTCTACAGAGGACTTGGCCAAATTGAACCCAGGTTCAAAATAGTTTCCCTTGTGGTTTTTGTACAGAGGTTTCACTGTGGTTAAATATCAGTATTTCATGTGTTCAAGTAAACTAGGTTGAGGTTGTGCTGAGGTTGGTAGTTGGCATGTGTAAGTCTCTGTGGACTTTTCTCCTTTGCAGACCGTGCCTGGCCAAACTAAGGGAGCGCAGTGAGATCGCTCTCCCTGGATGGGTGGAGACTCAAGTCATTGGAGAGACTCCAGTCAGCCAAGAGGTGAGATACTTCTTGTCCTTTTTTCATCTCTTGAAGCAGCTTGTATGGTTACCTCAAGGTCAGAGAGCTATGGTAGTGTTCCATCAGGGCTTTGCCCAGATTAACACTGACAGTCTAGAATGATGTGTTGAACAGTCTTAACAAGATTGGTTGCACCTAAACCAAATATTCTGTGCAGGAATATTTTGGAGCCCAACCCTCCCTTGTAGTGCAATGCACTTGCCTTTTCCCCAGACTGCGGAGGTGTATGGTAAGTACGGATAAGGGACATCCAGTGTGAAACCCTTTGGCCCAGACTGAGGAAGTGTATGGTAAGTACGGATAAGGGACATCCAGTGTGAAACTGGGGACTTGCAAATATTGAACATGGATAAAGATTAATGGCTTTGCATTGTGAACTCAATCTCAGATGCATCTGCTTAGTAGTATTTGTCTCATTGCCTGAAACCATAAGTTGATTATTTGCTTTATATTCCACATCTGAAACCAACTATCTATACCAAAAAAGACAATTTGACATATTAAATTAATTTTTACTTCTCTACCTAGCCCCGAGCTGCCGCCATGGGGAACATGCGTTAGGACGCGTTTTGTCAATTGATAGTCCGAGTGTAACACACTTTTATTTCGCACGTACTCAAAATATTTATCACACGTTAGGACTATGAGGAGTGAAGGAGATCAGCAAAACCAAAAAGCACTATCACCTACAGTTTAACAAACTTTTTTCTCAGGTGATCAGATAGGCAAAACTACACTTTATCAGGTGATCAACTCTTGACCAATCCTATAGCAGCATTCTTAGTATGTGGAATATAATTAGGGATATGTCCACTCAGCTGTAATGAGCAGAGCAAAATTCCCCCTTCAAAATCTACAAACCCATCAGTCGTTCTGAGGATTGCATACAGTATACCAAGCAATCTCTCTCCTATAATCAGATAATTTTGTATGATTTTAAATCTCCTGCTGGTAGCATCATTTTCAGCTAGATAACACATTGGCAGAAGAAGAAATCTTATTCTTGTTAGAGCAGGACAGTGAGTAACTTTCTGCTTCCATTCTCCTTCAGGCGGACCCTTCTCAGAGCGGGATGCCCTCCCTCGCTGCCCCCGTCATCCCAAACTTTGGAGGTCCCTCACCCCAGAAGATGCACGGCAGCTTCCTGCTGCGCACGGAGGATGCCAAGAAGCTCATGGTGGCCTCCTCTCCCATCAAACAGACAGGCCTTGGGTCACCGGTGGCAGGAGGGGTGCGGGGGGTCAGCAGAAGGGGGCAGACGTACTCCCCTGGCTCAGCCAAGAGGAAGCAGTTTGCATCTCCCATGGCAACTGATGCTGCCAAGAGACGACTGCATGTTGATGAGGACAGCAAGATGGTGGGTTCTACTTCAAGATTAATTTTATTTGGACCTCAGTGGTTATGTGTAGTTAAATACGAAAATATTATTCTATCATCAAAAAAAATGTTTCTAGACAGCAAAATACTGAATTTGTTTATACTGAAAATTGTGTGAAAAAACCTCAACATGTATGCTTGAATGACAGAAATGGTATTTATGTGGATCTCAATGATTATAAGTCTTATCTCATATTTTGTTTATTCTTCATCAAGTACTTCATAGGGATATCAGGTCAGTTTGTAATTCAAGTGTGACTTTGCTATCTTGTATGCTGCAGGAGTTTGTTGTGATTGCCTCATCACCCAGTAAGAAGAGGGTCTTGACTGAGCATCAGAGGGAAGTCTTGAGCACCAAGCGGGTCTCCTTGGCCCTCTACAATGACCTGGAGCAATCCCAAGACACGCAGGCATTCAAGGACTTCTCCCAGACCCAGACCCAGTCACAGCCTCCGTAAGCTGCTTCACATTACTTTCATAAGATATAGACAAAACTAGATGTTACATTGCACCATGTGTAGTCCTGGGCCCTGTTCCATAAAACTTACCATTGATGGTAATTTTGCTACCAATGACAACTTCTATGGAAACCTTCAACTTGATTGGCTGATAGTGATGTTACTATGGTAGTTACCATTGATGGCAGAGTTATCATTAATGGTAAGTTTTATGCAACGGGGCCCTGAAAAGGAATGTTGGGCTTATCCTAGTGCTAATAGTGAGGATATATTAACTTTTGGTCATCCGTTTTTCATTGCCTGCATATTAGTAGGACTAACAATTAAGAACGAGGACTCTGGTTGAGCGAAACACGGAGTAACATCCTCTTCAGAGCTAGTCTCATCAAAGAAAACTGTTTACACTACACTCTTTCTTCTTTCTCACTCTGCCTCCTGGACCCCGTTGCCTAAAACTTACCATTGATGGTAACTTTGCTTTAATACTAAATTCTATGAAAACCTTGAATTTGATTGACTGTCCAGCAATGTTACCATGGTAGTTACCATTGATGGCAGAGTTACCATTAATGGTAAGTTTTATGCAACAGGGCCCTGGTCAGCTCTTTGTGTATCTTTTTACACAGAATATACCCAGCTGGTATAATACGACTGCTCATGATGCATAGTGACATCTCATGCTATGTATTCTAATGACAATGATATGTTCCATTTTCATTATTCATGGGAGTGAACCAAGTGAATGTCATGTGTTCAGAGTTGTTTGTCGTCATAGTGATATCCTGTTCAATGCACTTGAGATAAGAGGCATTCATGAATCTGTAACTTTATTTTAATTTTCTTCTTGTCCTCTAGATCACCAAAGGGTTCTCCAAAAGAGCAGTTGGACCAACCTGCTGTTGAGGGTAACTTCAGTTTCTCGAAGGAGATCAGTAAAAGATCACCACCAGATGAGGCTGTGAAGGCGGAGGTTGGGGAGAGCAAGGCAGATGAGGCAGGAAGAGGGATGAATGTGGATGACAGCAGCCAGAGTAGTAGACGGAAGCCAACTAGACGGGTCGTTACTTTCTTCCAACCCGTCGCAAAGCCGTCCTCTCCCATAAAGGATGCGGGACAGATTTCCTTAGACCAGGACACCAGCAAGCTGAGTGAAGCATTCAGCATCCCAGAGGAGAAGCAATCAACCCAGGATGAAGGTGTGGTGGTGGTCACAGAGACCCAAGATGAGAGAGGATCTGAATCCTCAATGGTGCTGATTGAAGACACTTGTGAGGACTCTGTGAAGGCTGTGAATGTGCCAGAGGAAGAGAAGAGTGTTGAGATGGAGGATGTGGAGGATGTGGAGGAACAGTGCCACCAGGAGGAAGAATTTGTTAATGTTCCTGAAACCCAAGAGGAGCCTCAGCAGGACAATGAGGGTGATGTGGCTGAAGCTGAGGTCATGGTAGAGTCCACTGTGGAGAGTCCCTCGAGGGATGACCAACCAGCAGCGGTCAGTGAGAGCCCGGTGCAGGACAGTGATCCTCAAGACCTGAAGGATGTCCTCCTAGATGGCCGATTCCAGAAGGTCATCTCAACTCCTGTCATCAAACTCCAGCGACTCAGCCAGAGGGAGCTGGAGCAGCACACCCCAACAAAAACATGCCAGAGTGAATCCTCGGAAGAAGATGACCAAGAAGAAGTAGTGGAGGAGAAGCATCTGGACCAAGTCAAGGAGAGGCATAGCAGTCCTCATAGAATGCCGGTTTTGGGAGAAGCCAGTCCAGAGGGAACCCCTCGTTTTAGGAGGTACCGGTCAGATGAAACACACGTCCGTAACTCAACACCAAAGAGAAGCCGCAGACGAGGCTCGGTGCAAGAAGTCGCACAATCAGAGGAGATGACTCCATCACGGAGGCGTCCTCTTCGGAGGAATGAGGCAAAGGGAGAGGAACCGAACATCTTGCAGGCATCTCAGAAGGATTTAGCAGAGTTGGCTGAAAAATATGAACTGGACGGAATTGCCCCATTAGGTGACGACCTGGATAGATCGTTTGAAGAGAATCCCTCAACAGAAAACACTGGTGCCATGGGAAGCAGTCGGGAAGGAAAAGAAAACCACAGTGAAAAAAAGGCTGAGGATGTTGATGGAGGGCTGGGAGTAAAATCTGTGCAAATGGTGTCTGAAGATGTCCCAAAAGTAGAACAAGTGTCTGTGGCTGATGTTGTGATGGAGGAAAATGTCAGTTCAGAGGATTTGTTTGGAACTTGTGGTATAGCATCTCAAAAGCAAATTTCATCAGCAGGAAGACCCAGCTGTGATGATAGCTTTTCTAGTGAGGATGAACTACCTCTTATTAGCCTGAAGACACCTAGCCAATCAAGTGCCAAATCGACGAGTGAGGGACAGATAAAGATCTCTGACAAGGCTCTAGATGATGGTGAATCTGAAGACTCTGAGGTGGACTTCCCAAGTATGATGCAAGTTTGTTCTGAGAATAAGATTAGTCCAAAGACTGAAACTCCACCAAGGGTTGTCCTTTCAGAACAGTTGACTGGCATCAAGGAGAAACCAGATTCTTCTGCAAAGAAGGTCATGGAGGAACCTCTCACAGTCACACGCTCTGGACGAAAATGTCGACCCAGCTCGAAGATCAGGTTTGCCAAGGAGATTTTGCGGAGAGCTCTCCAGTCACCAGAGCAAAGGCGCAAGATGATTGAAGGAGAGAGAAAACACAAGGAAGAAACAGTGTCTCCACCCAAAATTTCACCAAAGGTTCTCAGATCTGGGAAGCTTGCAAAGAAAGACAAATCACCAGAAGAAATGAGAAGGAAGACCAGAAAGAAGAAGCAGAGCAAGGAGAGGAGTGACACAGAATGTACAGAGGATACACAAAGCTTATCCACAGCATTGGATATGCCCATGGAAGAACTCTCATCTTATGCCATATCTCCCAAATCCCTGAGAGCCCTTGCAGAGAAGGTGGCGCAGGAGCTGTCTCCCCCGAAGGTTCGCTCTGCCAGGAAGCCGCAGCCCTCTTCCCCTCTGGACAGTGAGGTGACCAGCAGCCAGGCCCTTCAGACTGTCCGGTCAGGCCGGGTCAGCAAGAGGTCCAAGTCCCCTGTGTCTCAGCGTCTGCGCATGAAGAGGCTCGGCGTAACACCGGGACCAAGGCAGACCAGAGCAGGCACCAGGCTTTCCAGAGTCGAGATTAAGAAGAAGAACAAGAAGAGGAAAGGCGAAGACAGGAGCCTCGAGTCCAAGGAGGTGGTGGATGAGAGACTGATGTCAGAACTCAAAAGCACCAAGGATATCCCTGATAAGGCAGGTGAGGATGAGGCTTTGGGTGAGCCAGAGACAGCAGCTGAATTGATAGTGATCAAGGACACAATGAGCCAAGGGAATGATGAGGACATCACACTGCTGGAGGACCAAAACAAAGAAGTGGAGGAAGAGTCCGACTCGAGGGAAGTGGAGGCGACCAGAGAAGAGAAGCAAGAAGAGAAAACCATTGAAGGAATGCTAAGTCAAAATATCGATGATGATGGAGATGTGGAGATGAAAGATTTAGAAGAACAAATTTCTCAACCATCAGAGGATCATGCAGATGTTCCTGAAATAACTAGTGGTGCTGATCAAGTGGAGGATAAGATCAATAAGGATGATGAAGACAATGTGCAGAAAGACAATCATGAACATAACAGCAACATTGATGACGTACTGACATTGCCAACTGAAGTGATAGAACAGATGGCTGATCAAGAACACCCTGGAAGAGAGAAGGAGGTGCCTGTGATTACAAGGAGTAAGAGGAGCAGCCAGAAGCTGGAGTTTGGAAGCAGATGTGAGACGATGGCAGGAGAGAAAGACATGCTTGAACAAGGGGAGGAGGGAGAGGAAGATATCCCCAAACTCTCACAGGAGCATGAGGTGGAGGATGAACTCCAGATCGACTTTGCTACCTTGGAACAAGGTGATGAACGAAGAGATGATATTGAAGATGTGAAAGACGAAGCTGTGAATAAAGCAGAGGAAGATGAGATGATGCCAAATTTGGAGAAGGAGGAAGTGGTTGCCATGGCAATGGAAACAGATGCAGAAAGAGCTCTTACTGGTGGAACAGCAGTGGGAGTGATGTCATCAGGACTGGACATTCAAGGTGAGAATTCCCATGTCCTGCAGTTTATATTGTACAACCTCTCCAATCTGAAATGCGCATTGTAATATTGTCATCTTTCAAAAAACAAAATCTCTGGGCCCATAACATTATTGCACAAGAATATGGTTAGCATTGGGAATACAAGGATTCCTCAAGAATTTATGATTACTTGACCAATGTTATTAAACTTTATAAAAATTTTCACCAATTTGCTTCTGTTCAATTGTAATCCCACCTTAAACCATTGTAAAGTAAGTTGTATTTGTATTCTTCCATGATCTGTTTGTCTTGGTAGAGTCCGATGCTGACATCGTCAACAGTAGCCAGAGCCCTATGCGGTTTTCTGCTCAGCTGCATGACTTGCCTCCAGAAGACATCCCAGACTCTCCCTCACCCCGTCTCATCTTCCCCAACCTTTCTCCCTCTGAAGAAGACAACATGGCATCCCCCAACAAACCCAAAATGGCAGCCGTTGGCATGGAGACGCTCCCCTCTCCTCAGGTCTCGCCGATAATCCCAACTAAATTTGCCATGAGTGTGCAGGGATCACCCGAGGGTGCGAGAGTGTGCCCTACATGGCCTAACCAGGTCAACTCTCCAGAGGGCAGCATTCCACATATGTACTCTCCGAATGCGTCGCCGAGTAGCGGGATTCTGAAGAATCGGGATGGACCAGCCAACACCTCCTTCTCTCCCTCCAGCAAGGTAACTAGGACTTCTCTGGTCCTTCTTTCTCAAGCCCATTGCTCCTATATGGCACCTTTCTATACAAAATTGATGAGCACGCTTTTAAAGCACTCTGGAAATGACCACTATTATATCTGATCAATGTCAACATTGGGTAGCTGATAGCTGGACATGCAGCAGTCCCTCGAAAGATGATTCCAAATAGGAAAAAAACTTTCACTTGAACTAAACTCCTTGAATCAGTTCAATCTTCTTAAAGTACATTTTGTTCCCTAACGTGTATTGGGTATGCTTATCCAATACAATGTCTTATCTAAGTGACCAATATTTTGTATCAGATGAAACGATCAACAGATCGCAATCATTTGAGAAAGACAACATGCAGGGCATAGAATCTATGACTAAAAACTAGCCTGAAAACCTACAGCACAAGGTCTTACTGCACTCTCCTCTGACTTACAGGATTAAGTCTAGCCAGCTCATAACTGGTGTTATTGTAACATCTCTGTCTCTTATTTCCTCTAGAATCGTCGTGTGAGCTTTGCTGAGAAGGTGTTCATTGAGCCGGAGCCATTGCAGGATGGGTCGTCTGGCAAGCCACTGACTGCAAAGCTTCCAGAGAGTTCCCGTCGCAATGCAGCCCTTGATGCGGGAAGGCTCCCTCTTCCCCCTTCGCCTCTCGTCACCACGGCAACATCCAGAGTCTTGGCTCACAACTCAAAGGTACGCACATTTTTAGGATGTGAAAAAGTTTGAAACACTAGATTGGTGTAATAGAGTATTCAATGCAATTTATTGTACCTTGTACTAATTTGCACAAGTAGCACAATTAGCTAATGGTGATATCTCTCAATATTTTATCCCCCCTCCTGCATTGTTTAACCCTGAGCACTTGTGATCTATCCCATGTGGTCTAAACATCTGCTTCATTTTTTCCCTCCAACCCTGATTATGTATACAGTACATCACCACACCGTCCAAGGGCTCCCCAGACACACTCAAGTCATCATCATCATCGTCCTCTTCTAGCATCCGGCAACGGTCGCTAAGGAAGGAGGCACGGTCTGGGAGGGTAACCAAGAACAAGGCCAGGAAGACCAACATTCTCAGGTCATCCTATGCCAGCAAGGTCTTCAACATGGTGAGCAAGATTAGTGATGATGATGGGGATGCAGGGAGTTGTGATGGGGGTGGTGGTTGTGATAATGGAGATGATTACAGTGGTGGTGGTGGTGGTGGTGGTAGAAGTGGTTGAGACGTAGTGATGGTGATGTTAGAAATGGTTCTGGTGGTGATTTAGTTGGGGGGGGGGGGGGATGGTAATTGTGATGGCTTTAGTGGGGTTGATGATGGCATTGATGATGGCATTGGTGGTGGTGGTAGTAGTGTAGGGACCTCAAGAAAAAACATAACTTCAGGTGCTGGTACACATTCAGCACCTGATTCAGGCCTTATCATTGTGTGTACATTACAGAATTAAAGGAGATTTTCACACATAATTCAACTTAGCAGAGTAGATAAAGTCATGATAGTAGAAATGATTTTATTTTTAATACTAATGATGAAGATAATGGTAATAATGATATCGATAATAAAATTATATTACTGATATTGTCAATATATGCTCCTGACTTCATTCTGTCAGTACTCATCATTCCCTCCCCCTCCTGCTCCCACAGGCCATGCAAGCCCAGGAGGGCACCAAGATGCAGACCACACCCCAGGGCAGCCCCACCCACACCCAGGGCAGCGTGACCCAGGGCAGCCTGACCCAAGGGAGTCCCCGGTCCCAGGGGGGAGTAGACAGCAGCCTAGAGGCCAGGGAGGGTAGCCAGGGGAGTGTGTACCCCTCCTTGCTGGAGTGCAGCCTACCGGTGGAAGGGGTGCTGCCTCGCCTCACCTCCTCCATGTGGTCCCGGGGTCTGGGCCAGCTGGTCCGGGCCAAGAACATCCGCACCATCGGAGACCTGTCTGCCCTCTCACCCATGCAGGTTGGTCAATTTGTCATAGATACCTCAAACCACAAACCCCACCTTCAACTTTCACCACTGAAAAGATCGACCCAAGTCTATCAATATCTATCATGTCAAATAACAGGGCGTTTCTCCACCTGCTTGGCACTTCTTGTAATCTTACCTTCATGTAGACTTTATGTTTACATACATACACTACATGTTGCTATATTGGACAAACCTCTTGTAAGCTTTGTGGTTGCCAGTGTTTGTCCAGAATTACTGTTTGAGATGATAAAGGAGCAATGTAGCCAATTTGATGGTAGTGCACCCTCTCATGGTGAGTTCCTGTTTGTTGTCTATCAGGTGCAGTCACTGCCCATCAAGTCTCCCAAGGTCAGCCATCTCAAGAAAGTCCTGGCCGCTTTCCAGAATGAGAAGGTAAGTCTCTTCCCAATCCATTTCAAGAGGAGAACTCTCAGAAAAGTTTAATCCTATGTAAATGATAAGTGCTCAACTGTGCTTAAAGGGGAAGTTCACCCTGAAATTATTTTGGTTTCAATAAAAAGAGACAAATGAAAGAAACATGAGTGAATGAGCACCTCGCACGTGACGTCACGAAACAAAAACTTAAAAATCAAATAACTTTCTTTTCCTTTGACCGATTTTCGTCAAACCTTCACTCATATGTTTCTTTCATTTGTCTCTTTTTATTGGATTCAAAATAATTTCAGGGTGAACTTCCCCTTTAAGCAGATCTGCCAAGTCTCCCTGATTTCGCAGGAGACTCCCTGAAAGTAAACCAATAATACTGCATTGGATTTCATCACATCACCCAATCTCCCTGATTTTGGATAGATTATTGTCATTAGGTTGTATCCATTTGATAGACACCTCCCTGATTTCTGATGAAATTTCCCAAAATCTTCCTGATTGTTGAATTTCAATGTTGGTAGCTCTGCTTAAGTCAATGAGGGATGTTTTGTGCAAGTTTTAGTTGCTATTTTACCAATGATTGACTATGCTCTCTGTTTGAATCCTTCCCTGCAGTTCCCTGACTCCAAAGGTTCTACAGAGCCCTCTGGTACTCCTTCTGAGAGCAGCAATAATGGTAAGAACACTGCACGAATGCAAGTCCAAGCTTCAACTGGTTTGGGATTGGAAAGTTGCAAGAGTTCAATCATACCAAATATGGAATGAATTTCACTGTGTGCGCAATATGGCAAGCTCTGTATGCTGTAGCCTAGGTTGGGAAATGAGCCAATGACAGACCTGTCGACCAATACGATTTAGTCGTATTTAGTACGATTAGAAGTAAATACGACGGTACGATTTTCCTTTAAAAAAATATGATTTTCAACAACAACAAAAAAAAAAAGCAAAAAAAATGTTTTTTTTTCTTCTTTAAAATCTTATTTTTGTGTGTGTGAGCCATATTCATTGCCAAAATGCCCATTCTGTTTTGTAAAGTATCCTACCAGCATCTCACATTGGCAATTTGGGCATGTTCATTGGTTCATCGAACACGCCAGTCATTACGAAATCATGCATATTCAACCAATGCTTCATAAAAAAATGCTTGACGTAGGAACTGTAAGTGGCATTGATGCATTTTTTTTTTTAAATACAACTTTTGTCGGTAAAAAGCAATATTTTTATGAAAGAATACAGTTTTTGAACTCCAGAGGTTGGCAGGTCTGCTATGATGGTGTGGGTGTAGAGAAATACTTGGCTGGTGCATTTGAGATATGGTCATGCCAGTGGTATATTTAAGTGATTCTATGAAGATGACATTGAATGGAAACGTAAGATGGCATGGAAAGTTTGATTAGTGCCCATGATAATACTGGTCTGTTCATTAGTCAATAATGCTCAAGTTGCCCAAGGTTGCACTATCAGTTAGGTATTTATATCACAATATGTGTTTTATCAAATGCTTGTGAATATCAGTGAAGGGTCTTTTTTTATGTCTGCCATGAAGTGGCCCAATGGCTTTTTTTTTTTTTTTTTTTTTTGGGGGGGGGTAGTCTGTCCGGATCTCATTTACGCTATAACTGAAGTAAGAATTGACCAAATTTCATAAAACTTTGACTTCACTCTTTTGACTCATGTCTCCCTTTCATGCAGATGATCAAAGTTCAACGCCCCCTGGCCGACCCCGTGACCCTATGTCAGGCAGCAGGAGAAGCCGAAGAAAGGCCGTGGCATCGAGTTCAGCTAGCCTCTCCCCACCCAGGAGCCCTCAACACATTCCTGGTGGTAGTCTCGTCTCCAGGCTGGAGCAACTTGCTGCGGACTTCCAGGAGGCAGCGCTGGAGTCCATTCCGACCTCTGACCTCTTCCAGGCCCATGGCCATGTCAACGCCCTGATGGACACCATCGTGGGTGCACTCAAAATGAAATGCCACTCACCCAGTATGAACAAGGATGCCTAATGCAGCCACAGGTCAAAGGTCGAGAGCTTGACCCATGTCATGCCATTGAGACCAGTGGATGCTGTGATGGTCAAGAGTCTGTGCCAAGGACATGTTCAAGCAGGTCAAGAGTTTGATGGCTTTGGCTGGACTGCACTAGCCTCTGAACTTGGCATGGTCAGGGGATTGACACAGTTGCCATGACGATAAAGGTCATTGGGCCAACATGGAGAGAGAAGAATGTGAAAGGGGTCAGGGGTCGTGACCCTGACTGACTTGCCAAAGTTTGCTGCTGTCATGTATAACCACTGTGAAGAAGGACATTCAACACAACTTGGTCAAAATATTAAATGCATAAAAGGTCAAAGGTCACCTCTAAGGTCAGACGTCAATCTGCTCACTAGCACCAATTCAAGGAAGTTATTGCTGACCTTGGAAAGGAGAATGTGTTATTTCATGGACATGGTTGTCTGTTATAAAGAAAATATTACGTTTTTAATGTGACTGTGATTTGATTGCAATGTGTGTGTCTGATACATCAGAGATGATGCGTCATGGCTGAAACCAAGGACTTTAATATTATTTGTAAGTTTATACCTCATCAGAATCGCCTAGGATGTTTTTATGATGGAAGTACTTTTGGACAAAATTGTGATGATAGATAAGGTAGATACAGAATAGTGAATAGAAGACTTCTTTTTACTAACCAAGGGGATAACAGTTATATAGGCGAAAGAAAATACAGTTATAACTGATTTGCAAACATAAAACTTTGACATTTGATACAGAAAGCAAGGTCAGAAGTCAAATGGAATGGTTTATTTGGTCAATTTGTCCTGCCAAATTCTGATTGTGTGTAGGTAACTTTATGTAGGTTCTTTGAGGGTAGGAGGGAAGTCTATTGAGGAAAGACTGAAGGTTGCACAGTTACCACAAATCTTTTTACATTTCATTATTCATTACAGATGGAATTATCCGGCTTCTACATTGATTTATTTAAAGAACTTTGTGCATAAGTTGTTATTTCAAATTGCTCAGGATTTTATAGAAAGCAATGAGTATACAGCACAATATATTGCCTGGTGAATATGGACAGACACATGTATACAGCATAACATATTACCTGGTAAATGTGGACCAACATATGTTACAGCTTAATATATTACCTGGTGAATATGGACCAACATATGTTACAGTTTAATATATTACCTGGTGAATATGGACCAACATATGTTACAGCTTAATATATTACCTGGTGAATATGGACCAACATATGTTACAGCTTAATATATTACCGGGTGAATATGGACCGCTATATGTCTACAGCATAATATGTTGCCTTGTGACTACGATGAAAATGCAAACAGCAGGCCTGCTCAGAAAGCGGACTCAGCAGATAGATTGATCTTAATGGTGAACGTGTGAGTGAGGTATGAGGACCCTGTCTAGAGCTGTGTCTGTCATGTGTTATTTATTTATCATGTAGAATGGAAATTGTGTGACCTATGTGGATGTGACCTGTCAATGTCCTGCTTCAATTGGACACTGTGGTACTGCAAACAAATTCTGTGAATATGTCATCTGGTATTCTTTTGTATCGAATATAAATGCCAAGCAGGACAAATTAATTTCATTATTTGGTTGGCATTCTCTTATTTTCAATTGCCCTTTAGATTATATGTTCTTTCACATCCACTCTTGTATATTTTATTGAAGTTTAATCTATTTAAAGGATTTCAACAAGTGTTTAGATTGACTGTTCAGGAATATTTATTTAACTAAATGTTTTGATGAATATGTGGCCTTGAACCAGATTGAAGCAAGCTGCTCCAGAGTGGTTGCACATTACCACATAGTAACATAAATTTCCACTTCAGAATGTACCTCTAGCCTCTAGGAAGGTCTGTCTGGTGTTTCTCCTTACACCATCTTTAGTTGCCATGGTAACTCAACCCTCTGTCGGTAAGCTTGGACATTGGCCTTCTTCTCACATGAAGTGAGTTTTGGTGTAATGTTGGCTCGTTTTCATCAAACTGTATTGCCACAACGTCCAGCCAACTAATTCAGTAGAGAGTCTGTAGTGATGTGCTGGAGAACTAGCAAGGATTGTCAAATTTTATATCTTTATTTTGTGCCAGATCCTTCTGTACATATTTTCTCACCATGTGAAAGAAGAAATATCAGTACACATAGCAGTAGAATTAGAATTAGAGGTAGCTTTAGTTGTATGAGCTGCAGCGGTGAGGAAACTACAAAGCAGACCAATGTGAGCACTGCTGTAGGTATATATTATGTAATTTTATCATGGACATTTCACTCATCATTAAGCTTCTTGCTTGGGATGAAAATAAAATGTGTAGGTATGTATGTATGGATCTTTTACATGTTTTTTTTTCTTCCAAATTTGAACATGTTAATAAAATATTTTACAAATGGATTTGATGTGCCTGCCTTTTGTATTTTCATTTGCTTAAGGTTATGAATGCATCTTTAGTTAAATAGTCCTTCCATTACCCAAAATTTCATCCCCATCTATGATTTGTCATTCTCTTTTCCTCTCTTTTATTCACGTTCTCTGCCTCTCAACCTCCCCACCTGTACTGTACCTCTCGCTCTGAAGCCATAAATCCACTAAACAAAGCCAGAAACACAAGCTCTTCATCAATATAATGGATATATTTCATAAACATTCATATTCCATAGATTTTGCACAAAATGTTTCTACTTCAGTATATATAGTTCACAGAAGAACATGGAATGTCACGCACGTGGGTTACAGGAAAGAAACGCAATGGAAATCTTGGAAGAAACGGGATACATCATTCACAAAAATCCAGCTACAAAATCAGACTTCAGGTCTAGAGACTGATTGAAAAATCACTAATCATTAAGTATGTATATCTGTATAATCAAGTAAATTCTCGAGGAAAATTACATCACATTATTTTCAAATAGATTTATCATAAAGCAATTCTGATCCGTTGTGAATAGCGTAACACAAAGTAAGCTATTTCCACTACACATTTTTACTTGATATTTGCTTTGGATTGCAACATTTAGCATAAATATACATGGTTAAATAACAGAACTTCTGTCATGCTTTGCACTGATCGTAATACAAACAATAGAAACAAGCAGTTTGAAAATTACAAGACAAAATTCAAGACTGACTGACTACTTGGTAACAAGGAAGGAGTCATAATGGTGTTCTTTCACAATTTCAACTTTCTAGATGTGCACGAAGGGAAATACTGCAGATTGATACGTGTTAATACTTCATCTAGCTTTAAACAGTAGGTATAGACCTACTCGGGATGAAAGTAAGTACACAAAGTTCAACTGACTTCCTATTAAATTATACAACAGTTATTTACGCTGTCCATGATGTCACAACTGTCATAAATTCTCGAAAGCAACCACCAGAACTAAAACTGTCTAATACTCTTCCTATAACTTAAAAAGTCTAAGTAGATCCATATTTCTAGATTATACAAGCAAATAAGTGCATTTGTTTACTCAGCAGAGTGAACCAGCATTTAAATAACTAAAGCACAGCCACTTGTGTGGTAGAAGGAGCTATCCATCCACACTAACCCAACAGGGCTTAGATTAGACAGGACAGATGGAGGGCTACTTTGTGTGTGTGTGTGTGGGGGGGGGGGGGGTGTGGGGGGGGGGGCTCTCCCCACCTTCTATTACTCTACAAGGTCTGCAGACAATAGATCAGTTCGTAATTACACCATGGTCAGACAATTCACTGAATAAACACTACTAGACTGCTGACTGAGATTTTTGTCATGAAGCTGTCTTGGATGATGTAAAGGCATTTTACAGTGTGCCTGCAACAACAATAGGAGGTGAAATTGGTGGAATGTTCTTTCAGGGCTCCCTTCTCAGGGCTGAATAGCTGTTGCCATATTTGCATGATAATGAATTGACATGTTGTTGACTATCTAATGAATTCCCATTGTATTCTGTGAATAGTGAAATTGACCAAAGGTCATTTTCTACCTGCAATAATCTGCTCATGCGCAAATTGCAATTACAAAATGGCTTATATACATGCACCTTCAGAATTGACTATCTGCATGGGGTGGGGGGTGGACTTGTAGCCAAGCAACTGTCTGCCAAATTCTGAACGGTAGTAAGAAATTGACCATACATGTACATCCCTCTTTTTTTTCTTTTTCTTTTTTAACAAAACCTGCTGTGAGAACATTGAAAAATACTGCATACTTTTAGCAGGAGAGATATACTGGTATGTATAACAAGGGAGGTGTTCGTAGGATGGAGAAACAACTCAAGCATAATATATTCATACATCTCCATGGATACTGAAGCATGCTAATGAATGTCAAAAGCATTCCACAATCATGACAATGCTTTGATGTCACATAACTTGGAAAGAAATATCTTGAATTCCCCATAATGTCTCTAAAAGCTTTGTTTCTTATATTATTTTGCAAATTTCAAGAAAATTAAGGGCAACACCTGTACTCAGCAATCTTCTGAAGGATTGTGGAATGATGAATGAAGGGAGATGTAAGATCATTTTCTTACAAAATAAACTTATTTCTTCACTTTCCAGATTCTCCTGGAATTATGGGATTCAATCATTATCAAAATTATATTTTAAGCTGCGTATTATCATTAACAGAGATTGCGTGCATTTGCTTGCAGCTGAGATTTTTTACTTGAAAAACCAATTTCTTTTTGTTCACTGATATCTGCTTTGCTCATAAATGTATTGATGCCATCCAACAGAACGGGACAAGCAAAATGAGACTCTACATTTCTTTTGTGCTCTCTGAGAAGCCGTTGCTACACAATCATGTTCGTAATTGCTAAAAAAACCTTGAAAAGCACATGCTGAGAAAACATAATTTTTTGGCAGTGCCAAGCATGGGTTCAAAGAAAGAAGATTGATTCATAACAGTATCCCTGGTATAACACTGGGGCTACAATTCAACACATAGACATACATGTATAAAAGAATGTATTTGGTGGTATGAGCATGATTGCATTGTAAATACACTGCTTTAGCAAAGACTACAATAAGTAGAGGCCAAGTCTAATCAGTGTTGTGAACTCATAATTTCATCCATTTCACAATTCAAACATAGTAATATTACTTCATGAAGACTTGTAAAAATATATGTATTTAATTCGATGATTGTGAAATGGCCAATAAAACAAAGAAACATACATAGATTGGGTATGATAGTTGAAGTGTATCAACTTTTCAAATAAAATTCTCACTATGCCATAACAGTTGATTGCAGATTTTCATAAAATCATAACAAGTACGTTTCTATTATTGATGATTATAACATTTAACTGCCACATTCCAAATACATGTCTACATAAAGTTATGTAGGACCATCCGTGTATTGTTATGTATAATAATGCATTTACAAATTATATGCAAAAAAACAACACAGCATAATCTTAATTTAATATATACCTGATAATCATTTGCATATCTGGCTTCAAAGTTTTTCTGAGAGAAACAATTTCATGACTAGTGTTTCACATGATATATGCACAACCACATTCATCTCTGTTCCATACATTGCACATACATTGCACACAACATGTAAAGCAAATGTAGTAGCTACAAAACGATGTAATAAACAGTAATGTAATAAAGAGGTATAAAATCATATCAATTAATAACATTGAGCCTGAGGGAAAATGAAAGCCACTGTTTACATATTGGCATGCGCACGACGATGACCAACTACTGAATATTCATTACTTTGAATGAGGATGGCGCCGATGAATAAGAGCATTACACTCAACAGTGGCATGTGCCTACATTCCAGTACATTGTGTGCTGATATGTCAGGGATACCTCTCCATTGTCAAGATAGAGGCTACTCACCCTGTGCACCTGGGAGTCGTTGCCCTTTGTTACCGCAAGTTGTAGAGGTCGACTAACAAAACAAGTTTACAAGCTTTATAACGGTATGTGCAAACAAATACAACACACACTGGCAAATCAAGGTAGCTGACAAACAGATTGCACGTTTTCATACACACATACAGGTATGACAAAACACACCAAGCTAAGCAATATAAAGGTCTCTCGACTAGATGGCATACCTAAGAAGCCTTTGTGCAGGTTAACTCTTTAAGTGCTGTTCTTGCATTGTGGCACTACATAGACAAGCATATATTCTTAAACACATACAGACTAGTAGGCTCTCTTGTGCACTGTGTGCCATGGCAGAACACTTATGTGTGAGTTTCAATACCAGCTCCTATCTTATAGAACAACACTAGATGTGATAACGTTAAAGCAAAATTGACAACATGATCTTGAAATGTTAACAGTGATTTATATGAACTTAATAGCATGGACAGAGACTGCATTTTGTACACTAAACATATACACACACATAAATAACCTTAGCTTTGCACATGGCCAATTCAAGATCCACCAGAACCTTGCAGAATATTAATCATGCTACATATTAAACAAGACACCCATTCAGATATTTCTAGATCTACAAATAATTTATAAAGATATCACAAGAATACTTCATTGCAAGATATAAAATATATAAACCATAATGGTAATGAATAAGTTACAACAGTACTAGTACAATATAAAGTCCCACATATCTGCATCAATTGACAAAGCAGCTGAGAAAACATAGAGCAATGTCTTGTGAAGTGTTGGAATTGATATGAATTGATCGCAAGTCTTCTCCCTATCGCATATAGCAGATATCAAGCAATTTCACTTCACGATACCGACATCTGATCGATTGCTCTTGGGACATATACTTCCAGTAGGAGTTTGGTAAGCATTCAATTCACGCAATAATGCACAGAATCTGTAATTTCAACCTTCGTCAACCTTGTAATATTAAAATATAAAGGGTTGTTACATGGACGAAGGACTTGAAAAAATACCACCAATCACTCAAGGCAATGTTTTTGCCTACCTCAACAATGATTGTCAATGGACTAATGAAAGAATGAAAAGACACAAGCAAGACGAAGGCGATAGAATGTTCGTGAACCGGAAGTTCATATCCCAAGAATAAAAGGTAAAAAAAATTAGAGCGCCACATGCGTTCAGATTCGGAGAGATATATGCCATAGGGAGAATTGATATGAATTGAACGCAAGTCCAATTCTCTGTCTCTAACGTACAGAGTTTGAATGATGTCAATCGCAAATCTAGTTGCAATCAATTGCAATTCTTTGTCAGACAGGGTCCACATGTTCAATTTGTGAGGGCAACTACAATCTAGTCAGCGTATAGCGTGGCCGGTTTCAAGCTACACCTCAAACAATTCATGCATTCACCTGAATTTGTTCAAAATAACATTGATGTCTTTCACAAAAGACACTAATGTGTGGCTTTTGTTTCACATCAAACATTTTTATTTCCATAGGATGCTTCTTCAACAGAGGCAGATTTTAGCCTCTTCTTCGCAGTATTTAACATCAAATTGGGTGGGACATATGACTTGCAGCCGACAAAATACAAAATGCATTGGTCTGACTTGTCGGCCTCATTAACTTAGACTGTATTTACCTGTTACCATGGCAGCAAGAACTGCTATCCGGTGGGTGAAGCATCCATGGGTCCATTTGCATTTCAATACAATTTATAGTTGGGGGATAAATGATATTACCACATTGCACACACAAATATCCTATGTAATGTTGGTCAAATAACAAAATACCATGACTACGATAAGCGCAAACGATGAGAGCAAAATAACAAACAGCAATGATTAGTTTTATCTCACTCTAAATCCTTATCATGGAATGATTTCATGGTGACTAATGCTCCAATCTTTCTAACAAAATATACATATTTTTTTTAAAAATACACAACAGCCCAGATAGAGACTATAGATACACAGGTACAAATAAATATAGAATTATCAAATTGGGACTATCTAATAAAAACAACTTTTCAAAACTGATACACACGGTCCAAGCGAGAGTAAAAGTGCACATCTACTGGCAAATATGGAATAATATATAGGGACTGACTACGGTAACAATATGAATTTAGCTGAGGAAACGCAGGCACATTTGTGTCCTGGGCCTGGGCATGTGTTCATGGAACAGAAAACTTGTACGGTAAGGGGTGGCAATGATACAGCATGTAACCATGGCAAAAACATTCTGCCCTTTTAACCGAGACTGAATTTTGTTTAATTTCAACAATTTTATCATTTTAAATTTGATTCCTTCTTCATGGTTTCCTGACATGCAGCCAGGGCCCAGTAATATAAAAGCCTGCGATCAATCGCAAATTTGAAAGACAAATTCTGATCGGTTATTGGTCAGTCTTTTGAACAAAAAGATTGGCCATTGCCATTTTGCGATTGATCGCAAACCTTTATGTTACGGGGCCCAGATGGGCCCTGTGGTCATACTGGTAGCAGAACAGCACTCCATACAAGCTAGTCATGTATCTAATCTGGCTATCACTGGAAAACTAGCATCCATCCTTACAGAGTGATTAATAAGAAGGGCATGCTGACTACCCCCACCAATGTCTGTGTTGGCTCATGCTTAGGATAAGACTTTAGGTTTAGGGTTAGGTTTAGGGCTAGGGCTAGGTCCAGGGTGCAGGATAAGGGTCAGGTTTCTTAGGGTTTGGGGTTACAAGGATTAGGGTCACAAGGTTTAAGGTTAGGGTTAGGTTTAGGATAATTGTACTGAGTGCCCTCTATGTGGTGGTGCATTCTGTAATTGATTTAAAGTCTGATTATAAATGTCCTGGGACGAGGCTGAGAGGGGGTGAGGCTGCCGAGGCGTTGACGATGACTTCTTGCTGCGGCTGGCAGTAGGCAAAACCCTCACTCTGAGTACATTTGGTCATGCTGGGGTCAACGATCATGGTGACAATGCCAGAGATGATGATGACCACGCCCACCAGTGTGATGATGAGAGATGGTAGCTTATCCCGCCCATAGATGGAGCCCTCTGCCACACGCAGGTAACAGGTGGACGGCAGGCAGATCAGCGGCACAGCACACACCACACCCTAGGGGAGAGAAGGGGGTGTAGAGGGGGGTGTGATAAAGGTAATAACAAATTATCAGTGATGAATGATTTAAATCAAAGATCGCACAAGCATACAATCTTTATTGATATGTGTACGCCAAAAAAAAAATTCTAACTGAAATTGCCCCAGATGGTATATAGAACTAAGCCTATATAAGATTAGTATACCAATGATGGAAGGTGAAAATGTTTATATTCGCAAAACACTAGAAAACAAATCTCACATGAATAAATAATGGACGATACAAATATTGCCAAGCATTTTGCTTTGTTTTGTTTTATGTGAGAGAAGGGGATGCCTTGTTGTAACATTGGTTGAAGAAGAAGAACAGAAAGAAATAAAGAGAGAAAGAAGAATAAAGAAATAGAGCAAGAAGAATAAACTCACATTGATGATGAGGACAACCCCGAGACAGGAGGTGCTCATGGAGACACCGAGAACGAGGCCGATGATGATGAGGGTGAGGATGAGGTGTCTAGTGAGAGGTTGGGGGGCCTCTACCCACCCCTGTCGTACCATCACATTCTCTAGTACCTATCATGGAAGAACAGGGCAGACATAATCATTAGAATTATGTGGTATCTAGTGAAAAAAAAATCACTCATATCTCTTTCACACGCACCTACATTCTCACAATCATTTTTACCAACTAAATCGCATGAGTGAAGACAAATAAAACACCTGAGTAAACTTTCAAAGAAAACAAGGCATTAGCAATATTGTGTCTCGCCCACTTGCGAAAATAACCAGAAATATCGCGATCTCCGTTGCTACGCAAAAGAAAACTGAAACAAACAAATAAGCAACTTTAAACAGACAACATCAAAATCAGGTGCAAAATAGTGACTTTGAATAAATTTGCATAAATGTGCATGAGTAATGTTTGCCTAAATCTACATCAGTAATGCTCACACATGCTCACACAATTCTGTGCACAAGTTAGGAAGCCTTCACCAAGAGTCTTGCAAGTAAACTTTAATGTATGACCTCAAATGACCTTTGACCTTATCATGTGACCTCTTACAGCACAATAACATGCAGGTGCCCCCAGTGCATCCATCATCCAAGTTTGATTGCCATTGTAGCAACATGTGATGAGTTATGTGTGATAAGAGAGTTTTGCAAGTAAACTTTAACGTATGACCTCAAATGACCTTTGACCTTATCCTGTGACCTCCAACGGTACCATAACATGAAGGTACCCCCAGTGCATCTATGACCCAAGTTAGGTTGTAATCCAAGCAACCTATGTGAAGTTATTTGTCAAAAGAGAGTCTTGCAGGTAAACTTTAACGTATGACCTCAAATGACCTTTGACCTTATCCTGTGACCTCCAACAGCACCATAACATGAAGGTACCCCCAGTGCATCTATGACCCAAGTTAGGTTGTAATCCAAGCAACCCATGTGAAGTTATTTGTCAAAAGAGAGTCTTGCAGGTAAACTTTAATGTATGACCTCAAATGACCTTTGACCTTATCCTGTGACCTCCAACGCCACCATCACATGAAGGTACCCCCAGTGCATCTATGACCCAAGTTAGGTTGTAATCCAAGCAACCCATGTGAAGTTATTTGTCAAAAGAGAGTCTTGCAGGTAAACTTTAACGTATGACCTCAAATGACCTTTGACCTTATCCTGTGACCTCCAACGGTACCATAACATGAAGGTACCCCCAGTGCATCTATGAACCAAGTTAGGTTGTAATCCAAGCAACCCATGTGAAGTTATTTGTCAAAAGAGAGTCTTGCAGGTAAACTTTAACGTATGACCTCAAATGACCTTTGACCTTATCCTGTGACCTCCAACGCCACCATAACATGAAGGTACCCCCAGTGCATCTATGACCCAAGTTAGGTTGTAATCCAAGCAACCCATGTGAAGTTATGGATCATAAGAGAGTTTTGCAGGTAAACTTTAACATTTGTGACGGACGACGGACGACGGACGAAGGACGGACGACGGACGACGGACGACGGACGGACGACGGACGGACGACGGACGGACGCCATTTGGATCCCTTAGTCTCGCCTTCACCTCCGGTGGGCGAGACAAAAAATCATACAATAACAACAAAACATGCTTTGAATTTTGGATTAAAATTCTAAATTGCTGCATTTGAATCACTGCTTTTGTGCGACATACATATTTGTACTGAGCGTTTTTTTTTGTTCATACATTGTACATTGGGAACATGTCAACAACAATACAACAAGTCAACAACAACAACAAGTCAACAACATACATGTACTGTATGTGACAAATAGGCAGCCAAGCAGGATGGGCAAAACAACAGCATTTACTGGAACTCCTGTTCAAGCCCAACGTCATGACAAGAGTATGCTAAACCAGGCTGTATTTCATAAACAATTACAAAAGGAAACCCTAAACATGGAGATTATGTTTGGTTTTTAACAGAATGTTTCTGAGAAACATAATCTAACTTCCAACATTTTTATTTTACATCATCCTAGCTAAATAATTACATCATATTTTTGAACGCAAAAGCAGATCATTGCATTGAAACATACAAGCATCGTTTCAATTATACTGTCTAAATTCAGCTGATCAGTGAGTGTGGAAAAAAACAAAAACACATTCCTGTGTACAGTATACAGGATCCAGGCGCCACATACCAGCACATAAATGAACAGGCAATCTATTTAACAATCACCGCAGTGGTACAATATCCACTTTCCCTCCATATGGCTAGTTTCCTCACCTGACTAATTCCTCCATTTATGACAGAAAAATGGGGCATGATCTCATTAGGATTTCATTTAGACAACATCAAAAGGAAAGTGGAAATATATAATTTAGCCCAGTTCCCTTCCAGCCTCAATAAACCAACAGACGCAATTATAGGAGAATAAAAACAAATACTGTTGAAGTGGAAATGTTTATGCGATTTTTATTTCGCGCTCGGCGGAGTAAAATGAATTTTGCGTGTTTTTAATTTTGCGGGTTGTCCAGCCATTTCGACGATCAATTCACTCAGCTCACCACTGCCACGCCAGTACTGGCCGGGCAATAGCATGATGAAGTTAAAGTGCTGACTAAGGGCTACGGCTATGTACGTGACACGTGATGCATCAAAGCAAGCGCGCTTTGTATATGAACTTTGTTTAGGCACAACTATATTCGCACGTTTTTATTTTCGCACCAAATACACGCCGCGCGACATGCGTGAAAATTTCCACACCACAAACATTTCCGCTTTTACAGTATTGATTGGGTTAAAGCAGCAAAATTGGATAAATTAAATACATGTTTCTGCCAATAATTTTGACAACAAATAACTGAGAAAAAAGATAGTGATTTAGTTAAAAAAAACTATGCATTTTGAAAAATTTACCAAGATGTTTAGATAGCTTTAGGTTAGTCTTTGCATCAGACCTTCTGGCAGTTAGTCTACTCTACCTACATCTTCACATCGAAGCTCTGGCTACGTTGACTAGGGCAAACCACCACCCCATACACACCCCTCCCTCCCTCCCCCTGCCTCTGCCCCCCTTCCCCTCCCCTCCCCACCCACCTTGTCTACACTACCTACCTCCCTGCAGACAAAACACTCCAAGGGGAAGGTGCACATGATAGTGACAGCAAAGAAGACTCTGGCTACGTTGACTAGGGCAAACTACCCCCCCCCCTCCCCCCCCCCCCCACACCCCCCCCCCCCCCCCCTGCCCCCTTTCCTCACCCCTCCCCACCCACCTTGTCTCCCCTACCTACCTCCCTGCAGACAAAGCACTCCAAGGGGAAGGTGCACATGATAGTGACGGCAAAGAAGACTCTGGCTACGTTGACTAGGGCATCATTGTAGCAGTAGTTCTCAAGGAGATCACCTGAAGAAAAAAAATCAAAAACTCATTCAATTTCTATCTAATCAAGATGATTTTCTCATCCACAAAACTGAAGACCTGTCGAAACAAAACTAGAACCAATGATTGCCGATAACAGCTTGCAACACCAAATTCAAGGCACATGTACAAAAACTTTTTTTTCTGATATAGTCCATTGGTCTATGGCACCTGATATGACTGTGACTTAGGTACAATTTGCAACATAACTCTTCCTTTGTTGATACAGCTCTCAGTTTGCACAGACAGATTTCACTTACAGAGGGAGGGGCATGCCCACTTTTTTTATTTTTTTATTGTGATTTTATCCATATAAAATAACATGTCATTTTTTTGTGTGCTTACAAAGGTGAACTTTTTCTAAAAAATACGATTCTAATACAATTTTGAGAGGAAAATTTTGAGAGAATCAAATGATAAAAAAAGAACAAAAAATACTAAAACCCCAAAAAACTCTTCAATCCAACTTTGCAAGTTCCCATTTTTGTAGATGTCTCCCTAACTTGCCCGTTTGAATTGCTACTTTTTTTTCTTCCTCAGTATAATCTAAAATGATTCTGAGAACACACCCCCTAACTGAGCACACATACACTCTCTCTCTCTCTCTCTCTCTCTCTCTCTCTCTCTCTCTCTCTCTCTCTCTACCATGTATCATTTAACCAAGAACCAAGAAGAACTAAGACCCCATTTACCCCAAGCTTTTAGGCCGGCCTAAAGGCAGTGTAAAATTAAAGAATGCCTCGGGCCTCCAATTACGCGCAAAGCAACACTGTGCTTTGTTTACATGTAGGGTGCCGCGTGCGGCAAGGTAGGGAAAGGAGGCCTCAAAGCTGGCCCCGGTATTCGGTGTAAATGCACACAATTGAGGGCCTCGGACCTCCAATTTAGGCTGGCCTTTTAGTGTAAATCGGGCCTAATACAACAGTTACTGTGATATGCTTCTTTTCAATATGAATATTCTTTGTATATTGTTTTGAAAGAGGGCAAGGGTACAGCAGTTCTCATCACACAGTGTGGAATATTCCAATCCCACAATTCCGACATCACAGGACTGAACTGAAAAGCAATCTGTTTGAAATGTTTCCAGGAATGAATTAGTCATACCTGAATGACTCCATGCACAATCACTGTCCTTCATTCTGTCCTTTGCTGTCCTAGTCTATGAGGTCATCCTGCCCTACTTTTCTGGTCTTTGTCTTTGTTAATCTGCCATGTACCACAAAAGCTTTGTGACCTCGCCAGATTTGATCATGCACAAAGAAGCTTTGAAGGCACAGGCATATACATCACCACATTTTACTGTCAAACATGACTAAAACCAGGTCATCTGGTCTACCTTCATCTTTCAATTCAATCTTCTCTGAATACTCTTTGTCCTTCTCTCCCTCAATCTCTCTCTATCCTGCTTCGACTTCTTTCTCCCTCTCTTTCCAACACTCCAACTATTGCAGTTATCAAGACAATAAGCCACAATGCTCTCAGCTCATTCTTTATTTCCCAAAGAAGTTACAATTATACTTTTTAAAGCTTTTTGCTGAACAGATCTCATACATTACTCCTTCTCAGCCAGGTAAAGTGCTGCTCTGTAGGAGTTGCGTATACATGTATTTTGGTGCAAAAAATGCTTTTGTGGCAAATCACTATTTGTACTGACCTTGTGTATGGCCGGTGAAGGTCACGTATCCACAGATGCCAATGACGGAGCAGATTAAGAAGGCCACAAAGACCGATATATGCGTGACCTTTGACCAGCCGCTGTGAGAAGGCTGCTCCAATGAGTCATAAACTAGGAAGGAGTTATGCTGGCAGATGAACGCTGAGAGGAGAGAGAGAGATAGGGAAAAATTACATTATGTTGGCAGATGAATGCTGACAGGAGAGAGAGAGAGACAGAGAGAGAGAGAAAGGGAAAAATTACATTATGTTGGCAGATGAACGCTGAGAGGAGAGAGAGAGAGAGAAAGGGAAAAATTACATTATGTTGGCAGATGAACGCTGAGAGGAGAGAGAGAGAGAGAAAGGGAAAAATTACATTATGTTGGCAGATGAACGCTGAGAGGAGAGAGAGAAAGAGAAAGGGAAAAATTACATTATGTTGGCAGATGAATGTGAGAGGAGAGAGACAGAGACAGAGACAGAGAGACAGTGAGAGAAAAAGGGAAAGTTACATTATGTTGGCAGATGAATGCTGAAAGAGAGAGAGAGAGAGACAGAGAGAGAGAGAGAGAGAGGGGGGGTGGAAGTTACATCATGTTAGCATATGAACGCAGAGAGGAGAGAGCGAGAGAGAGATGGAAAAGTTACATTATGCTGGCAGATGAAAGCTGAGAGGATAGAGCAAGGGAAAAGACAATTTTGACATAATTATTAGGGCTATTTTCATTAGCCCAATGTTAAAAAATATATTAGTATATCGTGATTCACCTTTGATCAGTACGCTGGCTGGATTACAAAATAGCTACATATTTGTGTCCTCATGAGACTGCTAAACTGTCAGCATGGACCAACACATTTTCACTAAGTGGCTTAGGAATATCATGAACAACTCTCCATCACTCACAGCACCAGGGAAAACTCATGATTTGTTGAGCTAGTGAGATGACTTCATTGCTCATGAATCATTCACAGTCTAACAGTGCATTCTTCCTGCACGCATGGTCTTCTGTGTTGTAGCTTTAGATACAGCGGGTGAGATGGGTTGGTATGGAAGGTCACCATCCTTGTCCAATAGCATGATGATTTAATGTGAAGAAATATTTGATTTTTTATTTCTTTTTCACATATAAACATAGAACATACAAGTACATAAAATGATACATTCACATGCATATACAGATAAATGCATGAAGAGAGAAATTGACAAGGTAAATAGAATGCATAAAGAAAACTATATTAAATAACTGCTTGTACAATTCAATAACAGAAAATTTATAACATATAACAATGTGGCTCCCCACATAGGCTCTCTGATACAATACATAAAAATTACATATAGATTTATACATTTGTTAAATCAAAAAGTGCCGTGAATGGGGGGGGGGGGGAAAGTTAAAGGTGAAGGGCATACGTAGGAGAAAATAAATTATGCATCGGGAAGTTTGCGATATGCGTTGATTAGGCTGCGCTTTAATCTGCGCTTGAATATATAGATCGTTACGGATGACTGCACTTCACTGCTCAATGAGTTCCACAGTTCCACAGAAGGGACAGCTAATTCTGTCTGGATATCTGGAAGTGGTTTTCATGCTTTACTGCTCTACCATCAGATTAATTATCGGATCAAAGTGATAAATAGCCACATCCCCAAATCTATCTTAAGCTTAGGGGCACAAGATACATTCAAAATAGATGGGATTATATTTTTACAGCCATAACAAGTGTTGTGTTTTAAGATTTGATCCATGCAGAACCATTCTTTGGCGCAATGATGATCTAATATGTTTGGACACTTTTCTTCAGACACTTGATTGGCTAGAGCTCCAATGAAAATCATTTTGACGGTCTCTGTGCTATCCTTCTAAAAAGTGCACAAATGACTCTACGACAATATCTGGGCATGGTTGGATTTAGCTCTATGTAGCACATGTACCATCAAAAGTAATGCAAACTTGATTTTTCAAACATTTACAACTTTCTAATATGTCTGGTTTTTCTCAATCTTAACCAATCTGGCTTTGTGATTTTTTCTGCTTATATTGATTTCCATTCACTTTCAGTTTTTCTTTCTCCTTTAAACTCTCTCTCTTTCTGCCTTGTCTTCAAGGCATCCATGCCAACTCTTAGGTCATCCTTGGAGGATTATGAAAGGAGGATTAGCAGCCACATATCTCCTTCCGTCGACCATTACTTTCTATGGTATCACTGAAGAATAAAGAGAGCAAATAGACATTTTATGTCATAAACAAAGCTGATAGACAAACTTAGTGGACAGCGCTTGGTTGGTATCTGAGCATCTTTAAAGGGGCATTTTACACTGAAAATAGTTTGCTTTCAAAAGATGCACAAACAGCAGATCAATGAAAGTACATTATAGACAGTAGTTACGTCCATTAATTTTACAGTTTGAGCACTCCTTAAATTGGGACCATGTATGGGACATCATAGGCAAGGTTATAGCACATTGCATACAATGGATAAAGATTCTTTAATTTCTAACTCAAATATAGGCCAAGGACACAAATTCTTTCAGAAGTATGGTATGAAGTAATAGCAGTACTTTCCTATTCTCAAAGTGAAACATGATTAACATAGTGCTGTTGATGACATTTGTGCACATATTGACAATAGAGAGTCTGCCTTAACTGTCACTTCACAGCCTCATACCAGATTTTCCAATTTTCCAAATTTCAAAAAATCTTAACTACTGGTATTGTTGTTCTTGCCCACTCTTATTCAAAGTTGTTCCAATCTGTTTCTTATATTTTTCTGGAGGTTTTTGTCAAGAACTTGCTATTGGAGTGAATAACTTGTTAAAACTCAGACTACACAATTAATAACCAGCATGCTCAGAATTGTATGACATGTTTTATACTCAAATGTCTCAACAGACCATTTCACTATGCAACTTGCTTTCATGTTTCACAAACATTACATTCATCTTCGTAACCCCAAAGCATGCCTGCAATTAGTATTGTTAATTATGTGCATAATGTATGCAGTATCAAGGAGGCAGTCAAAAGTAAATCATCCATTTATTTGAATAGGGTGTGAAAACTGTTTTTAATTGGATTGATGTGCAGAATGATGGCACCCTGGTGATGGGTAATAAAGACAGATATCATCTGGTAGCGGCCCATGTGTCTATTATCTGACACAGGCATACTGATACATGTACCAGCACATACAAACAAGTCATATTTAACAGTCATCAAACAACATTTCACACTCCATCAGTCATGAAAACATTTGATAGGAGGAAAACCTTCTTTTATAGTGGTGTAAAGTACATGACAGGCATTTTAATTTATGTGAATTAGGATCATGAATGCATAGCTGTAATATATTCATCAGAGATAAAATGAAATAGGCACCTCTCAAGGCTGTTTCAACTTCAGTGGCACTACCATAAAAGGTTTGAGGTGAGCAGAGAGTGACAAGGGCAGGGGGAGGAGGGGGGGGGGGCTAGGGGGAAGGAGAGGGAAGTGCAGGGGGTGGGAGGTGAGGGCTGGGGGAGGGCTAAGAGAGAGCTTAGAGGGGCTGGGAGGGGGAAGGGATAAGAGGAGGGGGAAGAGAGAAAGGGTGATTGGAGAGGGCTGTGAAGTGATGTACTGTATGTGTCCACTTACCAAACATTATAATGCCGATACTTTCAAAGAAGTGTGGTTGGCCGAAATTCCATGCACCTGGTGTTGCTGGGCTAAGTATGATGGGAAGAAACAGTGAATTATTACTCCTGATACTTAGTAAATACATATAATATAAACAAAAACAAATATTTGTGAATTGGATTTTTATCCTTGTTAATTCAACAGATGGTTGGATTAATCCAATCCACAGCTAGTCTTCACTATTCCTTCCAGTATTCCATGTTCTAGTTTCACAGTTGAAAAGACAGCTCAAAACTTTCCTCATGTAGTAATAACGATATATATGCAAGTCTTTTGCCCCCCCCCCCCCCCCCCCCCCCCGGCCCCCACATTCTTTTCACTTTAGTCTACTCTTTTTTCCTGCCATATGAAACAAACAACTAGCAAACCATGTATAAAATTAAATTTCAACTCACTTTGAATGGTAGTCACACGAGGTCAAATCATAAAAAATTGTTTATTTACCAGTTTTAACAAAAACTCATTCAATTTCATGGTACAATTATTTCCATATGAGTACTTGGAGTAGAATTAGCATTCTCTGCATGACACTGGTTGTAACAATGGAGGTATGCATTAATTTAACAGTCCCTAAGCATGCAGTTACTGTCTCAAACAGCTACGCACAGGGCTACCAACATCGGAATTCAACAATCAGGAAGATTTGGGAGAAATGTCATCAGAAATCAGGGAGAGGTCTATAAAATGCATATGGCAATAATCTATCTATAATCAGGAAGATTGGGTGATGTGAGGAAATCCGATTCAGTAATATTGGTCTATTTTTAGGTAGTCTCCTGCGAAATCAGGGGGACTTGGCAGTTCTGTGCGCATGTATCGCCTCAGACAGGACCGAGTACAAGAATAATGTGCATGGAGAATGGCAGCAGCCCTGGCCAACACCACTCTGGACTTACGCTACAGCTCAAAGAAATTGGCATAGGGAAAGGGAAAGAGAAGAAATAGAAGGAGCCGCAGTTTTAAACCGTGGTATATTTTGTCCAGTTCACCATGAAACACAATACTTCAGACTAAAAAGCATCATTTTTCATGCTGAACTGGACAAAATACACCGCGGTTTAAAACTGCGGCTCCTTCCCTTGCTTCCCTTTCCCTTTACCCATGCCAATTCCTTTGAGCTGTAATGTAGGTTGTGTCATCCCAGTTTATTGTACCCTTTACTACAGAGGAAGAAGAATGTGAAAACAAGAAGACCATGTCATACTCACACATGCATAGTGGCTAGGCGGACGATGACAACAATGGCAATGAAGAGTAGCAGGGCCAAGGATAAAACAGCAACCTAGAAAGAAAAAATAAATAGTATACAGAAAAAGAATGTTTAGAAAGAGATGAGAGAATTGACATTTACCTCTTTACTACAACCATAGCTGGGGGATTTTTTGCGCTCTTTTCATCCCCTTCTAACCAACAAACAAATAGGATGAGTGATTACATGGATGTGGAACACTGTGACATGTTAACAGCTTCATGGATGTGGAACACTGTGACATGTTGACAGGTTCATGGTTGTAGAATACTGTGACATGTTGACAGGTTCATGGTTGTAGAATACTGTGACATGTTGACAGCTTCATGGATCTGGAACACTGTGACATGTTGACAGGTTCATGGTTGTAGAATACTGTGACATGTTGACAGGTTCATGGTTGTAGAATACTGTGACATGTTGACAGGTTCATGGTTGTAGAATACTGTGACATGTTGACAGGTTCATGGTTGTAGAATACTGTGACATGTTGACAGGTTCATGGATGTGGAGCACTGTGACATGTTGACAGGTTCATGGTTGTAGAATACTGTGACATGTTGACAGGTTCATGGTTGTAGAATACTGTGACATGTTGACAGGTTCATGGATGTGGAGCACTGTGACATGTTGACAGCTTCATGGATGTGGGACACTGTGACATGTTGACAGCTTCATGGATGTGGAACACTGTGACATATTGACAGCTTCACTATCAAGCGTAGCCTGCCTTTCAGACTTTTAAACTCTTCACTGAACAGGTCTGAATGCAGAAGACTAAGCATTGTCTAGGTCTCCTCCGCTTATAGAAAAGTTATTAAACTTGTGAGTACTAAACCTGACTTTACACCTTCGTTTCAATCAATCAATTGGGGTAGCTTGTCAGAATCTGACGTTGCATGTCAGAGTGAATTCATCTATAATGCTATGTTACTCATTGCAGATAATTCCCTAGTGATAATCGTTTGTCTCGCAATGTATGGTCAACGGAATAAAAAAAGGATCATGTTTCGTGCGCCGCTGCAACACTTAATCAGGTGTGATACAAAATTGTAGTAAGTAGTGGTTTACAGTCATCTGTTTGTTGGCAGTGGTGTATGATATCGAGGGGCCGTGTGCCAGTGGCATCTCTGAGCCAAAAGAGCCAAGTTTGGTTTAGAAATGTCTCACAGTCTGGAAGCCAGACTAAAGCTTCCTGTGTGACTGGCATCATGAAAAAACAGAAGCTCCATGTGAACCCTATGTGACTTCTAAAAATGAATATATTCATAAACATGAATTGTGATGATACAAACAAATTGATCACATACAATGACAACAACAATGTTATGCGCGACTACATCACAAAACAGCTGCATGAACTATCCAGCTCTTTCTGCCAGGGTCGAAACCCGCCCAGCTAAAACCAGAGACCATGACCAGAATGTGGAGACTGAGAATGAAGCGATCTGCCTTAACATCTGCATCTGCATTAAGGAGAGCAGTGTGGCTCATTGGTAGAGAGTTTGTCTCTCAATGGCAAGGCCCTGGATTCGAGTCCCACACAAGTCCTTTGCAAAAGAGCCAGTGTGTTTTTGTGTGTTTTCGTGCCTCCCCCCTTTGTGAAAAAACACTCCATCTCTCGGATAGGATGCTATATGGAGGTCCCCTGTATACAACAGCCACACTCTCTGCATGCTAAAGAACCCACTTCACTTCTTGATTAAGGGCAGGGTGAAAACCCGGTGGAGTGGACAGAAAGCCTCTCATGGAAGACGTGTGAAAGAGGCCAACCCCTCGTGGTTCACCCTAGAAGGCAATTCAACTTATAAATGGTAGATCTAACAGGCATTAAAGGTGATACTTCTAGCAAATAAAATCAAATAAAAATAGTTTATTTTATAATTGAATGCATTATCAAAGCAATTTATGCAGCTAAAATACCATGAAAGTGTTCAGTTTTGTGTTTTATAAAAACAATATTTCACTAAATTGACTTTCTCCTGACCTACAAAATCGCCTAAGGGAAAGTGGCTTTGTGTGTACGTCACAGCCGGGATATGCTTCAGGCAGCTACAGAGACTAACTGCAATCTACACACAAATGTTCACAATGACCTCTGTGTATCACACCTGTTTTGAATGCTTGAGAGCATTTGAGTTAACCAGTTGTTTACATATTAAATGGTTAGCACTATGGGGAAGAAGATAATTCCTTGTTTCAAGCAGGGATGTGTTAGGAAGGAGGGACAACTCAACCATAATATATTCAAACATCTGTATGGATACTAAAGCGTGCTAATGAATGTCAAAAGCATTTCACAATCACTGCAATGCTTTGAAGTCCCATGCGCGGCACCGTCATTTTGCTTTCGTCAACTTGGAAAGCAGTATCTTTAATTGCCTGTTTTGTTTCTCGAAGCTGTGTTTCTTATCACATTTTTTTGTAATTTTCAAGAAAGTTAAGGGGCAACACCTCTAAAGATCCTGTATTCGTTTTTCTTCTAAATAATTGTTGAATGATGCACAAACGGAGATATAAGATAATATTCTTACTTACATAATTAACAAATTTCTTAACTTTCCGGAGATTTCCGGAAATGTCCGATTCAATCATTATCAAAATCATATATTAAGCTGCTTATTTTCATTAACAGAGTTTGCGTGAATTTGCGTGCAAATGAGATATTTTACTTTTAAAAACTGTTTATTTTTGTTCGCTGATATCTCTTTTCCTCACAAAAGTATTGAAAAACAGATGCAATCCAACAGAAGTGGACAAGCGAAATAAGACTCTACATTTCTTTTGTTCTCTCTGAGAAACCGTTGCTAGGCAATCGTGTTCGTTATTGTTAAAACACGTGAAAAGCACATGCTGAGACCACGCAATTTTTCGGCGGTGCCACGCATGGGCTCAAAGAAAGAATGTTGTTTCATATCCTTTCCTAACACATCCCTGTTTCAAGTACTGGCACAAGAACTCTTTTAGGAGAAGTCACATGTGATATGTGAGACAAAAATGATATTCACGACCAGGTCAGTTCATATTTTCAGCTATGTCTTAATTAATTGCGACCAGCTAGACAAGACAATGATTATTGTACAGGCAGCTCAAGTTGTGATGAGGTCCTCAGGACCAGTGGTTATGTCAAAGTTTTGTTTTTACCAGGCAGTGAAAGTGTGTAAAGATACATTATGGATGATAACTAGTGACCTGGATTTCTGCTTCATTGTGGCAGTAGTTGTAACTACGTTTGTGATAGCGAGAGTGCACTGCACTATTACATGGATAAGCATATGCGCATAGGTATTCCAATATTAATTGGATGTTTCTTCTTTTTGTTTTGTTCAATTACAGATTGAACCGTGCTGATATGTGCAGTTGTGCTGTGAGCATGCTCTCAGACTGGGCTGATACAACCTGTGTCATGATTCGTCATTTATCATCAGTGTTATCATCCGATATTATTTGTAACCAAAATAAAATATATACAGGCATCAAAACATGATATGCAGTTATCAGCATTAAGTCACCATTAGTACTGAAATGACACAAAACTAACAATGGATGTAAACACACTTCAACACCATTATGGTTACCATGGTTATGGAAAATTGAGTGATTTATTGTTTTTTCTGTTTGGAGAGAGTCCAGCTGTCGAGAGCACTGCAACATTTGGGGTGCATATATGAATGGTGCTTTTGGCAGCTCGCTGGAAACTTGTTTACTGATGTGCATCAGTGGTATTATCATGGTTATGGGATGAACAGGGCTATAGAGTGAAAACAGTAAACATCCTTGGAGCAATCATGCATGCCTACATGATTGTGACAATGATCAGAAATCACTAGAAGCAATACTGCTGCTTGGCATAAAAGTAGGCAATATCGTTGCAGAGTGCTGATCATGTGCAATCACATGCACAGAGTAGTACGTGGATAGCTGTGCAATAAACATGCTCAGGTAGCAATGGTGCAGAACATCACCACTTCTCTGGTATCTTCACGTTATTCATGGATCCAGTGGAGCTAGAGCAGATGTGACTAGCTGTGTATCCATTGTACATTGCTTGAGTACTGGTATGCAAATGATTGGACTGCATGCATATATTACAGAACAACAATGACTTGCAGTGCTAGCATTCTGCTTGAATCAGTCTGCACAAAAGTGATATTGCTTAAAAATGTTCATCTTGCTCTAAAGGCCTGCTTTGCCACTTTAATTACTGGCGTTTGCACCAGCCTGGCATCGTGGTTCATGATATTGTTGGAAACATGATGTAATGCTTGCTTGATGAAGGCACCCAGAGACTCAGGGCAGAAGCACAAGGTTACAAATACTGGGCTTGATCTTCTGCGCCATTCGCAATTGCTCGCACTTGATGCAATGTTACTTTTAATTCATTCTCAGATTGTTTTACATTAGTCTATATGAGCTAAAATACCATTTTTTCCATATTTGTATTTGTCAAAATGTACAAATGTAGCCACTATGCGTAATTACATCAAAATCAAGGTCTGTGGTAATTATCTGTCAAAACATAATTTTGCAGTAATTGCAGCGAAATTCAGTTTGGTATGGATGACTTCCATTGCATGATACTTTTAATGAAATTGTAGAAAAATTTCAGCCAGTGAAGTGAAATGGCACGACACGTTTGATGTAATTGCAGCGAAATTGGAGTTCATTCAGTGCCATAGCATATTTTCACTGTAACTAAGCAGGATTAACAAAACAGCTCAATAACATGTATACCACATAAAAGAGAATAGAAAACAGATACCAGTAGTAAATGATGAAAACAACATCATGCCAGGTGGTAAAAATACATGCCAGAACTCAGTTGGCTATGCAAACTAGTATGGATTCAACCTTGTAACACTAACCAAACAGGTCTAGTAACCTAGATAAATCATATAATTAGATAGATGGAGAGATAGAAAGATAGAAAGATAGATAGGCAGATAGGTAGATAGATAGATAGATAGATAGATAGATAGGCGAATAGATAGGCAGATAGATAGATAGATAGATAGATAGGCGAATAGATAGGCAGATAGATAGATAGATAGATAGATAGGCAGATAGATAGATAGAGAGATAGATAGATAAATAGATAGATAGATAGATAGATAGATAGATAGGCAGATAGATAGATAGAGAGATAGATAGATAGATAGATAAATAGATAGATAGATAGATAGATAGATATAGATAGATATAGATAGATATAGATAGATATAGATAGATATAGATAGATATAGATATGTAGATAGATAGATAGATAGATAGATAGATAGATAGATAGATAGATAGATAGATAGTTACTATGATAGGCAGATAGAAAGATGGAGAGATAAACAAAATACCCTGGTATGTCGATTAAAATTCTGTTTGTAAAATCTTTACTTGTGGCACCTGTGCAAACAAAAGAAATTATGGTGGAGACATCATTTACTTTCAAAGCAATGAAGGGATGAAAAAACAAGGCTTTTCATTCCATAGGGAAAAAATTACACACATACATGTATTTCCAGCTTTGTCGTTGTAATAAAGGGCAGAATAAACACACCAAGAATACAGTCATAGTTTATAGCAGTCTATCAACAAACATGCCACTGACAATAACGTGATATGATCTGCTTACCTTGACAAGCTTTGACACGTTTTTGTAGAGTGAAATGGGGAGCATAAACAGGACCGTTACTAGGCTGATGACGAAGTAGCGGTTGGCAAGAACGTTGGTTTCTGTGCAGGTCAACAGAATATACAGAAAGGAAGAAATAAACATATAAAGAGGTATGGTATGTTCATTTCCTCCACAGTCAAACAGGAAGCAAGAGTCATTTAAGCCCTGTATAAAAAAGAAAGGAAGTTTGGAAAAACATGCCGGGTATGGAGTACTGCGTATCCAGATGTGGGTCTCTCTACAGTAAAGGGGTATTTTTTGACACAACTGAATCATTTGAAATTATGACCATCTTGCACCACCCAAATATGATAGAGTGTTCAATTAATTTCCTCCAAAAAAAACTTCAGCTAAAATCCTCCTATGAATGTTCATTTATTATATATTTCTAAACTAAGCCTGTACATATTAGCCATATCACATTGGTAACGGGACAGAGAAGTGTGTTACAAACTCGTCTGTCCCGTTACCAACGTGCTGTGGCAAATTTGTACAGGGCACATTTTCTGATGCTTACAAAACCTTGTAAAGGGCAAATCAATACATTTCTTTGATATTTTATCATTATTGCCTGGTTTATTTAAGAGACGAAAAAAAATCATTGGAATTTAAGAGATTTATGCAAATGTTACAGTAAATGCAACAAAAATGTACCCATTACTGTAGACAGGCCCATACATGCATCTTTACAGGTCAAGGTACATAGTGGTATGCACAAAATCTGGTTAGAGAGCTTTCTTTTTCCTTTTTCATGATCTAGTTACTTGACTCATGAAAGAATTGCCTCAAAATAATATAATCAGTATCAATGATTATGATAACAGGACCTGTTAACATGGAAGAGATGATATTTTTAAAATTTACTAAAAGATCGTGGCACAGCTTTACGGTTCGATATTCGATTAAACGAATTGTGAACTGTTAACGAATGGCTCTTGCCCTTACCTTCAGCCTTGAATCTAACATGGCTGACATACACGCTTCATTGCTCCTGCACGGATGATCTCATACATACACTCTTACAATAATAGGAAAGGTAACAATTCCATACTACTACTTATACACTTTACCTTAAATTTTTTTCATAATTTTTTTTTCTAAAGATGCTAAAATGTTATTATGGAAATAACATTGAATATCTACGGTGCATGCCCTAAACTCAATCTAAATGATATTGAATCAATAACTCTTTGGTATGATACATAAATGATGGTAGTATGATAACATTCTTATCAAACTCAGTGACATCAACTGTGAACTCCGTAAGATCAGAATGTTTACCTTTGTCTTGGTTGATTGATCAGAATCTTAATGACATAATTGATTACATGTACATAATATTCTTGGAGTGGAAAGGGGGGATCTTAAGACTACAATGATCAAAGTTCACTCTTTCACACATGTAGGTCAAAGGTGATCTGTATACAATATGGATGATGACTATCCGTAGTACTTTTATCATCTGCACAGCTTCAAATGAAAGAGAAAGATAGTCATCTCACACAGCCCTTTCAGTATGAAAAGGAAATTCTATTTCATCTCATAAGCTTACCTGAAAATACAGCAGCAAAAACTTTGGTGATGGTGTCCCCAATGATGATATTGTATCCAATCATGGCTGTATGTGTGATAGAGAAAGAGAGAGAGGGGGGGGGAGGAGAGGGAGGCAGAGAGAGACAGAGAGAGAGAGACAGAGAGAGAGACACACACACACAGAGGGAGGGAGACAGAGAGAGAGAGGGGGGGCAATAGGGAGGGAGGGAGAGGAGTGCAGATACAAAGAGAAAGAGAGAGAAAACAAAATCAGAGAAAAAAAATAGAGAGAGAAAGGGAGAGACATAGACAGGAACAGGGAGGGAGAGGGGGCAAGATAAGGGGAGAGCAGGAGAAGATCAAGGAGTGAAAAAGAGAGAAAGGGAGAAAGAATAAGACATAAGGGTGATATAGAGGTAGAGACAAAGTGAAAGGGGGAAGGGGGTAATAGATACATGCACAAAGAGAAAGTGAGGCAGAGAGAGAGAGCAAGAAATTAATCATACTTTGTGTGAAAATAAACAATGATATCTGCATGTGTGCATCACATCATCAATTTTTTATATGCAACATCTGGTAGAATGTCAAGTAATGGATTTTTATTATATATTTGATGATACTAGTTAACATTATATTCCTGGCAGCCGTGGCAGCCATCTGTGCCCAAAATCTAGTGCAATTTTGGATTCCAGGTATTGTTACGGCCCATTTATTTACTGTCACATTTAGTTACATTCACCCTGTTTTATACAGCCATCCTGGTTATTTTGCATCTTGACCTCAAAAATGCCATGACAATTTTTGAAACAGTCTAAAGGGCATATACTGTACTGGGAAGGCAGAAAAGCCTTCAAAATTAAATTGTTAGCAACCTTCTTGCCAATAGTCTTAAATTCATGTATTGTCCATTTTAGAAGCTTGCTGAAAGTTATTTGCCCTCAAATGATCCACATATGGAGTAATTAATGATTAATGATTTAATTTGTGATTTAATCACTCATTTCTCCAAATGTAGATCATTTGAGGGCAAATAACTTTCAGCAAGCTTCTAAAATAGACAATACATGAATTTAAGAGCATTGGCAAGAAGATTGCTAACAATTACATTTTGAAGGCTTTTCTGCCTTCCCAGTACAGTATATGCCCTTTAAAAAGCTGCCCCACCATCTACAGCAATCACAGCCTGTCACGTTTGGTCTCCCTTCCCCTACGTTGTCCCACATCCTTCCCATTTTGTCCACAGTAGCCTTAAAGATGGCCCATCCCTCTTACAAACATCTGCAAACTTCAGGAAAGTTTGTACATATTTAGCATGTATCTTTGGGATACCAACTGTGAAATTTTAAGGTCAGAGGTACTATAACTCCCATAGAATAAATGAAAATCTGACTAGTTTTCACTGAGACTTGGCTATTTTTGTGGTACGAAAAAAGAAAGCTTGATCAATTATCAAAGATTATTTCCTCAAAACCGAATATCACGCTTTGTTGATTCCAGGGAAAGGTTACATAGCCACTCTCTCTCAAATGATGACGAAGTCAGGGAACTTTTAGAATAAGGTCTGCAAAATGAACAGGCTAAATTTAAACATACTCTTTGCTGTGGCCACCAGGAACATTATGTAGACCAAGCATAATGTATCAAGCATATCACACAGATTATTCATATTTTATATGGATGATTACATATTTGATCACATAAAAATGCAAAGACATTCAGATATAAGATTGACAAAAGTGATCCATTCTCACGATGTAAAAATGTACATTGGCCCAGAGCAACAGGTAATCATACAAATTGTACAAATAAAACAACTCAATTCATCATGACAACTTGGTACAACAGACATTTTTAATTAGACAAAAGAGAGAATACAAATGCATATATAGATATATCAAAGAAAAGCAAGAAAGAGAGGGTGTGGGGTTGGGGCATACATGTACACTACAGCTCAAAGGAATTGGCATAGGGAAAGGGAAAGGGAAGCAAGGCAAGGAGCCGAAGTTTTAAACCACGGTATATTTTGTACAGTTCAGCATGAAACATGATGCATTTTAGGCTAAAGCGTCGTACTTCATGCTAAACTGGACAAAAAATACTGCGGTTTAAAACTGCGGCTCCTTCCCTTTCTTCCCTTTTTTCCCTTTCCCTATGCCAATTTGTTTGAGTTGTAGTGTATATTATTTTGATCCCATTCCTTTGCATGATCCTGACCACAACCAAGAATGGGATCACTGGAGACAGCAGAACAGTAAGTTCTCTTATGATTCTCAGTCCCATAATCTTAAATGTTATTTCTCCCTTCCTTTATCTAGTCTTCTTCTACATTAACTTTGTCTGCAAACTGTTACGGCTGAAGGATGGCAAGGGGAAACTACTCACCAATAAATGGGTAGATGAACTGAACAAAGGACACGATGTAATAGCCAGGGATGCCCAGGGCTGTCTCTGTCATCTCTGCGTAGGTACGGGTTCCTGTCAGCTCCCCAATCTTGATCATCAGTCTCAGAGAATAGTCTGGGTAGAGAGCAAAGAGTAGAAAGGAGAAGACTCATCAGTGCATTCTACAACAATGTCTTGCTGTGTCTGGCAGAGAGCAAGAAGATCATTATAATATATTGCTTTAACAATCAATTCTACACCATACCCCCCCCCCTCCTTCTCTCTCTCACATCCTAATATAGCATTTGCAACTATGTAATAAAACGATGAGTAAATGTGTGTGTTTGGCTGGGTATGTATGATTGTGTAAGTGTATATTGTCGGTTTGATTCTTCATGTTTGTATGTTTTGTGTTTGTCAATGAATAGATGTCTATGGATGTTTACACAGACATGTACCATTTTGTGAATGTGTGACCGTTTGACTGAGGATTGAAACTTAGAGAAATAGAAGTATGTGACTGTGGATCTCCACAAGACCCGCTATTGATCATGATAAACATGCAGTGACACTTGCATATAAAGACCAGTGAAGAGAAATAAGATGTGGTCTTTATAAGTAGGTTTCATTGAGAAGCATTGTTTGAGGAAGACTGACAGCAGGTTTCGAACGTTGTCTCCTTCTGGCTCCATTGCATTTCTCAAGGCGTGTTACTTTACGCTAGACCCAGACCAGAACCAGTGTGCACCTGTCAATCTCTGATGTCATGAAGACACCTCTATTGATGCACTAGGCCTGGTAGGATGGTCTTACCTGTGACTCCACAGACCAGAAACAGCATGCACCTGTCTAACTCTGATGTCATGAAGACACCTCTATTGATACACTACGTGTAGGCCTGGTAGGATGGTCTTACCTGTGACTCCACAGACCAGAAACACCTGTCTAACTCTGATGTCATGAAGACACCTCTATTGATACACTACGTGTAGGCCTGGTAGGATGGTCTTACCTGTGACTCCACAGACCAAAAACAGCGTGCACCTGTCTAACTCTGATGTCATGAAGACACCTCTATTGATACACTACGTGTAGGCTTGGTAGGATGGTCTTACCTGTGACTCCACAGACCAGAAACACCTGTCTAACTCTGATGTCATGAAGACACCACTATTGATACACTACGTGTAGGCCTGGTAGGATGGTCTTACCTGTGACTCCACAGACCAGAAACACCTGTCTAACTCTGATGTCATGAAGACACCTCTATTGATACACTACGTGTAGGCCTGGTAGGATGGTCTTACCTGTGACTCCACAGACCAGAAACACCTGTCTAACTCTGATGTCATGAAGACACCTCTATTGATGCACTAGGCCTGGTAGGATGGTCTTACCTGTGACTCCACAGACCAGAAACACCTAACTCTGATGTCATGAAGACACCACTATTGATACACTACGTGTAGGCCTGGTAGGATGGTCTTACCTGTGACTCCACAGACCAGAAACACCTAACTCTGATGTCATTAAGACACCTCTATTGATACAATACGTGTAGGCCTGGTAGGATGGTCTTACCTGTGACTCCACAGACCAGAAACACCTAACTCTGATGTCATGAAGACACCACTATTGATACACTACGTGTAGGCCTGGTAGGATGGTCTTACCTGTGACTCCACAGATCCCCATAAGGAGCAGGATACCAAGGGGAAGGCCTGATTTCCTGAAGGCATAAGGAATACCTGCACAGGGATAGAAGGAGAGACCAGACACACACATGAGGCAAACAACCATGGAGACACACATGTAAACAGAAAACATCAATATGTGAAACAGATAATGGGCATGTACAAGATATTTATCATGTCAATAGGAAGATATATGTTTATATATGGATGAATAAATATGAGGAAACCAATAGCGCACACAGATAAATTGATAAATAGATGAATATCTACAATTGATAGATAGGATAGACAGATACATAGGTGTACATATATAGACACATACTAAGGATATATTAAAGAAAGACAGAGGAGTAGATAAATAAATGAGAGAGAAAGATTGAGAGGGGAAGGGGTGAAAGAGAGCTGGTATCTAGGGAAAGGCAAAGAGGAAGATGGATAAAGAAGAGGAAAATTGGAAAGTGAAAATATGACAGAGAAATAGTTAGATAGGAGAGAGTCAGATGGAGAGAGTGGGAGGGGGAGAGCAGGGAGGAAGAGAGAGGGAGAGAGGGGGGAAGTGGAGAAGGGGAGAGAGGAGGAGAGAAGAGGAGAGAGGGGAGAGAGGGGAGAGAGGGGGAGAGAGGGGAGAGAGGGGAGAGAGAGAGGGGGGGGGGGGAGAGGGGGAGAGAGGAGGAAGAGGAGAGAGGGGGAGAGTATGCACGAGAGAGGACAACAGAGAGATAAAGGACATAAAAGATATAAATAACAACAATGTTAACATGAATAATAGTGATAATGAAAATGACAAGAACATCAGTTTCAATAATAATATAAAACTACTAGTCTGCCAGATGAGATATGTTTGTAGTTTTTATTAATGTATTTCCGTCTATACGCATAATTTTTGTTGTAGTTAAGGTTCCCATCAGCTAAACTAAGAGTGCAGGTATTGCTGAAAAGACCTTGATGGCATTCACATGATCTTCCACATAAAGCAAATAAGAGATCACAGGAAACCATGGCAACCCATCTCAGCATACACCCTTGCACCTATCACTATTTCTGTGGCCCTGATGGTGATGAATCAGGAACCCTCACTCAAGGCTTCATTGAACTTTATTAACTTATGCGATATAGTATGTCATGGTTCACATAAAAGTGCACACAGATATTTGAATTATCTGATTTTGATCATCAGATTTGATTTAAAATTTGATCTATTTTATCTGCTCCATGAAATGTGTGTGAGTTTAGGGTTTAAGGTACAAGAATGTGTACATGTATTCAACTATTTCCACTGATAAAATAGAAAAGCAGTATTGATAGAGAATTCATTAAAAAAAAAAAGGTGTACAGTGTACTACCTCTAGTTCATTCAATAATCTCACAGATGCACAACAGCTTGGTTAACAAAACATACCAGCATAATATTAACAATTTTGACAAACTACAAGGTTCACACACATGATTAACTTCCAACTGTCACAGGATTATAGTATTCAGTGGACCACAGGAGAGTTCACCACACACCAACAGATAGTTGGGTTTACAGACAGGGGCAATATAATAGTAATATACTGGAGCAAACAGTATGTGATACAATTCACACAATTCATGGTAAGTTTGGATGATTAGAACATTCACAAACATAACCAGCACCAAGAAGTAATAACCCATGTCATGATAACACAAGAACGCATAAGAGCAATAACAGTGAAGGTTGCCCAAAATATCTGCTGGGAACAAAGGGGCATGGAGTGGAGCTGGAGGGAAAGGGGCAGGGAGAATATTCTCACATAAACAAGTAAAGATGGAATTACATCTCAACATTGAGTTTTAAAAGATTTTATCAACAAGAGCTACAGTACAGACTACCCACTACATGAAAATGGTATTAAAAATTCACATGAACATGTACTGATGTTGTAAGGTCATGATTCCAGTTTGACATTTCAAAACAATGGGAATAGATCTCGCAAGTGTCCAAGTTTTGTTGAACAATTTAGTTCAACATGAGATTTGTAATCACCAAACTGAAACAGTGCTTTGGATTTCTTTGATGACATTGTAATATTCCTTGTGACATATCGAGCTCTGCAGGAGGATTTATTTTTCACATAGATATTTGGCTCTTTGTAGTAAATGAAAATCTCCAGATATGAAAATGTTCACAGCTGTTCCACATAATGGAGTATATCATTGTATAATGCTAAAAAGAATACAATACTAGAAAAGTTATACACCATTTTCATTCACAGAGTCATGTTTTCAAATCAATCCCCCCCCCCCCATTCTACTCTCCCTCATTAAGCTCTCCATCTGCTATTTTATATTCCCCTCTTCTCTTCTCTCTCTCTCTCTCTCTCTCTCTCTCTCTCTCTCTCTTTCTCTCTCTCTCTCTCTCTCTCATTCTTCTTGAGGTGCTTATTCCCCTACCTTGTTCCACTGCACATTTATTCAATTCAAATATAGCTTTGTAACTTACACTACAGCTCAAAGGAATTGGCATAGGGAAAAGGAAAGAGCCGCAGTTTCAAACCACGGTATATTTTGTCGAGTTCAGCATGAAACACAATGCTTTAGCCTAAAAACCATCATACTTCATGGTGAACTGCACAAAATATACCGCGGCTCTTTCCCTTTCTTCCCTTCCCTTTCCATATGCCAATTCCTTTGAGCTGTAGTGTACATGTAGTCTCATACCCCAATATAAATTTGTTAAATGCTTCGCACATATGTCTACTGGATCATAGAGGAGAATCTAAATGTAGCTTCAATGATTGATAACTTATTCACAAGTTGACTGGTGTAAGACATTCTACTCTCTATTTAACCTTTCCACACATTCATTAACATGTAGACCACTGTAACTAAACCCACATATATACAAGTATTTAGCAGCTACATTCACATACATGTACAGAAGGCATGGGTGAGAGGAGGTGGATTCAGCCAACTAACTTCATCAATACAGAGTTTTCGATTACCACAGCTGTGACTGTGACTGTGACTGTGGCTGTGACTGTGGCTGTGACTGTGACTATGACTGTGGCTGTGATTGTGACTGTGACTGTGGCTGTGATTGTGGCTGTGACTGAGACTGTGACTGTGATTGCGACTGTGACTGTAACTGTGACTGCGACTGTGACTGGCAAGTGCTCTTACAATGCAATGCATATATGCGATTGTATCACGTCCACCTGGATGTTATAATTTGACACAGAGATTCTAGTCACAGTCATGGTCAAACTCAGTCACAGTTAGAGTCACAGTCAAGGCAATCTAAACCTCTCTATCATTACGGGAGACAGCAGGACGAGACACACTGACACATTCATGTCAATACACTGAGTTGAGTTCACTTTGCATTACCCATAACAACAACAGAAAAGCCTTCAAGACAATGCCATGAGAGAAGAGGAGAGAGAAACAGAGAGATATAAAGAAACAACAAGCGAACAGAACTGGCAAAAACAAGCAATGTCAGTTACGACCCAGTTCGGCATTTGTTCGCTATTGTTAAATAAAAATGTACATGTGTAATAGTAAAAACAGGGTTCTCTATTATGAATCCATTCAGTGCCAGGTAAAATGTAGCTCTATGGGGTTTGTGTATATTACTTTTTAATAAATTCCCATGCTGCACATAAAGAGTTAATCAAAAAATTATAAATGTTTCTGCTACAGTAGAATTATTTACTGGAAGAAGAGCTCCAGTGAGAAGTACTGTAACTGCTGTCTGGTAGAATAATGAGGAATGCACGAAACCACATCCTGTGTCTGAAACAAGCATTCTCTGTCTGGCCTGGCTATCTCATGGAAAAGACTACACATGGATATGTTATAGCGCAGACACCAACATGCATACATGGGACTGTAGCTTTCAAGCATGAGCGCATTTACATTCCACCCTTTTCGTCTACCAAGAAAAATGTTTTTGTCCTTCACAGATATGTCAGGGCTGAAACAATTAAATGTTTTGCTTTTGAATAATTCACATTTATTTCAAGAGGAGATTGAATAAATTCCATTGCGATGAATTTGTTTTCCTCATGCAATAATTTGCAAACTTCAGACTGGCTAGTGCCTTAAAACTGCACTGATAATGCCATCAGTGACAATATACACTACAGCTCAAAGGAATTGGCATAGGGAAAGGGAAAGGGAAGAAAGGGAAGGAGACGCAGTTTTAAACCGTGGTATAGTTCATCCAGTTCAGCATGAAACACGATGCTTTAGCCTAAAACACATCATGTTTCATGCTGAACTGGACAAAATATACTGCGGTTTAAAACTACGGCTCCTTCCCTTTCTTCACTTTCCCTTTCCCTATGCCAATTTATTTGAGCTCTGGTGTACAGCAAGACGCTTCGTCGTACATGGGTAAATTGTCTTTGTGCTGGTATGAACAGATGAATAAATCTCCTTCCTATTGGTTTGGATTCAGTCTTTCATATCATAAAAGAATGTCTTCAAAAATTCGTGAGGCAAGATCAGGTTTCACATACCAGTATACATTATACCTCAGGTGGAAAGAGAGTGCATTCATCGTGGTACCCATGAAACATTAATTCAATTTTGACTTCATTCATTACTTTGAACAATGATAAGAAATCATGATACATTTAACAATGTAGTACAATTCAATGTTAGATCCCTATAAGAATGATGCTAATGACCTTGGTTCCTATGAACAGTCAAGATCACTAAAGTAGTAATCTTTTGTCTCACGATGAGGTAAACTGGAAATTGCTAGATTACTACTTTAGCGATATTACTACCACGATGATCAACATCTTCTGTACAACGGTCAAGATATTTGTAGCTTTTCTGAGTAATGAAATGACACTCCATAAATATTCAATCTGGCTTTAACCGTCAAGACATACAATTAATCAGACAACAATTGCTGCTGATCTCCAAATCAATATACATACTGCACTAATTCCATTCGAAATCTTAAAGGGTTACTAAATTAGAAAAATAAGTTCCCACCAATCTACGTAAAATTATCCACTAAAAAAAAAATTTCACATTCGTTTGCCGCAATAATGTCTCATTTTGACGAAAACTTGAAAAAATGCATGCCTCTAGTGACGTATGAGAAGTAAAAATGCCTTAAATGCTAACGGCATAAATAAAATGTTTTATTCATGCCATTCAAACAATACGTTACCAATGGGAACCCCAAAGCATGCTTGAGGTTTGTCTGAGTAGCAACAACTAATAGATTCAAAGTGCATTCCATCCATTGAATCTGAATGACAAGATACAGGTGTCTGCAAGAACGCGTTACTACGCAGTTAGGGGGAAAGCTGTGAATACATTACGAAAATGGTCTGTTGTTGACTTCCGTACAATCTGTGGAATTTTTACTTCTCATACATCACTGGAGGCGTGCGTTTTTCCAAGTTTTCATCAAAATGAGACTTTATTGCAGCAAACGAATGTGAAATTTGTTTTTAGTGGATAATTTTACATAGATTAGTGGGAACTTATTTTTCTAATTTAATAACCCTTTAATCGAAGCTTCATTGAATTTCACCTTTTTTTCCCCTCAACACTGTAAATCAAGGCATTTAAAATGATTTTATAATGTTAGTTCTTTATTGCTTTTGTATTGCCAAGGAAACTACATATAACTGAATAATATATTTTTATTTTATCATCTACCATGTTATTACTGTTAAAATACATTATTTAATTTAATATACCATTTTTGTAAGGTACTCCAATTTGATCCACATCATTGAAACGATATGTAAACTAATGGTGCATGCAATAACATGTAGTTTTGCCACAAGCGGAAAGTTGAAATACATTACATAAACAGTCTGATTGGATTTAAG
>OZ022589.1:23229667-23342167 GCA_963669155.1 Arbacia lixula | reverse complement strand
CCATACCTATTTCTTCCATGACTGCACATGTTAGCTTGTATCCACAATGTGCATTCAGAGTACAGCACTATGCTTGATTTGAACTCTACGATTGAAGGAAGGATTCTGCAACATTCTATTTGATTATAATTTATGATGATTTACTCACAGTGCATAAAACATAGATGTGATTACATCTCTCTATGCACAGAACAGAATAAGAAAAAGAAATGGTACATTGGGTTCATAATTGTGATATTTACAAAGACATAGAAGCAGATTTTAAGTGTTAAAATTCCCTCAGAGCTTTTTTAATTTTAGGGGTAATCCAGGAAGTAATATACAAAGTGCACATCAAAATAAACATAAAAATGTAAACACATTATTGTAAGTCGTAACGATATCGAATGGATTACACAACTTTGAGAGAAGAGAGGAATAGATACATGTATAATGTAAAGAGCTACACTATCGGAAGTACATGTAACATCGAATCATAATGGATATAAAGAATAGTTTTCATTGCCAAGGCCTTTGCACTTGCTGGTCTCCCCTCCCATCTATTTTGCATCATGTAATTTATCTTGTTTATTGAGCAGTCTTCCACAGCCGAGCACAGCGCTGTTCAGCAGCAGATGTCTGTGTTACCAGCCCTGGCTGAGTAGCTTTCAGTATGTCAGGAAGAGGCAGCCTGCACAAGCAGAATTTGTCATTCGAGTTCTTCCTCTCAACGCCCCAAGCACACTACCTAATTTCCTGTGCTCTGGGCTTAATGCGTAGATGTCGTCGCCGTGGCAAAGTCACGGAGCAGCCACGGGGGATATCTACTGCAAGTGGGTTGGAATAAGACCTCCGTATAATGCGTGCATGTGTGTGTGTGTGTGTGTGTGTGTGTGTGTATGTGTATGTGTGTGTGTGTGTGTGTGTGTATGTGTGTGTATGTGTGTGTGTGTGTGTATGTGTGTATGTGTGTATGTGTGTGTGTGTGTGTGTGTGTGTATATATGTGTGTCAATGTATGTATGAGGGTCAATGTTTTAGATGTGTGTGGGTGAATGTGTCTGTGTATGTGTGATGGTATAGGTTTGTAAAGGTTTATGTGTACAGTGAGTGGGTGAACAGTATGTGTGTGTGTATGTGTGTGTATCAAATTTGTTGTCCTGTGCAGCACGAGGAATACCTGATGGGATCAATTTATCAAACTCACGAGCTAGCTTGTCAGACATTCCAGGGTGAATTGCATTCATTGATCTTAGGGTAAAATCACTGGAAACAACCTCCTTCTGAGACATGCTGTCTCCCGTGTGCCTACTAAGGAGGGGGTCTATGGACAGCTACTCTGTGTGGGATGCATTCACTCAAACATATGGTCAGGTGCTGCCATCCTTCTGTTTCTAGATTAAACTTTAAAGGAAAGAGATCACACAGCATTCTTTGTTTCCATTGGTGCCAACATATGCTGATGTGAACACAGATGAATACACTATTCATGTACTGCATAGCATCTACTGGTACACTGTATGATATTAGGAGATCAGTGTAAATTCCAGCGTAAGATTCTGAACATGCAGAGTATTACAGACTGCACACTGTCTACGACAGTGACATTTGAATGTTGGTTTGCAGATCAGCACAATGTGATGATTTCAGTTTATAAAAAAAAAAACATGTTGCTCATCATCATTTTATCACCATTATTATCATAATTGTTACTGCTACAGTGTACATGTACATGTACATGTTTTACTACTTTGACTACTACCAACTACATCATTCGTACTACTTCTACTTCCATGTAGTACTACCTGTACAATGTACACACAGTATTAATACTAAGTATACTTCTTGTAACGTATAAAAAAAATACAATGCTGACTTTGCCTAATTTACATATTAATCATTATCCTCCCTCATTTGTCACCTCACATTATGTGCACCATCTCCACTCCTACATGGTTATTCTATACAATGCATATATTTGTGCATTAATTATTAATTCTGTCCTTGGGCATGCATTGTGTACTTGTCTAATATTATTTAGATGTAATATTCAAACATTTAGTGACCATGAGTTCTACACATCAGTGAATACACCTGTTTTCCTGGTACCTTATGAACATAATATCTTTCCCCATGGCACCTACTGTACACCTGTACTATTCTCGAGGGATTCATGTACATTACAGTGTAACATGAAGCCAATTATGGTAGTAATAGTAGTGGTAATGATTATGTGCCAGAAGTTGTAATCATGACAGAAACGTGCCATCAATTTGAGATGATTCTTTCCTGGTATCCTGAAACAGTTTCAGGATTGCTTTTTTTTTTAATGTTGCTCAATAAATGTGACAGATCCACCATATAGATTGCATGCTTAATCACCTGCTGTTTGTTACTACATCAAACCAGATGGAGTAAATGCATGATTAAGCAGCCCATATATAACTTTGATCTCCACCACATGTTACTCCAGGAGCATGTAATGGGCTTACTATACATCCTCCATAGACTAGTCAGCTTAGTCCCACAGCCTACTGGCAGGTGTTGGGTTTACACTGCTCCCTGCAAGCAGGGAGGCCCAAACAAAAAGACAATCAATACTGGGCAGCCAGGTATTGATTGGCTAAGGCCCACCACCGAGGGAGGTGTGCATTATGTGCGTCCGTAGCCAGGATCTTTCATTCACACCAAACTGACAGGCATTTTTAATAAAAGGCCTGTGCGACACATAATTTATGAGAGTGGTTTAGTGGGCCGTGTGCTATATTGGGTTGGGGCACATCTAATGTATGCACTTTCATGTACAGTACAGTAACACAAATACATGGGATTGAATTTAGGGCAAGTAAGCCCCTATTGATGCATAAAGACCCCTGTGATATTATTATCTTTCTCATAATCCAGAGCTCAGTATGCAGAGTGTTTGCTTCATAATGTCAGGTTTGGAAAGCAAATACTGCAAGTTATCATTATCATATATCGTAAGTCACATCCTCTATATGGCATGCACTTTAATGGGTTCTCAGAAACCAAAACAAAAACAATTGTAAAAACAGGGATTCCAAATAAATCAAAATTTGAAACTTGTAGGAAAATAAGACAACCATTACTACAAAATTCACAAAACAAGAGATTGTCTATCAATCAAGCACTAAGAATGTACAGTAATTTGAGAATGATAAATTGATATGTTTTGTAGTTGAAATACTACATGTATTTATAGACAAAGAAAAGGCTCTAAAAAAACAGACAAACAGACAGACAGATGGGGAGGGAGAGAGAAAGAGGACTCTAGAAATATGAGTCAGTATCTGCTTAACGTCCTTTAAACTAAATGAGCTGCAATGTGTACAAGTACTGACTAATGAGTAATGAATATGAGCAAATGATGAGTAATTGCTCTTCGCAAATATGAATTTGTCTATAATGGGGCCTAATTTCATGGCCTTTATCTCAGCTCCCAACATCAACTACAAACCTACACACTGTAATGTATCACGTCCTACATTCCCTACATGTAGGTATTTTGAGGTCAGATTAATACCGTGTGTCTCAAAAAAAATATCCACTTTTGAAATGGCAGCCAAATAAAAAAATATATGATTCTGAGGGGTAAAGATTATTGATAGTTTATGGAATTTCATATGACACAAAAACCTCTGAAAATAATTCATGCTTGGATGACCACTACTCACTTTTGTAAATGGTATGAAAATTAGGCTGCACAGGAATAAACCATCCAATTTTGCGAGAGATAGGGATTATGTCACATTGAATATTCAATTATGGGTTGTCGAAAAAAAAGAATGTCAAAAATGCCGGCAATTTATTCTTTAGGTCAATGGATAACCTGAAGCATAGGCAGCCAGTAGCTGCGACATTCCTTTTCTTTTTAAACAAAATGTATTTGAATAATGAATTTACATAATCCCAATCTGGTTATTAACTAAATCATTGAGCTAAAATTGAAAGGCTAATTCCTGCGCAGCCTAATTTTCATACCCTTTACAAAAGTGAGCAGTGCTCATTCAAGCAAGAACTATTTTTGGACGTTTTGGTGTCAGATGAACGTTGAGACCATAAGCTTTCCATACATGTAAAATTGTAAATAATTCTCCCCAGAATCAAGTATTTTTTTATTCGGCAGCCATTTCAAAAGTGGACAGTTATTTTCTGAGACACAAGGTCGAGATCTCCCTTTAACCCTTTGTACGCCATTGATGCATTACTGCCCTTATAGTAACAGACATTAATCCCATGTTTCCCACAGAGCAGCATGGTTACTGACACAGAATGGGTTGATATGCACAGGCTATTATTTAGCTGCAGCACTGCTGGCAATAATATCCAGTTTGCATGGAACTCAATCCACCTAAATGCCAGCATGTCGCTGTGAAAACAACGTCAAAGCACATCTCATAAATCTACTCGTACATAAAAGAAAATAGATGGGAGTTATACAATATCCTACCTCATATAATGAAAGGACAAATTTCAGTATGTTCAATGACATCAAGTTTGAAAGATAGCACCAACAAACATGTGATACATCTAACTAGGGGGGGGGGTATATGGCTTGTATGTTGGGATGGGGCTGTTCATACTGAATGATGCATCATGGGACACTTAACTTAATTAGGCAAATCTATGAAACTGCAGGCATTATACAGCAATATTGCTGCCTGAACACAACTAAGCTTACCCAGTGCAATCTTCTTCATCATGATGACCTTTTGGATCTGAGCTACTGCAGACATGCTGATGAATAATTGAGATGCTGCACAGATCATGTGGTTTAGTAAAATGGCAGGGAAGCTTAATGAGAAAGGGTGATTTAAAAGAAAAGAAATAAGATGTGCACCAGAAGAGGTTTGGCTATAAGGAAACCTTCCTTAAATATGTAAATTAACTATAAAACAATGTGTGGTTACCTAAAATAAAAATCAGACAGAATGCAGTTGTACCAAGTGTCTGAACAAAGTACTATGTACAAGAAACATTCTATGACTTACACTAAGCCTGCTAACTTCACATCTAAGCTTGATACATACAGGAGCTAAAGATCTACAGTGGTATTGGGTCTAGACTGAGAATATTCAATACTCAATAACTATAAAAAAAAATGTCTATTCCAAAATATGTGCAGGATCTTTCAAACACATTTCATTGTGAAAAGAAGTACCTCACTGCCCAGAAAAACACAAACAAATACTTCAATTGGAATATGAATGCTTCATTTTAAAAGTGATAAAAACAGATGTGACATTTTAAAAAGCTCTCATTATTTGTACATTGTATCAATACTGTATACAATATCAATTCCCTTCCAAAGGATTCATGTGTAAATTTGGTAATGCACTGTGCTTTTCTAACTTACAACACATGAATACATAAATTGCTTATTAATAAAGAAAGTTGTAGAACTGTCTGTCATCATCATCCTTAAAACCATGAACCAAGAGTTCATTTCTAAAGTAACCCCTTTCAGCCATTAGTACAATCTACCATCTATTTTGTAAAGCGCTACTGTTCCCTTTGCACTTACTGGTACTGCTACTCATGAGGACAGCATTTGCTTTTCCAAAGAGTTAATTTCCTTAGTTTATTCATGGTAAGTAGTTATTAACTGGCACAGATGAACACAGAGAAAGGATTCTGCATAATCCATCATGCTAATGACTGCTTCTCCCATAGCTAAGGACCTATGTAATGGTGTGTGTATGACCAGACTGCAATCAACATGCATCCAGTCAGCATGTATGCATCCACTCCCAAGCAGCCTACACACTGTAGTATAGCTTTAATACAGGAGTGTGATTAATCAGCTCGATGCCATCATGGCAGCTGAACGGTATCTTTTATAATACAGAAACAGATGCTTTATATGATGTGAATGGACATTGCAGAATTCTCTCTCAGCCAGTAAACACCTATTCATCATGAATAAACTTGGAAAATAAACGCTATGCTGGAGCAAATGCTGTTCTGCTCACCACACCAATGGTGATTATGCCATGCCCACAGTACAGTAGAGGCCATAGTTTCAGCTTCAGAGGTATTTTCTTGAAGAAACTGTTTTTGTAATATATTCACAGCTTCCATGCTAATTGTTTAGTTGTGCATTATTACATTCACTAGTACATGTACAGTAGTATATTGTAGTCACTCAAATTCAATGGATGGAATGCACTTTGAAACTATTAGTTGTTGCTAGTCAGACAAACCTTGGACAAGCTTTGGAGTTGCTAATAGCAACCTATTGTTTGAAATTCATGCATAAAATTTGCATACATAACAAAAATGATGTATTCAGACTTGGTACACTATGTCGCAAGTGGCTAAATTTGTCTTTAAAGGGTTACTAAATTAGAAAAATAAGTTCCCACTAATCTATGTAATATTATCCACTAAAAACGAATTTCACATTTATGTGCCACAATAAAGTCTCAAAAAAAAATGCACGCCTCCAGTGACGTCAGAGAAGGCAAAATGCCATAGATTGTATGGAAGTCAACAATAGACCATTTTCGTAATGTGTTCACAACTTTCCCCTAACTGCGTAGTAACGCGTTATTGCATTCATCTGCACCTTGTCATTCAGATTCAATGAATGGAATGCACTTTGAATCTATTAGTTACTGCTACTTGGACAAACCTCGGACAAGCTTTGGGGTCCCCATTGGTAACACATTGTTTGAACGGCGTGAATGAAATATTTTATTCACGCCATTGGCATTTATGGCATTTTGACTTCTCATGTCAACTGTGCATGAAGTCTATAAGGAGGAAATTATAAATTAAACGGTGGGTGCTTCTTTTCCAGCCTGATATTATGCACTTTTTTGCATTGTCCTATCAAGAGCTAAATAGCCAAGTCTATTATTGCAGTGGTGGTCTACAACATGCATCCAGTATGGCCCTGTCCTCCCTATAAGCTGGTCACATGACCCTCCCCATGCTGCATCACACACACCACCTCCGCAGTGTGTGTAGACTTCTATAGATAGATGGATACATCATTCTACTGTATGGCTGCTGGGGGGATGGGAAATCCAATATTCACAGCACTTGCCAATCAATGACATGCCCCATGCATACCACTTGCCCTGCTAGACTGTACCACGTACATTGTACACGCTGCTGTATGTACACAGTACAGCATCTTCTTACAATGCTACCTGTGTATAGTTCAGGACTGCATAAAACACTATTGCGTCATATGCTGTATGAACAACCAAGAGGAAAAAACAATTGCTTGTACTTCTACTTCCATTTTCAATCAATTAAGTTATGAAGTCAACCACAAGCAGTTATCATGATCACAATCATGGAAAGATAACAGATATACATACAGAACATTAACAAATCATTAAATATCTCATTTGATATCATCCAAATAACTTACATTACAGCTCAAAGGAATTGGCATGGGGAAAGGGAAGAAAGGGAATGAGCCGCAGTTTTAAGCCATGGTATATTTTGTCCAGTTCAGCATGAAACACGATGCTTCTTAGCCTAAAAAGCATCATGTTTAATGCTGAACTGGACAATAAATGTACCGCGGTTTAAAACTGTGGCTCCTTCCCTTTCTTCCCTTTCCCTTTCCCTATGTCAATTCCTTTGAGCTATAGTGTACTTCTACTTCCATTTTCAATCAAATAATAAGTTATCAAGTAAACCACAAGCAGTTATCAGTATCACAATCATCGAAAGATAACAGATATTTGATTTACATACAGATTTTACAAAACGTTAACATATTATAAAATATCTAATTTGATATCATCCAAATACATGTAACTCACTTAAGAGGAGAGTGAGAAAGAAGACACAGAGGGAGAATGTGATACAAGTAATGTAGGGAGGGAAAGAGAGAGAGGATCGATGACAGACTAAAGAGGAGACATAGACACATATCACACTGCAACATTATCTGGGGAAAGAGTGGCCTATAGCAATTAATAGGTCAAATTATAGTGTGTGTTCTTTAAGGTGTGCAATGAGTTAAATATTAAATGCCCCCACCCATTCTAGATATACCCTACCTGATTTAAAAGAATTACAAATTACCTTTAACAGATAAACAAATTACAAACTGTTAAGGTGTTCTTCCATTCATTTTTGATAATTTTACATTTACCAGTGGAATTCATCAGCATAAACACTACAGCTTAAGGGTCAATTATAGTTCACACATTTGTTTATCTTATGAAAACTTTCATTCATATTGATCAGGAAAAAAAAATTGGAATGGCAGTCCAATTCAGTTCAAGTCATTTCCATCATTATCAAACATAAAAGTTATGGATGTGTGTTTAATACAAGATAAATGTAAAAACCTTCTTTTGCTTCAACCTCTTTGAACCCCTTTCTCTCTCTCTTTCTCTATCTCTCTTTCTTTCCCTCTCTTTTTGTATATCTCTCTCTTTCTCACCCTCTCTCTCTCTCTCTCCCTCTCTCTCTCTCTCTCTCTCTCTCTCTCTCTCTCTCTTCTCTCTCTTTTCTCTCCCTCTCTCTGTTTCTCTCTCTGTCTCTCTTTCTATCTCTCTCTCTCTTTTTCTTTCTCTCTTTCTTTCTCTCATTCTCTCTCTCTCTCTCTCTCTCTCTCTCTCTTTCTTTCTCTCTCTCTCTCTCTTTCTCTCTCTCTCTCTCTCTGTCTGTCTATCATATCATATTGTCTGTACATATAGTAGGTTGTTATCATCTACAGATTACCCTCTTGAATTTTCACATTCAAATACCCTGGTAAAATATTGCCTTTATTTTCATGTCTTATGCAAACTTGTTTTTCTCACTTTTACCATACAAGCATTTACTTATGATGATCTCTATGAAATTGGTCTACTGCAATATGGAAATGAATTTTAAAAGTAAGGTAGGCCATTTGCAAACATCCTGAAACATGGCAGGGATAAGCAGTATACTTTAAAGATTGTCAGTCCCTTTTGCAAGCTTAAAATTTGAAATCATCTGTCAAGATCGTAAATTGAAGAAAGTGTGATTCAAGACCATTTCTATGAATATAGCATGTTGAAGCTTTCTGTATATGTAAAAAATTTCAGCCGTTAAATTTCAAACCGACTTTTTTCGTACCACGAAAAAAGTATTAGTCTTTGTTACAGTATCTATGTGGTTATTATGCGTGTGTGAAATCCTAATTTTATGAGTAACTACCAAACTTTGGAGATGATTCCTTCTGAAGAACAATTTTGTTCATAATGCGTTTTATAATTTAATTAACAGATTAATCAATAAAGCAGATATTTCAACACAAGCTGCTAAGAGCCTGGGGTAAAGACTATTAATCAGACGTTGTTTACGTGCATTATTTGAATTTTACACTACGTATCAGTTTCAAATTGTGAATATAGAGCTTGCTAACACTTCTCTATATGTTTTGCCAATGTTTCGACGGTTTTGTGGTGATCTGAAAAAGGGACTGGCTGTCTTTAAGGATAATGTGTATGAACTCTCGGTTTCCAATTCTCTTAGTGAGGGAAGTTCTTACACATTATTTGCTTCTATTTTCCATGGTTTTTACACAATTTGGGTTTATTTTTACAGATCTGCAAATTGGCATCCCTACTTTTCAGTGAAAAGAGACGACAGTGTGTGCATGTGATAAAACAAACTTCACACAAACAATCATGATTATGCAACTGCTATCATCACTGTAAGAATTAGTAAAAAGATTACAGGACACAATAGATAATGGGGGTTGATCAGATTCTCTTTTCAAATGACTGCACTTCATTGATTTTATATGTATAGTTCTGTGCTCTCGGCTCGGCCCGAATGAAGCTAAGCAATGGAAAATAACAGCAGAAAAGCAATGGCGCATACAGCTGGCAAATATGTTCATATGTTGTTCATTTGATATTGCGTAAATCTGTATTTTCCATATATCTTTTATACATTGTACATATATGTTTATAGTACATGCTTGTAATTTGTAGATATCGCTGGTCTTGATTGGACCAGGGACAAATACGATTGAATTGAATTGAAAGTCTGATAGAGTAGTTCAACAGCTTCGATCTCTGTGGGAAAGTCAAAGATGCTTTACACAGTCCAGTCAAACCTGCTGTCACAGCTTCCTGTATGGAATGGCCCATGGCTAACCACCCATCAATCCCCCCTTGAAAATAGTTGTGTCAAACTCCCTGTATTCAAGTACCACTTGAACGGGACCATAAAACAACCACTTCACCCAACAATGTCAACATTTATCAGCCATTCACAGCACTATTTAAATTATAATTTACTGTAAATATTAAGTCTGTACCCAGCTAAAAATTTGGTTAGATTTCAAAGTCCAAGGAACTAAGAACTTCAAACGAATAGTGAAATGCTGAGAAACAGCATTTGTAGCACATTTGAAAGAAAATCTACATGTAGGTGTCAATGTGCTGCATGCATATTGTAACTGGGCAAGGACATCCTTGAACGACATGTAACCCAGTTGGCATTCATACTCATAGAGGTTTTGTAGTGAATGAAAAAAAAATGGAACAGTGAAGTCAAAACATGTACATGTTTACAAATTATTTTATTGATACATAGTCATCAACATAAAAAATGGTTCACTTTTTATATTAAATATTATGTGCTTTATTTTACAAATTTCAGATTTCTGACTACATTCTGACTGCATTTCAGTGATATCAATGCAAAAAAAAAATACATATTGTTTAAAACACCTCATTAAGTGTAGTTATTGCCATCAAGATGATGAAACAACACTAACTTGTTGACAAAGACCACTTTCCAGGTTTGTTAAGACAAGTGATGGCCTTTAGACAGATGTGATGGTGATCTTCAGAAGAACTGTTCATATTAGCATGATGCACATTTTTATAAATCATGGCCGGGCATACCTCAATGAATCAAAAGATTTCCCATTGGTTGGAGGAGCATCAAGAAGAATTTTTACTTTTGTAACTTGTCTCCTCCATATCCAACACACTCACAGCAGTCAGCAAAGAGAGACACAATCTGGACTTGTCCCTTCGTTCTAAATAGGGCACATTTTTTTTGGTTGAATTGGCAAAGCTTGTGCTTTGAAATCTTTCAAGGTCTGCGGGATGAACATGGTAAGGATCAATGGACCATCACAAGTCCCATTTTCAGTTTATTTGTTGTGAAGCAATCATCCTTAGAAAAAGATTAAAGCAAACAAGAGCATGGGAAGCTGTGATGGTAGCAGTATGGGGCTACAAAGATCATCTACCTGTAGGTCATCTACAGGTTAGCGTAGTTTTAAACTATCCCTTACCTCAAAAAGTAAATATCTCCAAATCTACTTTTAATTTGTTGGAACACTAATTCTAGTCTAAGCCTACCACAAATCACCATGCACCCGCAATATAGACAGGAATAACCATCTCATTTGGTGCACTCTTTAATCAAAATTACATATTTTGATGCCCCAAATAAGTAGGGCCTTCCAAGGAGCCAGGTGCAACCTCAGTGTATCCATGCAACTTCAGTACAGAGACTGACATTTCAGTCTACTGCAATGATGCAAACAAAGTACTTTGACATACCAAGTGACAGTCCAAGAAAGGGTAGAAAAACTCTTTGACTCACCTCTTGTTTAGACACAATATGCGTTTTCTCGGTGGGTCCATTTTGAGGGGATTCCATTTTGTTATCTACTACCAGCTCTGTAAAGTCACAAATGAGACCTCAAATGAAAATCTAAGCTACGTGGACCTGGAATGCATGGACCGTGGCACCATGAGCACGCAAGCAGACGATACACTTTGATGGTTTACGTGAATCCCTTTCAGTTCACTGCAGCAGTTCATTCAATCGGTTCTTCCGCGGTAACTCCCGGGAGAGAAATGGGCGTTCGGTAGCTGGCTGATGGCGGTGTGGTACCGAAGCACAAACCGTCGTTTTTATCTCGGTCATTAACGAAAAGTTTACATAGGCCAGTACTGCAGTCTAGCTGAGTCGATCTAGAATAAATTCAGTATAATAAATCCACTTGGAAACTAATATGTTGTCCTAATCATAGGAGATGCAGATGGAGACAAAAACTGCAGTACTGACCGGCGTGCGCCCGAGGAATGGCATCACTGTGTGTGCGCGCACGTACGTATGCACAATAAACGTATACGGCATCCATCCGGCCGAGCATGCAAACGCTAATGCAAGCGATGTAGTACGGGTGGCGCTACCACCCGTCTGGAGTATTGGCGTGATTCATCGAGGAGACTGCAACGATGATATCGAAAATGCATTATGAGCTATCGACCCCACTTTACAATGTACACACGCTACAGGTGTTTTAAAAAAAAAACTTTTGACACTTTTGAAAAATGATCAGTCAAGCTGAAATTGACACATCATAAAGCCAAGGGATGTCAACATTTTTTAGAGATTGGTTTTGTGATATTTCATCAATTACTTTTCTTGAAATAATCTTCAGCATATTTAATGGGATTTTCACTTTGGGACAATTTTGGACCTCAAAATTTGTGTGTGTCAGAACACAACAACGGCCAATGTGTAGCACACCTGTTAATCCACTAGCAACTGCCATGAGAAGTTGTGGGTTGGCATGTGTGATGCACAATACAATGACCATTGTTGTGTCTGAATTGATTATCTGATGCACATAAATTTTCAGGTCCAAATTTGTCCAAAAGTGAAAATCTCATTGAATATTCCGAAGATTCTTACAAGTAAAGTAATTAATAAAATAACGCAAAACCCGTCTCTAAAAAAATTGCCATCCCTTGACTTTATGATATGTCAATTTCAGCTTGATGTGAGTTTAAACTGATTTTTAATCATTTTTCAAAAGTGTCAAAAGTTTTTTAACACCTAGTATAAATAACACTGTGCATAAAACACAAAAATACTCAATTCTCTAACGATTCGAATAAACTTAAACTATTTCAATACCCGTTTCTCTATCTCTCTCTATCTCTAGCCTATTTCTCTCCACTGCTGAAGGAAGGCCTCCTCATCATTTTTCCATTTTGATCTATCTTGTGCCGTTCGTTTCCATGTTATACTACCATATTCTGTAATATCGTCAGTACAACCCGTTACATGATAGCCTAATGAAATACATGTAAACAATTAAACAGTTATCCCATCCCTGTCCCCGGCATATGTGATCCACGTTGAACTCTTGCATGTCACATGGTAATAAAAGCACACAAATTCTCACAAATCCTATAGAGCGTCGTTTGGTCTGGCATTCGATGGATTAATGGATGTGTCGAATGAACTTGAAGCCATTTTATTACTTGTGATAGTACATAAGAGGCCGTTTGTAAAAGTGATGTTGGAATAACATGTTTTGGTTTGTTTCTCTTGTTTGTTTTTCGGTAATTTTTATTGCAATTCCATTCAATACATGCATAATTACACGTACATGCATCATAAACAATCACTTGATTGAAGATTAATACACATGCATGCATCTACCCCCCCCCCCCTTCCACACACATACACACACACTCTTCTACTACTCGTAGTACTACTACTACTACTACTACTACTACTACTACTACTACTACTACTACTACTACTAATACTACTACTACTACTACTAATACTACTACTACTACTACTACTACTACTACTACTACTACTACTACTACTACTACTACTAATACTACTACTACTACTACTACTACTACTACTACTACTACTAAAGCTACTACTACTACTACTACTACTACTACTACTACTACTACTACTACTACTACTACTACTACTAATACTACTACTACTAATACTACTACTACTACTACTACTACTACTACTACTACTACTACTACTAAAGCTACTACTACTACTACTACTACTACTACTAATACTACTACTACTAATACTACTACTACTACTACTACTACTACTACTACTACTACTACTAAAGCTACTACTACTACTACTACTACTACTACTACTACTACTACTACTAAAGCCACTACTACTACTACTACTACTACTACTACTACTACTACTACTACTACTACTACTAAAGCTACTACTACTACTACTACTACTAATACTACTACTACTACTACTACTACTACTACTACTACTAAAGCTACTACTACTACTACTACTACTACTACTACTACTACTACTAATACTACTACTACTAATACTACTACTACTACTACTACTACTACTACTACTACTACTACTACTACTAAAGCTACTACTACTACTACTACTACTACTACTAATACTACTACTACTAATACTACTACTACTACTACTACTACTACTACTACTACTAAAGCTACTACTACTACTACTACTACTACTACTACTACTACTACTACTAATACTAATACTAATACTACTAATACTACTACTACTACTACTACTACTACTACTACTACTACTACTACTACTAAAGCTACTACTACTACTACTACTACTACTACTACTACTAAAGCTACTACTACTACTACTACTACTACTACTACTAATACTACTACTACTGCTGCTGCTGCTGCCGCTGCTGTACTAATGCACAAGCACTTCAGTACATGAAGTGGTTCTGAAATCTTCTGCGCATACAGAATATATTCCTCAAAATGCATCCAAAATTTATCTTGCATATTTGGCGGCGGACCTGCTATTCTCCACTGAGCCATATATGGGCTGGCCGTTTTCCACTCAGATACTAAGCAGCGGGGCTCCTAATCAATCTGCTGTTCGAAAAATGGACAACTAGGCAATTAATCAACTTAAGATATCTTAGGGTGCAATAGACCGGTTTACTAATGAAGTCAAACTTAAGGATGTTTCTTCCCTCGGGCTTAGTAACGAGTTATTCCATTAACCTGTACCTATAATGGTATTTCAGTACTTGGAATCCACTTTGCATACATTAGTTGTTGCTATGTCGGGCAAACCTCGGACGAGCTCTCCAGTTGTCAGGGGCAACCCTTGTTAAACTGGTATGCATAAAATTTGAATATGTTAGTAAACCGGTCTATTCAGAAACGATGGCCGGTTTTCACGGTGATGTGAGTGCTATAACATTGGCCATACGTGCATATAAAAGTTTCAGGCATTAAGTGGATTAATCATGAAATAATACAAGCACGCGGTGACTCTGGAAGCCCTGTTTCGATAAGATTTTATTAAAACTTATTTTTCCAACGATCTACAGTCGCTTGGCTGGTCTCATGTAAACATTTGTTATTACACTTATTTGTAACAGTCTGTTGGCAACTACATAAAGTCACATTAAGTTAGAAATTCTTCCTTTTGTGTTGAAGTTAAATAAGACATTGATAAAAAAAATTATATAAAAAACTTACGTAGCCTAGTATATACGCACATCACATCATTCAGGGGACAGATATATTTGACACTAGTTATTTATTTATTTATTTATTTATTCAAGTATTCTTTAAAATTACAGGGTAGGCAACCTCAGTTAAAAAACTGCTTTACATGTGCGCCCTGAACATACATACAAAACATTTACAAGTGGTGTAGAACAATATTAATAAAAGGAACAACAACAAAAGTACTTTACTTTACACGGTTAAACAATATCTTTGAAAAGGGGAAAGAAAAGGGAGAAGAAGAAGAGGAGAGTGAGATTACATGACTACGAATTGTGAGAGGCTATTTAAATAAACCTCTGCGGACACAATTGATCGACAGACACGTAATGTAGCAGCTAAATTGACAAGACAACAATAGGACATTATAGAAGAGAATTGAACTGGAGACAGCTTTTCATAATTGCTTTTAAAGAGTTACTGTGTCGGACTTTAAAGCGTTACTAAATTAGAAAAATAAGTTCCCACTAATCTATGTAGAATTATCCACTAGGAACGAATTTCACATTCGTTTGCCGCAGTAAAGTCTCATTTTGACGAAAATTTGAAAAACGCACGCCTCCAATGACCATTTTCGTAATGTATTCACAACTTTCCCCCCTAACTGCGTAGTAACAGGTTATTGCATTCACCTGTATCTTGTCTTTCAGATTCAATGGATGGAATGCACTTTGAATCTATTAGTTGTTGCTACTCAGACCATGGACCTATCATGGATGGACTGCGCTCGGATAGACTTCCTTTGATCTATGAGGTCCGCCGCCTCATAACAATTCAAGACATTCAGGTGTTTTAAACAATTAGCTGTATTTCTAATTAGGTAGTGCCTTCCTCTGAATAATAAAAGACAATCTGTTTTGAGAAGCATGTCAACCGTTCAGCCTTCGCTGGGAGCTCGTAGCTGATCTATTTACACACACTGTGAATTAGTTTTGGGGTGAGCGAAGGGGAATTTTGAAAAAACTTGTAGAAAGAATTTGGTCCGTAACTTTTCCGGACACCACCGCACACGAAATTGAGATTGTTTCCATGAAAGATTAAACACTCAATAAACAATTTACAAGATATTTTTAAGGAAATATGATTCGGAAATGTGCGATATGGAGGCATTTCTCTGGCATGTTTTCTACAGTATTCTCCTTTTATCACAAAAACGAAGCAACAATATAATCTGAAATTCACAGAATCGTATCTTTATAAGATGTAATACTACTGCACATGCACTTCAGTTCATGAAGTGGTTCTGAAATCTTCTGCGCATACAGAATATATATTCCTCAAAATGCATCCTACATTTTGTCATGCTTGTTTGGCGGCGGATCTCCCTCGATCAAAGAGCCAAACGCGTCAAATATTCCATTGTGATATCAATGCACGCGACTGCTGTAGGAATAAATTACACTTCGTGCTGACTCCATTCTTTACACCTCTCTGTTCATATTGGTAACGTATTGTTTGAATGGCGTGAATGCCGTTGGCATTTATGGCATTTTGACTTCTCATACGTCACTGGAGGCGTGCGGGTTTTTTTTCTTCAAATTTTCGTCAAAATGAGACTTTATTGCCGCAAACGAATGTGAAATTCGTTTTTAGTGGATAATTTTACATAGATTAGTGGGAACTTATTTTCATAATTTAGTAACCCTTTAATAGGGAGTTTATTGAATAGGTAACTACCAGTGTAAGAAAATGAACGTTTTTTATATTCTGTTTTCGGTTTAAGGATAAGCAAGGTGCTATTTAAGGCGTATCTAGTATTATAGTTAACATTTAAAGGTCTTATCAGTGGTTCCAAGTAGGATGGTACAAGCTTATTGACTATTTTAAAGACAAGAGTACAATACTGGTATTTGATACGATTTTCTATACATTGCCAATTCAATGAAGCCATCAAAAAGCATTTAGATGTATATCGATCTGCGTTCAGTATTAGGCGTGCATATTTGTTTTGTAATCTCTGGAGCTTTAACAAGTTTGTTCTGGAGCAAGTTCCCCATGCTGTACAACAGTAATCTATGTATGGTAGCAACAATGCGAAATACAAATTAACTAATATCTTATTCGGTACTAGCGATTTTATGCGCCGAATACATCCTATAGAACGAGAGAGCTTATTACATATGTACAAAATATGATCATTCCATGATAACTGTGAATCTAATATTACACCTAAATATTTCATCTTTTGAACGTATTCTAAAGTCAAATTTTTGTACAGAATTTCAAACTTTGCATTTTGTAATCTTCTTTTAGGTCCAAAGACCATAGATTTTGTCTTTCCTGAATGTATGAACATTATTTTCCATCCATGTAACAATCAAATCAAAATCCTTCTGGAGGTTATTCTGAACTTGAGACAGATCGACTGTATTAAAGATAACTGTATCATCTGCTTATAATGATAGTTTCGTTTGTGAATGAAATTGCAAATTACACATATCATTTATAAATAGACAAAATATGAGTGGACCCAATATTGAACCTTGGGGAACCCTAATTTTAACTGTTACAAAATCACTAGTACATTGTTGCATTGAAACACATTGCTTTCTGCCAATCAAATAATTCACAAACTATTTACGCTCGCTACCGTTTATACCATAGTGAATCGTTTTTTTAGTATCTTTTTATGTGGAATTACATCAAATGCTTTTTTAAGATCTAACGATATTGCACCAGTAATCTGCTTATTATTCATATTTTCAAGTAAATAATGAATTAACAATATCAGTCACGCAGGTTGCTGTGGAATGTGATGGTGTAAATTAAGACTGTTGAGATGATAACATTTTATTGTCGTTAAGGTACAAGTATAACTGTGTGTGTATTGCTTTTTCTAATATTTTGGACAGAATGGGTATAACTGAAATTGGTCGAAAATTATCAATTTCATATGGACCTCCTTTGTGAATAGCTGTGACTCTGGCCATCTTAAAGTCCATCGGTATTTCAGACGTTTTTAATGATTTGTTAAAAATAATTGTAAGAGGTTGACATACGCATTCTGCTGCTATTTTAAATAGTTTTGGATGAAGACCATCTAATCCTACAGCCTTTTTACAATCAATATTTAATAATTCTTTTCTTACAAATTCAACAGTATAAACTGTGTATCTTTCCGTAGCAAGGTTCCCATGGAGTTAACGTCATCATTATTACATGTATTAGTCCCTAATCGTTCACTAACAATATTGAAAGCTTCATTTAACTTGTTAACTATTACATTGCCGTCAGTTATAACTTCTCCATTTACAGTAAGATCAAAGTCTGTTTTGCCATTCTTTTTGGGTAGAAGGTCTTTCAAAATCTTCCAATTTTTATTAATGTCATTTCCAAATTTAATAAATTCATCCTTATAAAATTCCCTTTTTAAATATTTTGAATTGGGCTTTCGATAGCAAATACCAACAAATATGGAAGTACTATTTCTACGTTTTATTTCAAGCCACATTAATTCTAGATCAGCCATTTCGAGGTCTGTTCTCCTGACGTATGTATATTTATTTTGTATAAAACAACCAACGCCCCCTCCGAGACCATTTCTGTCCTTTCTTTCAAAAGTAAAACCATCTATTGATATCTTATCATTTTCATTCAACCAAGTTTCCGAAATTCTTAGTAATTTCTTAAGTCTTCAGTTTTATTTCATAGACTCTTTACATTTAAGTGAGCTAATTTAAAGCCCCTTTCTTTTGAAAAAAAGAGGGAACATTTTCTGTATTTTCCGGTCTTAATACATTTGTAGCATTAGTGTTTGTTTCGTTAATACAATCTTCAATCATTACGTCCTCAACCCAAAATGGCAAAATACGTAAAGTGCATTTTGGGCATTTTCAGTTTTCAAACGATACATTAATATCATCATATTGCTTTCTTGTAACGTGTCCACATGAGATGTGTGTCCATAGAGAACAGTCTGTGCATAATAAAGCTTTCTGGTTATTTGCTACTGTTCTTGAGCAACTTGAGTCTCATTTGCATAATATAACAGTTGATTTACAGACCTTTCTTTTTTAGATGAATTAAATAATAAAATGGGTTTAGTGGGACACTTGAGTTGATTTACGAGTGTGTGTGTAGGGCTAGTTTTGAAAGAAAGAAAATATGCGAGTTTTTTTTTTTCAATACACTTAACGCGATACTGTAATGTTTATAGTGACGTCGTGATATTGAAAGAAAAGGTAAGTCGTTACGTGAAGATTTATCTTTATATCTCTCGACATAACGTAGGACATAGATCGAACTTGCAGCCGGTATCGGGTGCAAGTGGTGGCGCTATTGCAATATTATTGCGCCAACCATACCATAGCTCTACGTCCTCAGTGACGTGTAGCTGCACTCGACCCACTACAATGCCGGCGTGTACATAATCGGGTGTGATTGAACACGCGCCTAAAATCAACCAGCAACAACAACAACAACAGTTATACCAACCAGCTGCAGTTATCATCAGATTCTAGAATGTTTAACAGTCATCGGACTGGCGTCTTTATAATGACTTAAAGTCAGATAGAAAAGGGGGAGAAAATGGTGAACACGAAAATAGCGATCGATGAGGAACAAGGAAAAGGGAATCCTTTTGACGAGAGAGCTCTCATTTTATGTTGCCGTAATCGTGATAATTACAATTAGTTTGGTTGCCTAGAGACAGATGTCTCACCTTCTCATTCCCTATGCTCCGAGCGATGACCATTCCCGTTAAACGAACGATTACTTCGGCTCCAACTTTTCCTTTTCCGAAGTTCAGGTAAAACATCAAAGGGAGGGGGGGGGGGGGGAGGACTACGTGGGGAATTGTCACCTCGGGAGATTTTACATGGTGTTCGACGCTGACCGATCGCATTTCTTTCATGACGTGTGATTATAATATATCGTGGTGTATCGTTTGATAAATAATGAGATGGAGTAGCATTTTATCAAGCACTAATGTGAAACAAAATGTGCTCAACAGGTATCCTCCAGGCAACTGCGTTACGCACATCATTAGGAAATGATATACATCTTTGGTATTCCATGTGTATATCATGAGCATAAGGAGTAGAACACGCCCTAACGAGTGAGACATTTTGTTTACGAACATTAATCTAACGAATTAGGATATTTAAGGTAAGGAAGTCCCTTTATAAACATCATGAAACTCGGCATGTTGGACAAGGCGCTGTGTTTCTTGATTTAGTAGTCTAACATTCTACTCTTTCATGTCTGTAGGACTTAAAAGTTTGGGAACAGTTTATCGTTAACGGAATTGTAATCATTTTCCATCTCTCTCCCTCTCTCTCTCCCTCTCTTTGTACTCCGTATCCGCTCTCTGTCTACCCTCTCTCTCTCTCTCTCTCTCTGTCTGTCTGTCTCTCTCTCTCTCTCATCATATATAATGCATATTTGCATAATTTTTATATCATGCGAACATATCTATCAATACAAATGTGTTGATCGATCTGTGTATGACTACATACCGTAGGCTTAATTGCATAAACGTTTGTGTGTAGGCCTATATGAATATATATGTATCTATAAATTATGCATAAAAGGGTTGTCGACACTAAAGTAGGTCTCAGGCTACTGGTCAAGAATAGGTGGATGAATCAAAACATTTTATAGAGTAGGTAGAGTTCACCAAAAAGAATTGACATCAATTAGACTGAACACTTCGTAAAATCAATTTAGTTCAGTTATCACTTTGAGTTATTGTTAACACGCAAAAGGTCTACTTGCCGAACCAAGGAAAAGGTGTCCCGTTATCGGTACATGCACTCCCAGTTACACGTTACCGCGGAATATGAAAACTACATACAGTATACATACATGTATTATGAAGTGCATATTATGCCTACGCATGCATGTGTAGGCCTTCGCGACTCCGGGTTACAGTCGTCGTATCGCAAGATTCATGATGATTACGTTTGGCCAGAAATATTTTGAAAATGCTCCAGATTAAACTGCGATGATTTTTTTCTGGTGAATAAATGACACATACGTCACGGGATCAGCAAACGATGGTTGTAAGTATAACTAAACATATGATTAGTGGAACCTGCTTTTGAGTGCTTGATTTAGGGGCAACCTTGATTGTTTACAAATAATTTTCCATGGCCATGCCATGCCCATGCATGGTGGGTCGCTCCTAGCCCCGGAACTGCTCCCGCGAAGCGGGAGCCTCCTGAGAGCTGAAGGCTCGCCTTCATTTTCCCTGCGTGTCGGGTCCGACTACTGTGTAATCGACCCGTGCATATGAATGAATTACTATACATGTGAAATACATTTATCACATATGAATGACTCAATGTATCCAATGTATATTTGCACTACAAAAATTTCAAGCAATCACTGGCAATGTAACTTATTTCCTGTTCACATAAAAATTCTAGCGAATACATTCCGTCAAGGCTGCCATCCTGCAGTCTTGGCTGTTCGAAAATGTACGTGAATATATTGGAACTGGTGCATGCGCATAAACTTTAATCTTCACCGTCGCAGCTGCCGTCATGCAATTCTGAACCATTTTAGTTCATAAACAATAAAAAAAAAAAATACAACATGGATTAAAATCATCTTGAAACCAGCCATGACAATATTCAGGTATATTCTCTGTAAATATGTGTAACACATGTGAGTTTTGAGCAAATAGAATTACTCAAATTTACTGATTTAATCACGACTCTCTTTGCTCCTAAGCTTGATGCTACAGAAACAGGAATAACCGTCTCATTTGGGGCATTCTTTAATCAAAATTACATTTTTGGACATAGGCGTTCAGAGGAGCCAGATGCAATCTCAGCGGATCGAACATCCTACAGAGACTGATTTTTCGGATCAATTCAGAAGACCGAAATCATTATCTCTTTTATTTTTTGCTCTTTCTCTACAGGTCTGTAAAAAAATGTCTTTGTGAAATGTGAATACCAGAACTGAGAAACAATACTTGTTTGTGGTATTGTGGAGTATTAGTTTCTGTATGTTGTATATTATGTCCATGGGTAGTGACTCAGTGTGCACACATACAAGTTGCAGTTTAATGCCTAAAAGTAATGGTATGGTGCTACATGTGCAGATGGCTCATACAGATACGTCTTTTGTTCTTCTTTGACATCGCAGGACCACGGTCTTCTCTTTCAACTGGATGAAGAGGATATTTTCAGTAATGATGTGAGTAAAAAAAAAGATATTCTAGACATATTCTTTTGGCAGATTTGATTAGTTTCTGTGAGTAACTGCAATTATTCTTTCTATATTAGTTTATCACATTTATTTTTATTTTGACTGATTTTTGTGGTTGTTAATTTTTCTGTTATCAGAATTGACATTTGTAAACAGGAAGACCATTTCCTTTCATTCTAGAAATAATACAAGTTTAGTTCTTAGACACAAATTATTTTAAGTACTCTTTAGAAAGAATGATCTATTCAAATTTTGAATAAGTAAGATGGCGTGTGAGGCTCCTATATAAAGTTCACCTATTTGTATTTGTTTTGCTCAGAGTTTCTTGGAAGAGCTTGACCAGCCCAAATCAGCTTGCCATGGCAAGGACTCGAGTAGCAAGGGCATCAAGTCGGGGGAGACTTCTACATTTGCGTCACCCCAGGGGCTGTTACCGGCTGGTAAAGGAGTTCAAGCTTTCACCTTCAAAAGTAAAACATCGCCAGAAATCCCTCTCCCTCCTCAGCTTCAAGGTGGTCAAAGAACCACTGGAATCTTCAGAAACACTGATGGCCAGAGTCATGCCAGCACCAGAACAGGACAGAGTGTCTTTACCTCCACAGCGGCTGCAAGCAGTGCTCCATCTTCCCTGCTGAATGCAAGTCGAATTACCCCCAAACCATCTAGTGGCCCTCCGATCACAAGCGTCCCACAATGCGAGAAATCATCAGCTGGTACAAGTCATCTTCAGAGGGTTTCGTCTGCAGCTATCAGGAGTGCCCCACAGGATGGCTATCCATCCCTTAGGAGTGTCGCAGGCTATGGACCCAAGGTGCAGCCCAAGGGACTGTTGCCCCAAGGAAAGGGAGAATCGATCACTAGGGTGCAGCCTGGGAGCAACGTCTCAGTACCACAAAGTAAGACAGGACACCTGGGCCAAGGTCAGCCAGTTCCCACTGCCAACCAAACATGTGAGATACCTGGGCAGCCTGTGCAGAATCAAAGGCTCAGGCCATGCACCAACACCAACACCACACCACAAGGGATCAGCTCTGTGATGAGAACACCACAAAGTGCTCCTAACTTCACTCCGACACTAATCCAGAGAGTTGCAACAACTCGTGCCTCATCTTTGCCAACATCTGGTAGCAGCATCACTCCAGGACGCGGGTCTGCTACCCACATGCCCAGATCTGCTAGCAACGCCCCATTCCAGCATCAGAGGTTCAGTCCAGAGCAGCGTGGAGGCTCTTACAATACTCCTGGTGGTAGCAGTAGTCGTGGGGGCTCCTTCAGTACTCCTCTCCCTACAGCTGTCCACATGCGCAGACCTGCCAGCAATACCCCACCCCAGCATCAGAGGTTCAGTCCAGAGCAGCGTGGAGGCTCCTTTAACACTCCTGTTGGAAGTAGTCGTGGGGGCTCCTTCAGTTCTCCTGGTGGTAGCAGTAATCGTGGTGGCTACACCCACCAGACACGCACACCAAACCAGCACTCTGCTGTCACCCCAGTAGGCAGGGGTGGACCTGGTGGAAGATACACCCCTACACCAGGCCCCCACTCCAGGCAGCCTCCTACCCCCATGGGTAGACAGACCCACACCCCTCAGAGGCAGACCACCACCACTCCGAGCTCCTCCAGGCCAGTGTTAACACCCCGCGTGGCCCAGCTGTGTAGCGGCCCTGCAACCACAGCAGGACCTGGGTCAGTTCACACGGGAGCCAGAAAGTTCCCTGGACCTGCAGGCCTTCTACCCAAACTGGTTTGTGATTGCTTCCTTATTTCTTGTTCATACAAAAATTAATGGATTTCATTTGAAAACGTTAGATATGAACTTTACGTACACTGTATGTCAAGTGACTTTCTTTAATGCCTGTTCATTTTGCTGCCTAAGGTAGTGTCTTGCTAATGCTGTATGAAAATTGGTTATTTTGTTATCACCTTGATTATTTTGGTTCTTATTTCTTAACGTTTAATATTTACATTCCTATTGTTTTAAGTACATGTTTTATATTTCTTTGATTGACAGTTGGGATTTGATTTAGTTATACTACAATCTAAAGTGTCCTCTAGTTACATTTCCAAAATCATATACTGTATTGCTGGAACGTGTGTCGGGCGTTGAAGCAGCGATCCCTTGCGGTGATGAACTTTGGTTTGGCGTTGGTATGGAGGTGTCGCTACCGTTAAACCAAAGCTAAAGCAACGCTAGCTTTAGCGGTGCACTGCTGAGGCAACGCCTGTGTTTTTTTTGACAAAAAATTAAAGACACAGGCGTTGCCTCAGCAGTGCACCGCTGAAGCAACGCCTGTGTTTTTTAAATTTTTTCCCAATATTGTGTGCGGTGACGACCGTTGTCGAAATTTGGCCATCTCTCCCTATCGTTCAAGGAACGCTCCAACAAAGTTCGGGCGGTGTGACGGGGCCTATACTCATTGCAGATATAATATCAGAACTTAATTTTGCTAGTGATATTTGTTTGTCTCGCAATGTAAGGTCAACAAGGAATCTAAAAAGATTACATTTCTTTTCTCACTTTTACGGTTTAGTGTGCTACGCTGACCGAAGAGTATATTTTTATAAACCCTTGCTTACTATATTTTTGTATCACACCTGACGAAATGTTGCAACGGCACACAAAATGTGATCTTTTCAGATTCCTTGTTGACCTTACATTATGAGACAAATTAATATCACTAGGGATATTACTTTCAATAGTATTTCCAATATTTCATGACATTACAGAAGGCTTGTAAAGAAGACCTGGCAGATACATGATTGTCTGTAATATGTATCCATGTTGTTGTTGCTAAATATGTTACTCATTGTGGATAAATGGCTACTGATAATCGTTTGTCTCGCAATGTGATATAAACGGAATAAAAAAATTGCTCAAAAATGAGTATTGTGCCATTTTTCTAGCAGATTTCAGTTCGTGCGCTGCACTGACCAGAGGGGATTTAAAACCCTACTTACTACAATTTTGTATCACACCTGACGAAGTGTTGCAGCGGCGCATGAAGCCTTGTGATCTTTTTACCTTACATTGCGAGACAAACGATTATCAGTAGCCATGTTGTTGTTGTTTCTCCTTGCTGATCCTCCCTGACTGTGTATCTTGCTCACCCACCAGCATCCAGGTCAGAAACCCAGAGCTACAACAGAAGCTGTGAAGCAAGATGAGGCTCACACTGACCTACCACAGAAGGAAGTAAGCACTCTCTCTCATTGCTATGCATTCATACAAAACAACACATAACTAAGGTCCCATGTTTAAAGATTGTTCGTCCCTTTTGCAAGCTTAAAATTTGAAATCGTCTATCACGATCGTAAATTGAAGAAAGTGTGATTCAAGACCATTTCTAAGAATATAGCATGTTGAATCTTTCTGCATATGTACAAATTTCAGCCGTTAAATTTCAAACCGACTTTTTTCGTACCACGAAAAAAGTATTAGTCTTTGTTACAGTATCTATGTGTTTATTATGCGTGTGTGAAATCCTAATTTTATGAGTAAACCACCAAACTTTGGAGATGATTCCTTCCATAGAACATTTTTTTTTCATAATGTGTTTTATAATTTAATAAAAAGATTAATCAATAAAGCAGATATTTCAACACAAACTGCTAAGAGCCTGGGGTAAAGACTATTAATCAGACGTTGTTTACGTGCATTATTTGAATTTTACACTACGTATCAGTTTCAAATTGTGAATATAGAGCTTGCTAACACTTCTCTATATGTTTTGCCAATGTTTCGATGGTTTTGTGGTGATCTGAAAAAGGGACTGGCTGTCTTTAAAGGTGGTGTCTCCCTCTCATTGATATGCATTCGTACAAAACAACACATGACTAAGGCCCTATGTTTAAAGGTGGTGTCTCTCTCTCTCATTGCTAGGCATTCATTCAAAACAACACATGACTAAGGTCCCATGTTTAAAGGTGGTGTCTCCCTCTCATTGATATGCATTCGTACAAAACAACACATGACTAAGGCCCTATGTTTAAAGGTGGTGTCTCCCTCTCATTGATATGCATTCGTACAAAACAACACATGACTAAGGCCCTATGTTTAAAGGTGGTGTCTCCCTCTCATTGATATGCATTCGTACAAAACAACACATGACTAAGGCCCTATGTTTAAAGGTGGTGTAGCCCTTCTGCAGACATGTTTTTAGTTGTGTAAAGAACATAGCATAAATAAAACCCAGTAATTGTATATTTATTTTAAACGCATATGTTGTGTGTAAGATTACAATGTTTGTTTGTTTTCTGTGCAAAATGCATGAAAGAAATGCTTTAAGTCGACTAAACAACTGTACCAGGTGAAAGAGAAAATTTAGCAGTGATGTAATCTTCTCTCTCCAGAAGGAAGAGCAAGAGGATGCTGCCCTCGTTGGTGACTTTGAGCACGGTGCGTGGTTCAGGATGAAGGAGGAGCTGGGCCTGACCGATGGCAGATCCAAGTCAGTTTACCAACAGAACAGCATCGCACTGGTACTCAGAAAGGTATACATGCACTGGGCAATACAAAGAAAGCAAAAAGTACATACAAGGATTTCCATCCAAGCCTGATGTCATTTTACATTGTACCCTACAAAAGAGACAGGCTCTGTGTTTGCTCTCGCCAGATGGCATTATATTTCTGGGTTGTCTGTCCGTCTGGATCTCGTTTACATGATAACTCAAGAAATATTTGACAAAATTTGATCAAACTTGGTACACTGATAGGACATGACAGGACAATTCACTGATTGGATTTGGAGTCATAAAGGTCAAATGTCCAATGTTATAGGTCAAGTTCAAATCCTAAAATTCCTCAATTCATGTGATAACTAGACCAAACAGATACAGTGATCATTAATCACCTGTTATTTATCTCCTTGCAGGCAAGCTTGAAGCAGCTGACTGATGCCCTTTGTTAGATCATTAATCACCTGATATTTATCTCCTTGTAGGCCAGCTTGAAGCAGCTGACTAGGCACAAGGTCAGCCACCTGTGTGTGATGATCAAGACCATCTCTCTCAACACCCGGGATGCCACCGTGACCCTGTGTGACCCCAGCGGAGAGATGCTGGGCACCATCCACCGCAGACTGGTGGAGGAGCGGCAGGGAGACCTCAGGCAAGGCGCTGTGCTCGTCCTCAGACAGGTAAGCTCAGGGCGGGCTTGTCGCCAGCATTTGTTATCATACATGAAGTGATCAGTAATTACATTGACCAAGACTGTAGCTGGGGTCTTTATTTGAGCCTATTATAGTTTGTTTTTTTATGATTACAATGTGTCATGGGATAGTGGTTGTGAGCTGAAGGTTGCAGGTTAACGGGTCCCCTGTGTCCTATAGCAAGATACTTCATCCACATTGCTGCTACTACCCAGGAGTATAAATGGATTAATTGAAGGAGGTGAATGGTTATGTGAATGATCTTGATCATCATGTGCGGGCAGGGAATACTTGCCAGGGAGTGGAGATGGTGCACATATGTATGTACATGATACATTCCTGTGGCCAGGGCTATCATTTTCTCACCCCTGAAAATTCAGTTATGGATTGCAATAGGAACAAAGCCTTTATATCATTAAAATAAGTATAAAACTAAAAATATTGATCAATTTTCTTTTGCCTTGACAATCATGGATATCATATAAATAGGTCATTCATTTTTTTATCAAGTGATTCAAAGAAACCCTTTCATGTGTTTTCACTAGTATGTGTGACATGACGGTTGGAAGTATGTGTCTTCTATCTCTGTGATTAGGTTGGAGTATTGAGTCCAACACAGCGAAATCACTACCTGAACATCACCCCTAGCAACGTGGTGCAGGTGTTCACTGCGGAAGGCTCCCTCAGCCAACCGCGGCCCCGTAGCCAAGGCAGCCCCTCCACCAGGAGGAGGAGCAGCAGGAGGAGGAGCAGGGAGACGTCTGGGCAGGAGCAGGCAGAGGGATCCCCTCCAGAGAAGGTTCCCGCATCATCCATGGACACGCCCACACTCCGCGACAAGCCTCACTCAGGAGATTCTGCAGTTGTAGAACCTGGGGATGCACCCATGGGCTCTACCACTGCTGTGGAGGGGTGTGATGATGCGTTCAACGAGGAGTGGATAGATGATGCTGAATTGTGGATGGAGATGGAGGAGGACGATATTGAAGATGAGCTCTTGATGGAACAGGGCGCCTTGGAGAGTCCACCTGGCCAGTGTAGCAAGACATCTGAACAAACTGCTGAGCAAAATGGCCACCATAGTGTTTCACATGGCAAAACAACTCCCCCATCTGGTAGTGGCCGCCATCAATCAACTCACGGATCTTCGCTCTTACCTTCGAGTTCACTAAAGACAATAGAAACACAATCTACAAAGTCCATGCCATCATCAACGCCTTCATCATCATCAGCTCTGTCGGCAGGAAATCCCAAAGCACCTCCAGCACACAGGGAGGGTTCTGGTCAAGCCCCTAAACTGAACGGTGTGGCGGCCGCAGGGAGTAAACCCTGGGCTGGACAAGCAGGTGGCCCAGTGAGGGCGTGTCTGAGGGACATCTCTGGCCACCAAGCCAATGCTGGGCCCAAGGTTGCTGGGCCCACCAGCAAGGGCCACTCTGCTGTCAGTCACCAGACAGAAGGTACGTAAGACGTGGACTTGTTGTCTGCAGACTTCCATACCGTTCTAAAATAGTAATAAGAGGTACAGTACTGTACTACTCTGACAAAAGGAAGCAAGTGATAAATCACTCAAATCTGGGTTATTGGTATTCTTAGATTGTACCAAGCATTCCCTACATTTGGCCAAAATCTGGACAAGAAATATTCATCTTGCTGCAAGATATTTAATCTAACATGATGTGATGTTGCACTGATGCCAATGCAAGTGACAGACACATTTTGCTCATTTACAAAAAAAGTCTCTTTCGTCAGTTGCTTCCTTTTGTCAGTATTGCTGGAGAGAAGTGCGAGAGTAACTTGCCTACCTGGTTTTGTGTGAGAAAACGTATGTGACAATTCAGTTTCTATCAATCAGTGCTGATACACTTTATCATACCCAGGGACAACCAGTCAAGTTTGTGAAAAAGATTAATATGATTTTAAGGGGAAAAAAGGCAAATATTGTTAGCTTCATCTATGTTTACTGATATTTTCACATTTGTATTGTTTTCTTTCCGTTTTTATCAAGGGTAATCTGAAGTAAAAAAAAAAAAAAAAAAAGATCAGTTAAATCAGGATACCATAAACACATCAAGAGAATAGCATGCATACATTGTTATACATTATTATATACATGTACATGTCGGTGTACCCTTTTCGCAACGCCATATTTTAACTCATTTTCATATTTGTATCTTTTTTTGTCTTAACAGAAAACATCAGTGAGCTCCTGGATGGGCTGGAAGATGAACTGTTTGACGACTTCTGAGCTGATGCAAGATACATCAATCAAGTCTTCCACATTTACATCGTTCTTTGTACATGTATAAATGTATTCAGGAAAGTCATACAAGTGAGATTTGCATGTGTTCATGGGGAACTACATACATGTCATCATGAAAAAAATGCTTCAATTAAAGGGAACCTCCAGGCATTATAAAACTAATGCTTTGTTGTTTTGATACTAGAATTGAATATCAATCATCTTGTTTTGGAGTCTCATATGTTTCTGTAATGGGAGAAAAATGCAATTAATTAATACATTGCACGGAACATCGGCTATCTTAATGTTCCCCGCGTCTATTTGTTTTGCACGTCCACTAGATCAATACGCGTGCCATATAGCAATCTATCGCAATAGTTAGTATCACTTCGCTCACGCGCTAGAAATTTTCATGCTCTCCCCACTCTGAAGAAATGGCTGCAATCGATTAGAGTATCGTGAGGTGGCATCGTTACCGGACAGAAGTACAGCTTACTCTCGATATAACGAGGTCGTCGGGACCAGGGCTTTTTCCTCGTTATAACGAAACCTCGTTGTATCCAAACAGAATAAAAAAACAATAAAATACATTGAAAACATGTGTGATTGTGTGTTCATCGTGTTTTACTACGTTTTCATATCCATAGCCGTCTTGGAAACACGCGTTATCAAACTGAAAAAAGGGGGATTGGATGGTGCGTTTTCAAACTGAAAAGGGATATGCGCTTTCAAACTGAACAGGGGATTTATTTTTGCTCAACACATTATCCTACCTTGATACATTTTGACGTTTCAATAACTAATTGCATTCAATGAATTTTATAGACCATTCCCCCCGATACGATGGGTGTTATTTTGCAGTAAATTAATAGGTCAATTGTTCTCGTAATCTTCTGGACAAGAAAACATGTTGTTTCATTGTTTGGACAAACAAGAGAACAGGCGGAGCAACGGGTTGAACGGCCAGGATATGAGGGGAAGGTGGAGTTAGATAAGAGCTTCTCGCTCGCCTGGTTTTGCACAACGACGTAGCAACACGTTATGATCTGCACTTTCTTTGTGGGTCATTCCCAAGTTAGTAAGAGGGGGTTCCATGTTGAAGATTAACGCTGCCCTGCATGCTCATACATGTATTTCATTTTGTATCGTGATGATTTCCAGCGGTATTCTAATTTCAAGAAGAATTTTTTATTATCTCTTCAAACCTTTCAATGTCATATTTCAGTGCATGAAATATACTTCACCCGTCCGAGATCACATTTGTTTTTGTCAAGAAACCCAATCAATCGCTGCTCATCAGACACACAACCAATCATGCCAATTCAGCACGCACCGTGTCATTGATTGCCGCGATGGGATCGGACTTGCAAACCATGTGCTTTCAATGTACGTACGGTACGCTGTGCGAAGGAGTGATGTATCACAAACTGTGCACGCGCCGTATATCATTGATTGCCGCGATGGGATCGGACTTGGAAGCCATGTGCTTTCAATGTACGTATGCTGTGCGATCGCGAAGGAGTGATGTACAGTATTAGAAACTGTGCACATGCTGTAATACACGGCCACACAACGCAATTGCGTTGTGTGGCCGTGTATTACGAGATGCATGTCTGGCTCCTTGCGGTGCCGGTGTTTTCATGTCTCGAGTTTTCCTTCCTCGTTGTAACGGGACGCAATTGTTATGTTTTTCTTTGTCTTGGGGTCAACAGAATAAGCTCGTTATAACGAAATCTCGTTGTAACCGTTCTCGTTGTAAGCGACGTGTTGCACCATAGGTTTGCATGTAGAAACATTTGGGACCGAGAGATTTCTCTCGTTATAACGAAACCTCGTTATATCCGTGCTCGTTGTATCGAGAGTAAGCTGTATTGAAATGTGATATTAAAAATGATTCCCTGGCAATATAGAAATAAATTCAGTATCTCAAACTTGTTTTGTATGTTCATTTGAGATAGATCTTTGATATAATAGATAAATTTCTGCCCGGTGGTACCTTTTAAGGGACAGAAGTGATAACGTCTGCGGGATCTGTAATCAATGGAGTACCATTCTGACATGATCAGGGTTCCCATTCTTATTTGATTTCAGGAAATCATGAAGAAATCATCTCAAAATGATGAAATCATTGAAATCAAACAGAATCTGGAACCATGACGGCAGATTGGTTCCACCATGATTACGGCCCGTAACCATCACCACTTCCACCCCTTACCTTTAACATAGAAGAGAAGTTACAAGCCCCATTTACACTTGCTAAGATCTTGATTTTTAAAATTGCGATTTTATGTCTCACCATTTACACTTGCCCCCAAAAACCGCGATCTGAAACATTGCAATTTTTTTATAGGTACAGCACATGTCCACCAGTCATCCAAAGAAGACCGGCACACTGCATGGTTATTATGACGTCATAAGTGGAGCGCATAATACTGTGCATTGTTCAATGCGCGTGTAATTTTACAGAGAAAGTCAACCCGCCGGGAGTGCTGCAAATCTGTGGCAAAAAATCATGACTTTTCTACGCTCACCATTTTTACTAGCAAACTTCTCGATTTTTTATGCGAAGTTTGAAAAAAAGAACGCTACGGAAAGTGATTTTTCTAGCGTGATATTTTGGTTGTTTGGTGAAAGTTGTCTAGCAACTTACACCCACAGATTGCTTTTTTTTTTTTTACTGGCCAGTGTAAATGGGCCTACTGTGTCTGGTAGGACATTAGAATGTCATGTCAGCAGGAGGACAAAGTTGTAATGTTCAGTTGATTTGTGTAAAGGCAGAAAGATCCCTAAAGCAGATATGCACAAGTTTGAGCATAAACCAGATTGAAAAACATGCATTTGATAGTCCTCATCTCTAGCTTTAAAATCTTGCAGTGCTAAATTGTGTTGGGTGGAAGTACCAGGGTTTGGGTACCAGGATGACGACTAATCATCCACAACCAACTTGTGGAACTAACAGAACATGCAACAAGACAAAGGGAATTGCCAGTGGCAGCTATCAGGGCTAGTGATTATGATCCTCAAAAACGTTTACAACTCTCGTAATAATTTGACATATACTGTTGCCAAGCTGCTTTTCTGATATTTCTGTTTTTACACAAGATTTTTTTTTTAGCCTACTGTGGTATATCATGTGACGTGGGTATCATATGACATGGGTATCATATGATTCAGGTATCATGTGACTTGGGTGTCATGTGATTCAGGTATCATGTGTGGTATCCATGCACCAAGGAAATTATGAAATTGAAATCAATTGGTATTGATGATAAATAGTAGCAATTGCAATTATTGGATAGAAGACTAGAAATTTCACATCTATTTATGTGTGTTTATTGCGAGTTTACCTTTGTTTCTAGTAATTAATTTGCAATATGGGAGCAGCTGACTGATGCCAAAGGGCATGAAAGAGCATTCTCCTTCTGCAGCTATGCATACTGAGAGGGGACTCCTTCATATTGAACCTGTGATACCAGTGGGATGCTGTTCATTGGCTGCACAGCATTCTTGATTATTTAGTCAGAAATAATGTATCAATCATTATTGCTAAAACATAAAGTGAGTATGTTGTGCTTTGCAACAAGACATGCTCTATACAGTACTGTTTTTGTCAATACATGTATGCCATTGTATAAATATACAATTTTGTTCTGACACCTTAAAAAGTGTAAATAAAAAAAGGCTATCTATCTAAAAAAGCAGATTTGTATGAGACCTGTCCAGTCTTAGTGATTGTACAGCAGCTTGCGCAACCCTGTTGCAACCCTGATTATGAATTTCATTGAACAAGAAAAGACAAATCATAAAAACAGACTAGAAAATGTTTCAGATAAATCAGATATTCACATGTATTGTAAAGAAGTTGTTTGTATTTGACCATCTTTGCTATCAGCGGATCCTCCTAATCCCTTCATGAGTAACTCCTCTGGTCTGCAATGATAATGCTCTGTCATGGTTCTTGTGCATCATTGAGAAACAAGAAGAAACACAAGAGCATTATTTTTCTACCTTATACCCCTTTCATATTGAGAGCCGAAGTGGAGTTACTCCGGAGTCCAGGAGGAGTTACTCCACTTAAGAGGGCAATATGAAAATTCTGAGATTTTTTCGATCAGGATTCAAAATGGGGTACTCAACCCACTTCGAGAAGAGGGTTACAAACAGAGTTACTCCGCACAGGAAATGTGGTATGCGCTTATCGCTGTGACCTCGCGCGTAACTTCCCATCGATCGGCAACCCCGACCGCTAGCTTGCACAGCTCAGCTGTACCCTCGCAAAACAAATCACTCGTAGGGGGATTCGGCCACACGAGTTCTCGAACTCGCTTGGAAACAACTGAGGATATACCGCTGCAGTGCTTTTCAATATGAAAGGGGTGTATAGTCGGTCCGCAGTACAAGCAGATCAACTCAACCCGGAGTTACTCCGGAGTAACTCCACTTCACCCTCAGTATGAATGGGGCTTTAGACATACAACGCAAGACTACAGGGCTAGTGATGAAATGTTTCTTAACACAATGAAGTTTTAACATATATAATTAGACCAATTTTCAACAACAAAAATTTGTAATGAAATGTTATGGACATGATTTATCAGTAAACAAAGATATTTATATTTTACTATAAATTCAAATAAATAATTTCATGGGCATTAATTAATGTAATGCCACAAATCTTGAGCCCCAAAATATAAGTCCCTCAACTTCACAATGTGTAAACTTCAGCTTGGTTCCAATTGTAACTTTTGAGCTCTTATCAATCAAAAGTATCAAAATGTTTTGTGTACACCTCATACATTTACCTCAGTAGTGTTTTTCATGAATTTGGATTCTTGTTATTGCATGCTTCATGATTTTTCTACCACATTTCAAATCACAAGTACAATACAAAGACAAACACTGCAACCTATTTCCCCAGCCCCTGTGGAGCTTTTCCTTGTAATGACGGTTGTTTCATCAGAATCCACCATAAACATGTATGTACAGACCATAAAAAAACAGTTTATATTGTACTTGTACACTTGTCTTATTTGTCAAAATAAATGATCTCTGTATCCAGTGAAATGCAAAAACAGAAGCATGGTTTTGAATATGTTTTTTACAGACTACTGTGTCAGGGGGGTGTTTCACCAAGCTGTTCGTAACTTACAAACGACTGGTGATCCCTTCTCATGCTAAATCAGACTGATTCTCAATGAACAAAATGTGGTATCGCATTTAGCGCAAGAAGGGATCACCAGTCGTTCGCAAAGTTATTCATATCTTACGAACAGCTTAGTGAAACATCCCCAAGGATATTTGCACAGACACATGGAGCTGACTGTCATCACTTTAAGTCCATGGTTGCAATCAAATATACACAGATGCATAGAGCTGACTGCAAGATGGTGCAATCTTGAGGCAGGGCTTTCAACCATCTGGTATAGCCCACTCAAAAATGTATGCAAGGTTCTTGGAAGGAAGGGACATCAGAGAAAAGAGTAAGTCAGAGCTTATATAAAGTGTTAGAATATTCCTTTTGTCTTTCTTTTTTCTTCTTCCTCGGCTCAAAAGTTGGTCGATCTTTATCCCATCGAGGTGTCTCTTCCCTGAAACTTTCACATGTTTATTTTTCTGCTTTTTATCACTTTTACACTGCCTTTTTATTTTTATACGATCCATTATTTGTCTTAATCTTGCAAATCACTTGTAAATATCGCGATTTTTGTGGATTTAATAAACTTTAGTAAATACTTGAATATAAAAAAAAGTCAGAGCTTATAAATGAGAGAATTTGAAATGCATTAACTTAAACTGACAGGTTAAAATAAAACTCTTTGTAGCAATGCACGTAATAAGACATAAGTACATCTAAAGTACACGACAGCGCGTCTCTCTCTCTCTCAAAAAAAAAAAAAAAAAAAAAAAAAATGCTTTCCGTAATAAGGGATATCCAATCCCAGTGACATCATCCCTCCTTATTCCCCAACACTCTATGTTGTAACTAGTAAAATAGCGCCATCTCTCGGTTAGGCGCAACAGTAATTGAGTGACTGCCTCCACTCGATACAGTACTGTTAATCTTCGGATCAGACGTGAAAAAAAAGTCAATTGGGCCGTATAAAGTTGAGGGGAATGTAAAATTCGCGAGAGTCGTGCAATCGATGTACGGCCTCCAATGAAGGTTGTTAGCATTACGACTGACAATATTGTATACTGCTAAAACAAGCGTGTTGTAGGCCTATGTGTAACACCGTCAAAAGACGTAGCTTATATAGTACTTGAAAACATTATTGTGGAGTGTATAATGATTATGATCTCCTCGGCCTGTCACATGATCTGAAAACGGAAGCAAAGCTTATCGATTTCGTTATATTTCACGAGTCAAGACCATGCACAATAACTTTGATATAGATTTATTATTACTCCGAATGCCAGACGTGGGTGTACACTTGAACCATAACATGTGGTTTAAAATGTAAGAAGACCTGGAACATGGAGACGCGGCTAGAAAACTAATTTAATTAATAAACCACAGACGGGCATATTGCAGAAAAGGGGACAAAAATGTAAATCAAAAAGGATCCATTAGATATCTGATAAGATATTCTCTATGCCATGGCAGAGATTTAATCTTTTTTACCGTTGAAGGTATCACATAGCTAACAAAAATGATACAATAAAGGTTTTAGCCCCGTCCCATTCTCTCTGCCCATCCAATCTTCCCCTACCACCCGTTCCCCACCTCCCCACCCCCTGTCTGTGTGTCTGTCTGTCTCTCTCTCTCTCTCTCTCTGTCTCTCTCTCTGTCTCTCTCTCTCTCACTCTCTCTCTTATTTTTTTTTCTCTCTCTCTGCTCTCCCTCTCCCCCCCCCCTCTCTCTCTCTCTCTCTCTGTTTCTCTTCCTATCAATATATCTATCTTCGCTCTATTTCTCTTTCCCCCGTAATCTCCCTTTTTTCAATTAAATTGATATAAAATCGATCTGAAGATAACAAAATGCTTCTAATACGTTCGTCTGGTTTTGGTGTTGTTATCGCGCTTCTTAACCTTCGTGATGACGTCACTAGGAGCCAGTATCGTATCGGTATGAATGACTCATATTGAAAGGGGGTATTGTGAAGATGGTCCCCGAACGGAGCCGATCCTAGTCTGACATTCAGACGGTCGAATATTTTTTAATCCAAACTGTAAAACAAGGTCCAGTAACTCAAGGAGTAGTCACCTCTTTTTATCATCACTATTTTCCACTCTCCTCTTTAGTCAGTGTATCTGAGCCGGATAAGAACTAAATAATATTAGTCTCTGCAACCAGAATTGTTCATTAAATAATCTCTTATTATAAATGACTAACAGCATTAAAGTCAGGCTAATCCGCTACATAATGTGCCCTGGTCACTCCAGTCTTACCCAACCCGATCGATCCCACACACAATGAGAGTGACGTCAGCAGCTTGAAAACATCAAACGGCGTCACGCAGAATATCTGTTTACCCATTTAAAATGGTACAGACATGATGTACATTGTAATTTCAGAACAATATAAAAAACACGACCTTTTAAAATCGTCTTCAAAACTTCTTACCTTCAACTCTAGACACGCTAGTTAACATACTACGCGCTATGTCGCATGGAAGGCCTGTAAGTGCGACTGTTAACATGGTTAAGTTATCCAAACTGTTCCATGTCAGTCTAATACGTTAGGAGAAGGGGAAGTTACAACTCGAGAGAGCGAACATTGAACTGAATCATTTCTAACACTTTCATTTATGCTTTCATTCACTTGATTCATTATGCTTGGATACTACTTGTAACTTTTAATGAAATGACATTGTCACTTGGTGCTAAGCACATATATTACATTGGATAATTGACCGGTATCGGCCTATCCATTAATATTGTATGAGGTGTGGTATGTTTGAAGACAGCAACAAAGGCATGAAAGAGACTTGGATGGTGATACAATAAGAAACAGGGACAGATCGATTTTCATGATTAGGGAAAGAGGATGATCTTGCAGGGGTACACTTAATAATGTGCGAAAGAGATAGGGGGTAAAATACGTGCGGGAGAATGAGGAAATGGACGAGAGAGATAGAGAGAGAGGGTGAGGGGGGGGGGGGGATGTGTACGACTGTTGAGTTGAGCTGAGTACATTCTATCTAATACAAAAATATGATTTTGAACTTAGAGACCTGTATTAGTTCTACTTTCTAAGCTAAACTATCAATTTTAAATGTTTCTCTATCTTTTTTTTTTTTACTTGGGCCATCTGGGGATGCATCTATTGATCGTTTCGAGTATCTTTGTGGAGCAGGCTATGCCCAACATTTCCCACTGAGTCTGTTGGGATTCCCAGGTCTGGTAAACTGCTATGGGTCCGCGGTCTGGTAAACGGCTACGGGCCCGCGGTCTGGTAAACGGCTCCGGGCCCGCGGTCTGCATGGTAAACGGCTCCGGGCCCGCGGTTTGGTAAACGACTACGGGCCCGCGGTCTGGTAAATGGCTACGGGCCCGCGATCTGGTATTCCAACCTTGCCCTTTCCAGTTTCCACTACGGTTACGTAGAGCTGGAGGAACTTCAAAAGGCGAAAATCATTTGTTATTCTAAGTCATAGCTGTCAAGCCTTCTCAGCCTTTAAAGTTGAGTTCCTCTTCTACAAATTAAAAAGATTTGGAATCACAAGCTTACCATCGGATAAGCTTAGGCTTAGTTATGCCAATTATAGCATTCATTCAAACGGAAATCCGCTTTGCTAAAAACAGGAATATCCTTCATTATGAACGTACAAAACATAATAGATTTTCGGAACGAATAATCACGAAGATAACTCACTTCTCCCTGGCATTAGGTGTTAAACAAAATATTTGATCGAAAATACTTCAAAAGTTATTTCAAGGTGAAATTTACACAAATGGTGAATGCGTTTGGGCGCGCATTTTGTGAATGCCATAAATTGATATTCATTAATACACTATTACATTAAAAACACACACAGAAAGAACACACACACACACACACACACACACACACACACACACAATCTGTAGATATTCAATTCAGATCATGTAAAAATAAGAGTGCCTGCGTATGCTGCTTTACCTCATCTTGGCATGGTAGGGGATTCATGAATAATTCATGATATACTGAAAGAGAAATATAGGGCCTCAATGTCAGTAGGTAAGGTTGGTTCTACGTCACCGCATTAATAGTGAAATACATTAGAATGTTCCAAACTGAATAACTCATGTCAGGAAGACATGTTAATGGCACCACGAGTATTTATTCATGACGCCTATGCCTGGCCGAGATAATGTGGTTCGGCATGCGTCGTGTACAAAGGTTGAATTAATCATTATCTCATAATTATACTCAATTTTCATGAGTACGTAATCAACAATCAAAAGGTTTATTACTAATACGTGACTCGATCATGCTGATGAAATTTACAAACCGTGCTCCCAGCAAATTTGACATCCCGCAATATTACAACGGAAATTGAAACTTCATTCAAGGCGTAAATTGAGTTTTCGATCAGTTTTGAGTATCAACTATTAATTTTGTTTAAAAACTTGGTTTGCATCATTATAAAATGTGTTTGCATTGGTTGTAACTTTGATAAGGTGAATCCGCCATTAGTCGTAAGCCTTCAGGAAACCCCGCATGCCTCGAATTCACATCATTAATGAATCTTAATTATATTTGTCAAATATATATATATTTATATTAAGTTATGGAAAACAAAAACAAAGAAAGGACTGAGGGAAAAATGTATGATTAAAATGTTCAGTTATATTCAAATGTATGAATCAATTTTCACTTTTGTCAAAAATGTTTGTTCGAAGGAAGAGAAAAGATTGTTTTCAAATCAATCAAGTGTGACATTTATAAGCGAGGTTCACGCAAGGGCATTGACCGAGCCTCCAAACAATCGGAAAGAAAATTTCTGACACATTGTGTGCAACGTATACAATCACGAATAGCCAGAGCATAAAAGTACTGTGTTTTTATTGGTTTTGTTGAGCAGCCTTTCTGTTCTGATGAAACGATCAATTTCATTATGATAATTATATTCATAACAATTAAAAATATCCAATCACAAGAAAAATATATTGAAGGATAGAGGAATGACCTTTTCAAATAAAGCATTAATCATGGTTATTACGAGGACAAGCGAGACTCAGAGCTATCTACTGTATATACAAGCGTTTGGCCAATTCGGTTTCAGTAGGTAACAACGTGACGCGTGTTGCTTTGTTGGGCAAGCAGATTACACAAGAGTATGCATTATTGTTACCTATTAAAACTGAAACTGAATTGACCAAACTCTGTGTATAGATGGCTTTGACAAGAGTCACGAAAAAACAAAAGCCCTTCAAGATCCGAACCAAGAAATTTGGAACGGATTCGGCGTTATTGGAAGAGGCTTGTCAAAAACGCAACCACCGCGACCGTTTCTCCACGGCGTATGATTTAAAGTTTACAGACCGCTTTTGATAGGATTAGTTAGCCCAACAAAAGAAAGATTTTGGATAACAAAGGTGAAGAGCGCCCGACGGCCCAGGGGCGTACATGAACTAGGAACCAGCAGTTAAAGGGGCGTGAAACCAAGAAGATAAAGTCGATGTGAACACGACTCAATCTCCACCCTCAACACTGATTCAAAGTAACTTCATCGTTTCACTCTTCTTGAAAATAACACTCATCTTGCAGTGGGTTTACACTTTCAAGTTTGTTTACTCAATAAGCTGTTTTCGTAATGTATTCACAACTTCCATCTAAAACGAATGTTACTAAGATTGTCTTTTCCCACGTCTTAGGTTAATTCTAATTAAGGAAATTTCCAATCAACAAAAGAAAGAATCTTTGCATTAAACGCGTTCCTTAGAACTGACTTCAAAAGAAGTTTGCCTACTTTTAACCTTCTTCTCAACAGCAGATGTTCTTTTTAAAGCATAGGCAGAATGGAAGCCGGAATACACGCAGTGATTAAAGCACACTACGTGGAATTGTAACCATGTAAACACTGTAACCATTCAAACATAAATGTGTATCTGGCTGAATATCGATGTCAGTAGTTCATGGACGAATCTAATGATTACTAGAATTATCTGAACTACTCAATTATAATGGATTTTTTTTCTGACTTCTTTTTCACCGACAGAACATGCTTTAAGCTATAAGGTTGATTTTTACTATCGAGATAAGCGTAGGTTAATTTTGAATTGAAAAACTGCTGATTTTAGTTTCAAAGATGTTCAACGCATGCCTATCCGTGCCTATACCGTATACCAATACAGAACGTAAGACCGCGACATCGACTGTTTAGCAAGTATTGTCCTTCGCGCTCGGTACTTTCGTGCGGACTTTATGCACGTCGTTCAAACAATAAGTTACTATTGGTAACCCCATAGCTTGTCCGAGCTTCCTCGACTAGCAACAATTAATAGATTCGGAGTGCATTCCACCCATTGAGTCTGAATGAATAGATACAGGAGAATGAAAAAACGCGGGGGGAGTTGTGAAAACGCCCTATGTACTGTCCAGATTATGTCTTTTGGTCATGAACTTTCTAGGGACAAGCTGAACATCATCCTGGGAATGGTGACCCAGCTTCACACCCAAACCCGCTCCCCACCTCCCTTCCCCCACTCAATCGCAACCATCATAATCCTTCATTCAAATGTCCGTAAAGCTTTGTTCTCTACTCTTTCTCTGGCTCATTATCTTCGACTACGTCTGTGCACTGAACTCATCGTGATTGTAAATTGTACACAGTGGCCGCGGCGCGGTCCGGCGTACATTTCAGCGCGGCGAACAAAGATGCGTGGAATGGAATCGTAGCAGACGACACCCGTAGCGGCAAGCACTGCGCACCCAGTCAGCTAGCTCCGCCTGTGTAACGCACGACAGTATGCAGTGTAGTGTCGCGTGGTCGGCCAGCTAGCGAGCTAGCATCTCTGGAGCTATTTGTGCTGTACGTACACCGTCGGATACCCATCGCAATGCTCGGAACCTTGTATGTGGATTTTTACCTCGGATTTTGACTTCAAGATGCCTGGTGGGTAAATAAAGCCTCAGTATGCCTGTCAGGAGAGGCCACGTAGCGCCTCAAAACACGTTCATCGACACCATCATTCGGAAATTTGATGGACAAAGTAAGTAGAAAGTTGTTCGTATTGGGGTGAGCGCGGTGTGATGCGAGGAGCGAGTGCTGCCAAACGCTGCATGCATGGATGGGGAAAGTGGAGTGATGCATACACCACTATCGCACTCTCGATGGCTTGCCTCCCCACGGGTGTCGGGGTTTCGAGAGCGATGGATGGTGTCTAATTTCAGCGGCTCTCAGCTCGTGGCAAAAGTCAGGAGTGTAGTATTACTATGTAATGACACGTTGAATTGCAGATGATTACATTTGTATATCAGTATGCGGAGAGGTACATTGTTATAACTGTGCTTTGAGTATACAATATGGGGTTCAGATACCACAACTTGTTATAATCTAAGTTAGATCTGGCATTCACCACATAGACCGCAAAATCAGTCTCTGTAGACATTGAATCCGCTGAGATTTCATCTGGCTCCTCTGAACGCCTTATCTAGATGTCAAAAATGTCATTTCTATTAAAGAATGCCCCGAATGAGATGGTTATTCCTGTCTATTACCACGTAGACTCAATCAACTTAGACCTGCTGGTCTGGTTTGAAGTCTGTCCACAAACCACTGTTGTTCTTTGCAGTAATGCTTGTGTTGTTTTTTTCTCCTATGTTTTGCTGCTATATTGGGCATTCTAAGTAGCAAGTTTTATTTTTAGCTGTTATTCAACTTTCATCTACAAAGGGAGGAGGCTGCATGTACACAAATCAAAGGAATTGTGTAAACATTGTCCAGTAGGGCTATATAGCCCCTCTCATTCCATAGATATGGGGATAATTGTCTTTGTTTTACTATTTGCACAATTTATAGGTCATTATTGTGCTAATGCCGCACTTAATTACTTCATTGTGTATGCCCACTTTATAGTTTCCAAACAAAAGAACAATAGTAAAGTATGAAGGTTATCAACAAACTGCCAATGTCAGCTAAAGAGCTCTTCCAACAACTGCCAATCCATGATCCATGAGACAGAAGAAAACCCCTGTTTTTTGTGTAACAAACACACATTGGTCAAGTCCAAGAAAGAGAATACATTGACAAATGTGAATATTGAAATAAAGATGTATAGCCTCAGTAGTAAATCTCTTTAGGAACTGACTAAATCAGATCTCTTGCCATCATAGTGATACAAGTCCTTAAATGTAATGCCTTAAACTGATTTAAAGATAAGAAAATAAACATATGAGGAATGGGTTTAAGCTGAAAGGGAGAGTTTCATGGGGAAGCAAACTATTCAATAAATAGCTCAGGCAAAGTTGAAATGAAATGAAGAGAAAAATATGAAGAAATGTGAAGAAATAAACGAAATGAAAAGTAGGAAAGAAGTGAATTGGGTATTTCAAGGCGAGTGCATACATGTAATAATATGATACAACGTAATAGCGATCTGTAAGATTATGGCAGTTACATGTAGTTGGGCCTTTCTACAGTAATGGGTACATTTCTGATACATTTAATGTAACATTTGAATTTTTTTTGTCTCTTTAATAAACCAGCCAATAATCATAAAATATGAAAGAAATGTATTGATTTGCACTTTACAAGGTTTTCTACGTTTCAGAAAATTTGCCTTGTATAAATTTGCCACAGCAGTTGGTAACTGGACAGACGAGTGTGTTACAAACTCCTCTGTCCCGTTACCAACTGCTGTGGCAAATTTATACAGGGCAATTTTTCTGAAAACCTTGTAAAGTGCAAATCAATAGGTTTCTTTGATATTTTATTATTATTGGCTGGATTAAAAAAAATAAAATTGGAATTTAAGAGATTTATGCAAATGTTACAGTAAATGTAACAGAAATGTTCCCATTTATGTAGACAGGCCCATTTGCAAAGTATTACTACCATGTACATTAGAAACAAAGGTAGAATAGATGGCAATGTAGCCGAGGTTATCCCTAACTTTATTGTTTCAATTTTTGATATCAGTTTGGAGTACAATGTAAATATTAAGGGAAGACTGTTGTTTGCCATTATTGTAAGCAAATTCTAAACTCCAAATAATTGCATTATGTACTGGTTTTATTTTGTTTAAATTGCCAACATGAAATAAGATGTGTCCTGTATGTTTTTTCAACTTACATGTGTTCTGACACTTATGATTTTATGATTTTAAATCATGATTTTAAGCAAAATAATAAGTTCATGTTCAACCAAAATTGTCAGTCTTTATTAAATAACAACCAACAGCAGATTCGTGTTCAGCGTCATTTCTAAATGTGATTCCATTTTGTCCTCCCAGATCGGAATTTTATCATTGGGAATGCCCAAGTGGAAGGCTGTGCCATCATTTTTTGCAACGATGGTTTTGGTGAGCTCAGTGGCTTCTCTCGAGCTGAGCTCATGCAGAAGTCTTGTTGCTGTGAGTTCCTTTACGGAGAAGACACAAGCACAGACGGAGCAGCTCAGATTAAGAACGCCCTGGAAAGGGGCGAAGAAAGTCAGGTGGAAATCACCTTCTACAAGAAAGATGGTAAGTGGCTGCAAGATTTATTATTCCACCTCAATTCACTTAGCACATGTCATGTGCACCACATGAAATTAATTCAGTTATAGACTGCCTTTATGCGCAAACAGGTACCAAGTAAAGCCACATACCGTCAAAAGGGACTATGTGATGGGAATATGTAGTAAGAGTTCAGAAATTATATTTTTCCATTCAGTTTCTTCTAGGTGAATCCTGTGTATAGTTTTTGCTTTTGTTCACTGAAAATACATTGTTTTATGTGGGAAGAAGGGGTCGGGCACTATGGACATGTTTTTTTTGTTATGCGGATGAACTCAAAATGTTTTCGAAATGTTGTCCACATAACAAAAGACCATATTTATAGTGTGATACACATTGCATACCCAATCCCCCATAAAAGAAGTCTTACTGTACACTTCTCATGGTAAATAGATAATTTTCGTAATGTATTCATAACTTTCTCCCTAAGTGCAAAGCAACATGTTAAATATATTTCATTCACCTGTATATTGGTATTCACTTTCCATTGGTGGAATGTACTCTGAATCTATAAGTTGTTGCTTGTTAACAGACCTGGGACAAGCTGTGGGGTTACCATCAGTCAAATGATAACATGCTTAAAATTTGCATACATAATGAGATGGTCTATTGTAGACACCAGGGGCCACATTCATGAAAGTTTACTAGCCTAGTTGGTTACTACATACTGTACAATGCATGCATTCCGATGCACTTTAGTAACTAACTAGGCTTAGGAAGGTTTCATGAATATGGCCCCAGCAATGTAATCTCTTTTCTTGTGTACATGTGCATTTGATTTGAGAAGAATGTATTATGTGTTGTTGTAAGTGTGTGTGTGTGTGTGTGTGTATGTGTGTGTATGTGTATGTACCGTATGTGAGTATGTATGTTACAGAAAGAGACAGACAGAGAGAAAGGGGTGGGCGTGCCAATTCAATCATATGAGTTTGGGACTCCCACTTAGTTTACAGCATTTTGCTAAAAAATGTTCACATTCATGACACTTGCTTTATATGATAATCTGTTATTCTGACATCAATGGCATTAAGTTGCACTGTTTTGTTGCATTATCAACGTTTCTTTTGTGTTGATTCTGTTTGTATGTACTGAACTTTGTACTTTTGTATCGTAAATCGTGTTCACTTATTGTTTAGGTTTGTAAGTCTGTAAATCTGGAATCGTTTACAAAATATAATAACAATTTAAATATTGTGTGCTGTAAATGGTACTTGTCTAAATGAAATATGTCTTCGTCATGGAAGGCTTTATTCTTTGTATCATCTTGTCTGAATTGATTACATGTAGGACCCAAGACATCCTACTTGTCTTGAGATACAGAGTGTATGTTTTTGAAAAGCTTGTAATACTGTGTATTATATAGAGAGAAGAATACAGAGTACTTGTGCTTCTATAGATGAACAATGGCTTTGTGACACAATGGTTTGAAGCTCTGTTAGCTAACCAGGCCAGCTCCGCTCATTCTTTAAGGCCATAATGGGCACTGTCTTCACATCAATAATTGATTAGAGGTCCCTTTCTGTTTAGGGATTTTGTGTCCAACAGTTCTTTCCATGTACCACAACTCCGCTGCCAGCCCCATTATAACGGGCCCTTTGTGGTGCATTGTGAGGTGTGAGGGATTCAGTGCTGAATAAATGATGAAGCTGACCAGGAAAGAACAGAACTCAACTCTAAGTGGCTTCCCTGTGTTGGTTAATTCCATGTTTGTTTGCATAGAGCATGACTTTCATGTGGCATCTTGACAAGTTTCCCTCCTGAATGTATCAGCTCACCCTGTCTGTGACACAAGTACACTACAGCTCAAAGGAATTGGCATAGGGAAAGGGAAATGGAAGAAAGGGAAGGAGCCACAGTTTTAAATCGCGGTACATTCTGTCTAGTTCACCATGAAACAAGATGTTTTTTGGCTAATGCATCATGTTTCATGCTGAACTGGACAAAATATACCATGGTTTAAAACTGCTGCCCTTCCCTTTCCCTTTCCATTTCCCTATGCCAATTCCTTTGAGCTGTAGTGTACTTGTGCCAAAAGGCATCATTAGCATACAGTGTGAAAAGGCAGATAATACACGAAATATGTGTCACTTTCTCCAAAAAGCAACTTAACCCTATTTTCTCTGATGCTGCTTTGAATTTCATGTTTGTTTTGTTTGTAAATATAAAACATACAAGTCAGATGAGAATTTGCGCAATTAAGGGTAAATTACCATTTCACATTCTTTCTTGCATTAAAAGAATCACTTAAATATCACTGAAATAAAAATATGGGTTTATGTTACATGTATGTAGAAATGCTTTTGTTTTTTAATTAATCTCATGATATTTGAGACTTGGTACAAAATTATCGCCCAAAGCCCCACATTTATGATGGCTGTTCCTGAATGGTTTGGACATTGATAATTTTCCACATTATTACTGCATCATTAATTTAATCAAGACAGAATAACTGCACTCTCTCAGGTTATGCCTCATCCAAGCACTACATTCTAGGAGAATCTTTGCAATGAGTTGAACCAACGTATGTTGATCATTACATACATGTACATGCCCGGAGAAAGGACATTTGTTTTCATTCCAAAAATACCTCCTCTGCTTTTGAAATGTGGGATATTCCAAAACTGCTTTTGAAAATAAACTCTGGTGGCCAGTCATAACAATGTTGTAGTGATACATTGTAAAACCATAATGTTTGAATTTTTTTTATTGAGGTACACTACAGCTCAAAGGAGTTGGCATAGGGAAAGGGAAAGGGAAGAAAGAGAAAGAGCCTCAGTTTTAAACCACAGTATATTTTGTCCAGTTCAACATGAAACACGATGCTTTAGCCTAAAAAGCATCATGTTTCATGCTGAACTGGAGAAAATATACCACGGTTTTAAAACTGGCTCCTTCCTTTTCTTCCCTTTCCCTTTCCCTATGTCAATTCCTTTGAGCTGTAGTGTACATGTATGTATTGCTTGGGAGGCTATATGTGGCTTTGGTTTATTGTGCACGCTGAGCTAGACTAAGACAGTGTTTATCGCATTAACATACAATGGCATGTTGTGTGTCTGTAAGTAATCTGATTTATTGGCTTATAAAACAATTCATTTACACTACAGCTCAAAGGAATTGGCATAGGGAAAGGGGAAGGAAAGAAAGGGAAGGAGCCACAGTTTTAAACCGTGGTATATTGTGTCTCTTTCAGCATGAAACATGATGCTTTTTAGGCTAATGCATCATGTTTCATGCTGAACTAGACAAAATATTTAGCGGTTTAAAACTACGGCTCCTTCCCTTTCTTCCCTTCCCCTTTCCCTATGCCAGTTCCTTTGAGCTGGAGTGTATGTGACTTACTAACTGCCCAGATGAATATTTACACCTAAAATTATCAAGAAAAAAAATCCATGTAATGTAGATATAAAAAGGAAGAAATATGTGCCAGAGATAAAAGTTGCCACTGAATTTATTAAATGAGATTTCACTCTAAAAAGAAATTTTATGCATACACCCAGTAGTAAGGGTAGCGTGCTCCATCCTGTAAATGAACAAAACACAAGGCAGAGAAAAATCTTGGAACCAGACGGGATTTGAACCTATTTGAACCTATTCAGAATCACTGAAGAACACAGTAAGCTCAACATGTTAGCTGACTAATGAACCTACAACAAACTACCATTCATTGCTTTGTTGTGAAAATCTGATGAATGCGATGTAGTAGATCATCTCCCGTGGCAACAAGAAGTAATTAGTGTCCACGTATCTCTAGTTGTCTACATCCATACCAATGCAGAATGAGGAGAAATACAAAGTTGCTAGCTCATATGGTTTCTCAGTATTTTGTTCTGAAAGTTAACCATAATGTTGTTATTTAGTTTGAGTTTAATTTTGGCAAATAGCATTATGTAAAGTTAAAAGGGAAATGCAGATTTTCTCATAAAATACTGTTTGTTATGGGGAAAGGGAAATACGTATATTTTCCATCAGAATACTGATTTTTAGGGAGCAAAATCCTGAAATCTAGGTTTGGAGGTGGGCAGGTCTGGTTAAAGGATTTGCTAGTATACTACACATTAATCATAGGAAGGAAAGACAGGATGTACAGATGTTAGCTGTGATAATTTATCAGTCTGTAGACTCTGTACTCAGTTAAACTAATAACACTATAGTTTTAACAGTATCTCAGAGCAGCTAGTGCTCAGTGAGTCAGGGGATTACTATAAATGCATGACAAATTACAAACTGACTAATTTATAGTTTCATCCCTTCTGCCTCAAGTACATGTACATGTATGTACATGCTAGAATAAAATAGATCAACATAGTAGTATGTTATCTAGAGGTGACTGTTACACTTTTCATTTACGCGTGAATTATTGGTTGGTCGAAAGATATATTACAAACTCCTGTGAGAGATAGAGAAAGAGAGGGAGAGACAGAGAGACAGAGAGGGAGAGAGAGAGACAGAGGGAGAGAGAGGGAGAGAGAGAGAGAGAGAGAGAGAGAGAGAGAGAGAGAGAAAGAGAGCGAAGGAAGAAGAGAGAGGGGGAAACAGAGGAAAGTATAGAGAGAGAGAGAGAGAGAGAGAGAGAGAGGGGGGGTAGAGAGAGAAAGAGAGAGAGAGAGAGAGAGAGAGAGAGAGGGTAAAGAGAGAGAGAGAGAGAGAGAGAGAGAGAGAGAGAGAGAGAGAGAGAGAATGATCAGGGGATATTTCTGAGAGATTGCCTGGGTTTCTTTTCAAGCTTGATGTCATGAAATGAGCACACTCATCCATTCTGTTCATTATAAAAAGAAATTTAAGTCTCCATTTTCTTGAACAAGGTTTCTTGTTTGAATTCTAGGGACTTGTATTTTGTTACTGCTCAGAACAGCACACTGTAAAGTATGCAGAGTATTGAGAGCATAATATGCATCCATACATCCTATATTACAAGCAATGTTTGCTTGTCCATTGTGTATATTCATCTTTCAATGAGAGAGAGAGTCTCATATCCAGACGGGGGAGGGTGAGATCTCATTAATGGGCAATTTACTCTCAGCCATCATCACTGTATGACCAGTGTGCGTTGGCAGCGTTCACACTGGTCATATTGTGTTCACCATGCTCTTCTTGAGAGACCTGTTCACATTTGGATGCATTAATTAATGGACAATTTAATCTCAGCCATCATCACTGTATGACCAGTTGTTGCTACTCGGACAAACCTCAGACAAGCTTTGGGGTTACCATTAGTAACGTATTGTTTGTACGACGTGAATGAAATTTACATACCTGACGAAAATGGTCTATTGCAGCGAACAAAACTTGTTGACTATTCGCTATGCAGTGTGAATGACTATTAAGTACCCTCAGGATGTCTCAACATAACTGCTTTGTATTATGTGTAGAAAAAATTGTTTATTAGCAATATTTATATCTTGCATAAGATACATACAATACATGTATCTTTCATACAGACAGCATCACAAAATTGATAGTTATATTAGGCATACATTTATATGTTTAAATTATATATAAGCATGTTTGAAATGGAAAAATTGGATCTGATAAAAAAGGTTTTGTCAAGTCCTGAGAGGTATTTTTAACAGAGAAGGGTTATAAAAAGACTGACATCACAGCAAGTTTATGTAATTGACATTCTGTTGTTACTGGCCAGTGATTGCTTTGACCATACAAAATGGTAATTTGCCACAATTATGCATAATGTAAGCTAATGAAGATACTGACCAAGACATGGTTTGACCACTCAGAAGAGCAATTTTCTTGATTTTATTGCCCAAGCTGGAGTGTCCACCAGCAATCCAATTCTTGATTAAAGATAAACAAACCGGTCATTAGTTTCCTAAAGATACACAATTAGCCGTAATTAGCAATCAGCCATGATTAGATGCCCATTTATGCTTTGGATGTGTGTTGTGTATACACCATACTTAGTAATTGGCCTGATAATGCAACTGGTGCTTACTGTGAAATGCATGTATCACAGCCATTTTTAATCAGGCAAAGTTGGTTGAAAAGTTTACTCCAAAACTGGCATTGACTCATATTTGTACAAAATACTGGAAGGAACAAACTCTGCTCACAAATGAGGAGAGCGGAATCAACAAAACAGAGTGCTGTATGAGGATTGTTTTTTTCTTTCCAATATGCAATATTTCCAAAAAGAGATGTACATGCTTCAATAGAAAATAGCTGAAGTAAATCAAGTAATCATGAGAACATTTCTCAAAAACATGCTGTACAACATGAAAACGTGAACAACTGTGGTGTTAAACTTTACATGTACATGCAGCTGCAGTCCACTTGCCATAAGTGCGTACTAGGCAGAACGTACACATCATCCTGGTATGAACACTGCATTTCTCTCTCTCTTTCTCACTGCATCTCTCTTGCTGAAAGGCACTCAATGCCAATATAAAATGGCCTTCATTTGACAAATGGACTGGATGGATAAAACAGGAGAGGAGAGGGGAGAAGCAGGTTACGCCCTTGTAATGATGTCATTTTACAACGCTACATGTCTGACCTGATGTCTGCAATGCCGGAAGCATTGTGCACAGGTAGAGTGCTTGTAGCGTACATGTAATATCAAGTGAACATGCTGCTTACTGGTTGAGTGTGTGGGAGTAGGAGATTGTCAGCACCATCATAATCATCATCTCCATCATCAATACAATCACCATCATTGTCAATAATATTATCAACATCATCATCACCATCATCATCACCATAACCATCACCATCATCATCACCATCATCACCATCATCGCCATCATCATCACCATCATCATCATCATCATCACCATCACCATCATCAACATCATCATCATCACCATCATCATCACCATCATCATCATCATCACCATCATCATCACCATCATCATCACCATCATCATCATCACCATAATCATCACCATCATCATCATCATCACCATCATCATCATCATCATCACCATCACCATCACCATCATCATCATCATCATCATCATCACCATCATCATCACCATCATCATCATCATCACCATCATCATCACCATCATCATCATCATCATCATCATCATCATCATCACCATCACCATCACCATCATCAACATCATCATCATCACCATCATCACCATCATCATCACCATCACCATCATCATCATCATCACCATCACCATCATCAACATCATCATCACCATCATCACCATCATCATCACCATCACCATCATCACCATCATCATCACCATCACCATCATCAACATCATCATCATCACCATCATCACCATCATCATCACCATCATCACCATCACCATCACCATCATCATGATCATCACAACTATTTCCATCATCATCTTCAACACCATCAACAGCAACATTCTCATCATTTCCATCATCACCACAATCAACCTCACTATCAACATCTTCAACATCACTGGTCATCATCGTTATCAATATCGTCTTCATCACCATTATCACAGGTATCGTCCTTGTTATCATTCCCCATCACGATGCACATTCCGCATTGTTAGCATTCTCATCTTCATTAAAGCTCTCCATGATCATGCTTTAAGTTTTTATCAAGTATCACCTGACATAGCAACAAGTAATGCTCATATGTCGGTACACGAGAGCACAAAACAAACATTCTTATTTTCTATCCCAATACAAACATAGATAACCCGGTTACCTAGCAACCCCAGTGGGAGATGGATGTATAGCATGGGCATGCTAGAATGTGCCTCTCTATCATCTTGTTCTCATCAAATATGCAAAGAAAGTCAGCTGAAAGCGGCCGCAAATTGCGGCTTGGTTATCTGCAGAGGCAGGTTTCTCATTTTACGTGTGGCGAGCGAGAAGCACATTTTTAGTTTAATTGGTGGCCTTATGTTGGTGAACTGAATCATGATATTTGAGATGAGAATACTACCATGTGAAATGCAATGTATCAATTATTCAATATGTTTGATTTGTGGCGTGTTCTTCTTGACATGCTCCATATACTAGTAGTCTCTTTCTCTCTTGCCTAATTGGTATTGTAGTAGAACAGGAGAGGAAAGACAACAGGTTTGATCTAGAGGTAAATGGTGTCAAAAAGGAAGGAAGGCGGGCTCACTGATAAAAAGAGATAACAATGAGAGAAATGTGTCATGCAACATGTACAGTAAGTAACTGTAGGACAAAGCCACAAAGGTGATCATGAAAATAGGAAAAACAAGCTAGTGTGGGGAAAGATAGAGAGAGAGAGAGAGAGAGAGAGAGAGAGAGAGAGAGAGAGAGAGAGAGAGAGAGAGAGAGAGAGGGGGGGGGGGGGGAGAGAGAGAGAAAGAAAGAGAGAGAGAGGCAGGAAGATAGACAGATGGAGATAAAGTTTGGAAATTGGGTTGAAGGCGGTCAATAGGAAGGAAGATGCAGTGATTACAGTTGTAGCATGAGAGGAATTATCATACAATACAACATGTACAGTACCTGGGACAAAGGTGACAACCAAAGTCATAGAATGACAATATTGGTAGTGAGAGAGTGAGAGTGATAGAGGGAAAAAGAGTTACTGAGGTGAATAAGTTCAAACGGAAGGAAGATTCACTGGCACTAGCAATGTCATTGATAAGTTCAATTATCATACAGTATGTACAACAGGTACAATTACTAGAAATACAGCAAAAATCAAAGTTATACAAGGAAATTCTCACCAAGATAAAGAGAGTGTGAGAGTAAGAGAGAATGGTGTGGAAAAGTTAAAAAGAAGAGAGAAAATTATTTTGTTTCTGTGTGAGAGAGAGAGAAAGAGATACAGGTATGATTGAGAGAGAGAGAGTGAGACAAATAGGAAAATATTGTATGAGATAAGGATATAGACCCCCTAGGAGAGATAGAGATACAAACATGTACAAAGAAAATTAAAGAGAGAAGATAAGGAGAGAAATGAGATATAAGGGGGGGGGGCAGGGAGAGAAAGACAGAGAAAGAGAGATGAACAGATATAAGGAATAGAGAGGGACGGGGGATGGGGGCAGAGTAAGTGACTGAGATGAGGGGAAAAAAAGAAAACAGAGAAAGTGAGGAGAGAGAGAGTAGAGACAGATAGATACTCAGACTTTGTATCGCAGCCCTTTCGTCCTGATCAAGCCTGCCTGGCTAAAGAGAAGTGTGTTCTTGGATGCGACGGCAGGTTGTGTGCACATTGGCAGCTGAAAGGTAAGACAGATGACTGAATTATGGATTAATTTGGGGGAATTAACTCCCCAGCGGGTCTTGTCATCACCCATCGTACTGCTCTACCCCCTTCGCCTGACTCCGACCGACTCACTCTCGCTTCTTTCTCAGCCACCGTCAACACCACTCCGTCTTTAACCCCCTCCCTACCAGACTGAGTGCTGTTCTATAGGAATCAGTGTGTATACGTGATGGAAGCATGTAGCACACAAATGGAGTTATAGAGATGTACGTGACAGTGGTGAGGTGGTCGCATATGCAGGCACCTAACATCATCTCATGTGCTGTGATGAATGAAGGACCTAATTGATGACAATCAGCATGATCTATTTCAGTCCCAATTGTTAAAAAATGTATGGAAATTGCTCCACACTTAGAGTAGAGTGGTGGATGGGATGGTGTACCAGTAATGTGGCATCAGGGACTCTTGAGATGAGCATATATCATGGAAATGTTTCATGTTAGCTGCAATGACGCACATGGACAACTTATTGTATACACTGCACTGTAGAGCCTTGTTATTTAAATTTAAGTTTGCATGTTTGCATTAATAATGTATTTAATCTATTTGAATTCAATTATATCTACACATCTAGTGAGATGAAACAAGATATTTTAAGCAATAGTTATTCAAAACTTAAGATCACAGAAAATGGAACTTGAATAGAATGCTTTTACAAATAACATTGTTTCTTTCATGTCAGTATGGGTAGGTCATTCTGTTATATTTCCTTGAGTTCTAATATTTGCAGGAGGAACAATAATTCTTCACAGGAAGCACATTTGAAGTGCACATTTACGCATTGTTGTGTAATTGCTGGACTGTTTTTGATGTAATACTGTGCAAATGTACTCTACACAACTGGAATGGGGATTGTAATTGATTTTAATCAGTAATGTATGTGTAGTGTGTGGCTGCAGCTGTGTGAATCAAACATGACCTAATTTGATTAACTTTTCATATCAGTATTTAGCAGTCCCAGGAGTAATGATGATCAACATTTTAGTGAGCACAACAACTGTAGCATGTGGGTCTGTGTATTACAGCACAAAATACAAGTACAAGTACACAATTATCAAATATGTACATGTACATGTTCTGTAATAGGTAGATCTAAAAAAAAAACAGTTTGTAGCAATCTGGACTCATTTAAGAGAAAAGTATACTCTCCAGAATCCACTGAAAATCTAACTGTAAGCAATGGATTAAACTCTTACAGGTACATGTGTACAGGAGCTGCATATGTGTGATTTTCCGGCTCTGTTAACCTTGGTCCATTTAAGATTACAACATTTGCCATGGAACTGCAGGAACCACATGGATGTGGCATGATTGTGCCCTACATGTATAAGAATTTTGAAGAAGTTTAGCCTATTTATTATACATCATGGTACAAGCATGCAGACTCTGTAAATAATGGGTTAGAATAGCTACATGGGGGCACAGGGTGCAGCCCCCCCCCCCAAAGTACCAAACAAGAGCTCCATCTGAATGACCCAAGAATCCCTGAAATGCACAGAATCATTGCTTGTGTTTATTTCATGACAACACACTTGAAAAGCATTGTACGCTTTCACATTAATCCGTATGGCAAGCCGTTTTAACATTTATTTCTATTTCTTGATATCAAGAATTACCATTGCTTCACTACACAAAAACATTTCTTGATATCAAGAATTTGAAGTCTTGATATCAAGAAGTGATTTCCTGATATCAAGAAATCAAATTTGTGATCAAGAATTCAACTTCTTGACATCAGGAATTCAAATTCTTGATATCAAGAAATGGTTTTGTTTAGTTAAGCAATGGTAATTCTTGATATGAAGAAATCAAATTTGTGATATCAAGAAAAAAGGAGTAAATGTTAAAACGGCTTGCCATACATCTGTAGCCCCAGTAAATGTATGCTTGAATGTTTTATTCCCCTGTCCTGTCACAAGGCTGGCTGATGTGTGGTTAATGCAATGAATAACTTAGAGACCTCAAGTGAGAAGGAAGGAGGGAAGAGTTGGCCAGGCTTGTTTGTGAACATGAGGACTACGCTTGTCTCGGAGCTATGCTACAGGTGGCAATGATCACAGTCTGTATTCAAAGAATTGAATGTACATGTAATATAATCGTTGTTTTGCTGCAACTTTCCATAGTAATGGGATTGACTGATCAATCTGTCAGAATATCAGAATATTTATTAAGCAAAGGAAAAAATGTCCTTGGGGGAGTTAAAAGTGCTATCTAATGACCTTAACTTCCTTGAAAATTGCTTTAATGAAAATGTGATTAGAAGCAAAGCTTCTAGAGACAAAATATGCAATGAAAGATATTTCTGTCCAAGTTGACATCCGCTAAATGTCGGCGCTGAGCATGGGACATCAAAGCATTGTCATGATTGTGGAATTCATGCTTTAGACATTTATTAGCATGCTTTTGTACCCATCCAGATGTTTGAATATATTATGCTTGAGTTTCTCCTCCTTCCTAACATCTCCCTCGGCCGTGCAAGTCAGGAACATAGAATGCCACAATCACGCCAGCAGTGGTATTGTTTTACACATCAATATACGGGATGTCCAGATTGCGAACATCGCACACGGCTGTGTGCGCCATGTAGACACTCCAAAATCAATTGCGGAAATTGTTTTTTCTTGCCAAAAAAAAAAAGCTGGCGTATTGACAGACTGTGCCATCCTGAACGAAGCTGCTGGGAATTGAATCTATAATTTGGTTTACACAAAGGCGATAGAATTTCCCGCTATTTTCATGCCGTATTACTCCACATCCTGACTTGCAGCTCAGTAAGGGATTTGTTAGCTCTCCTCTCTCTGTGCAAAGTTTGAAACAGGACAGATTTGCAAAGGCACCAGGTGTTGGAGTCAATATTTTGATTTTGAAGGCTCAAAAGCTTGTGCATATGGTCTCCAGAGTAATGCAGTGTACTATGTGCATGAGTCGAACTACAATAACCCGCTTTTGTAATGTTTCAAATTAATTAAATTTTCCCTAAATGCTCAGTAATATCTATTAATTCATATTTGATGGGTGGAATGCGTTCTAAATTAATAAGCTGTTTTTCTAACGCATTCACAACTTTCTCCCTAACTGCCTAGTGATGCATTCTTACATCCACCTGTTTTTGGTGATTCAATTTCAATGGATGGAACACACTCTGAATCTACTAGTTGTTGCTACTCCAACAAATTTCAGACAAACTTGGGAGTTACCATTAGTAACATATTGTTTGAGATACATGCATGAAATTTGCATACATAATATAGAAATATAAGTGCAAGATTAGAGTACTAATTTGATTAGTTCTTGCTCGGATAGGCAAGACTCTGGCAAACCTCTTGAATGATAATTCTACTTGGAATATAAGTAGCAGGAATATGACAGACAGGGTAATTATTGAGTACATACATGTAGTCATAAAGTGCTTGTGATACATGATTTATCACACAAAAAACAAAGATGTGTTTCTTTTCATTTTCAATGTCATTACATCTAATCCCATTAGCTGCCCTCATTACTTGTTTACACCAGACAGCACTCTGACGTACAGCACTGATTTCTTCCAATAAAATTGATGCTAGAACATTGTATGTGATTGGTGTTGCTACCATTATGGTTCACCTTGAAACACCGCTCTGGCCTGACAGATTAAGTGCAGAGATGTATTTTCGAATCCCCCTCATCATCGCAACTTGAGGCGTGTGTGTGTGTGTGTGTGTGCGTGTGAACAAAAAGGTTACCCATGTCCAGACTCTTCCGATTTAGCCACCTCGCCGGAGGGACGGGCTGTTAGTCAAATTGCGGCTACAGCTAATGCAGACGTTTGGGAGTCAGGGTCACCCCCATTTATTTCTCATACAGTGAATTAACGCTCAAGATGTGTGCCGCACACGCCCTAATTAGTGCAGCCACCCTGAACAGCACATTGCAACATTCTTTACATGCATGCACCACACCACATTCATCATGAGGAATGTGTATTTACATGTTCAGAAAAGAATGTTACCTTCATGGTCAAGAGTGTCAATGGTTCAAACACTGATAATACCCTGACGTGCTTCTGCAGTTTGCTTTTTGGTGAAAAATGTCAGTTAGTACAAATGTCGGGGAAAGCTCTGGATTTAACATGGTAATACACTTTTATTGTTACACAGGTTGTTATTCTCTTCTGATAATGGTGCCTCTGGCAACTGTAGATCTTAGTTACCACCACGTACGGAGGAAGAAAGGAGATTAATTGGCTTCAAAGAAATCCTTTTAATCACTAGATCCAGCACATAGCATGTAGCACATGTTATGTATGTGCCGTAGGATGTCTAATGTGAGTGCGAAGAGTGACCTCTGCTATTTACCTTTCATCATAAAAGTATAATGTATTATTACTTGTCTACCCAGACCTACATGTACATGTATCTCCTAGGTCAAAGCTCATGCAATTATGATTCCAGCTCTTAAGTTTCCCCAGATCGTGCTAAGAACAGAATATATCTTTGTTTATTTTTATTAAACAAGAAAGTTATGTGTACGTTTACATGTTTAACAATACATTTAAAAATAGAAATGTAGGTGGTGAAAATCGACAAGTGCATCCCCCTTTTAACTCCCTTTGATGGATGGTTGGGGGTGGGTGGTGTGCGTGGTGTCGGTAGGGGTACTGTGGGGGGAGTAAGGGTGGATTGGAGGGACTGTAGGGATGGGGTAGGATGAAAGGGAGGATGAGAAGGCAATAGAGATGATAGGTTGGAGGGACTGGAGGGATGGGGTAGAATGAAAGGGGGGAAGAGAAGGAGGTAGAGATGATAGGTTGGAGGGACTGGAGGGATGGGGTAGAATGAAAGGGGGGAAGAGAAGTAGATAGAGAAGATGGAGTGACCATAGGGATGGGGTAGGATGAAAGAGAGGAAGAGGAGGATGTAGCGAGGATGGGTTGGAGGGACTCTAGGGATGGGGTAGGATGAAAGGGGGGAAGAGGAGGAGATAGAGTGGATGGAATGACCATAGGGATGGGGTAGGATGAAAGGGAGGAAGAGGAGGAGGTAGCGAGGATGGAATGACAGCCCAACTCATATCTCCCATCTCCATTTCATGCCGCACTAAAAGGTCAGAGAGTGAAACCCAAGTGGTCACAATTAAGTGTGTAAGACCCTGCCATAGATCTGGCTCCCTCGCTGGACCCGCTTAGCGCCAGTCGCCATCGCCACCCATGATTGTTATCCACCTCTCTCATGTCTCTCTTTTCACACCCTCTTTCCAATTGTTCCCATCGGTTGTTCACACTGTATTTTGCTGCGACATTAATTAGCACATAAATAGCGCTTTTGAAAATTGTTTTTGTCTGCACCGTAGCAACCTAAACAAGGCCACTTAGTAAGGAAGGTGATGCAGCGTTAACACAAATTAAAGCTGGTTATGGCCCGTATTTTTTATAATGAAGCACGCACTTTATCATTAAGATATAATTTCTGTACGCATTGTCAGTGTGTGTGATTAATCTGTGCACGTGCTTTTGGGCTATTCACAGGTTTGGTTAAAAGCCATGTAATGTGAGTAACCAAAGCTTCTATTTTTGATTGAAAATGAAGTTTCTGTGCTGAGGATATGATTGCGTGCCATGGAAAGGTGGACTGTTTGCTTCCTAAATAATTATTTACATAATTTCTGCAGAACAATAATGGAATATAAAAATTAAGAAGCTTTGGATACTGATGTTACATGACTTTAACCAAACCTGTGGAATTGCCCTTTTCTACATTGATAATCATTCATTTCAAATTGAAAACTTACTCCTCTTAGTCAGTGCAGCACTTAGGAAAAACACCAATTAAACACATGGACAAAGTATGAAACGCATGAGAGAGTAAGCAGCCAAGTGGAAGAAAGCTTATGAAGGCTCAACCCAGATTAATAATTCAACACTCTTTATCGTTACAGTTACATGTAAATTCATTATACAGTACTTTTGATTAGATTGAACCAGTATTTGCCACTGCATGTACTAAACTTGTCACCTCTGGCTATCAAAGCAGTCCACGCATATATACTCCAGCTCAAAGGAATTGGCATAGGGAAAGGGAAAGGGAAGAAAGGGAAGGAGTCGAAGTTTTAAACTGCGCTATGTTTTGGCCAGTTCAGCATGAAACGTGATGCTTTTCAGGCTAAAGCATCGTGTCTCATGCTGGAGTGGACAAAATTTACCGCGATTTAAAACTGCAATTCCTTCCCTTTCCCTTTCCCTATGTCAATCCCCTCGAGCTGTAGTGTACATGAGCTGTTCTACCCTTCACATCTGCTCACTTCTCTGTCATCAGCTGGTTTAAGGGAAATCAGAGCACCCAAGAAACACATTGTACACTGCTCTACTTCTCGCTGGGTCTGGATCCTGATGAGAATGATATGAATATCAAAATCATTGATTTAGAAAAAGTATAAAGAATGATTATTTTTCTTAAAGAAATATGATTTTCTACATATATCAGAAAGTGGCTTGTAATGCTGATGAAAGAGGTACTATTTCTTGAACGAGTATGTTCACATCCTCATTAGATCCAGTGTTAGCAATCGCCTGAGGACTTGTAGTGATTCTATGTGTTGAACATTCATCAGTCATGGTGTGTCATGTCTGATGGTAATCATTGAACTTATTGAGAAACAACACAGATCCAACATACATGTAAATATGTCTTACATCTTAATGCAATGCTTATGTAGGTCCTATAATGTGTATTATGATATAAACAATATATTGTGTGGATGCACAGCATGGAGCCTGTTTACACCTGCAACATGCTACAGTACATACTAATGGCGCAGCAAACAGTAGTTCAGGAGTAACTTGGCCGCTACATGTGTTCCTCTTCCATCAATCAATTTGTAAATTGATTTGCAATTAAAGCAAGGTTCAGGCGATGTGAATGGCAGGCCGTGCACAGAATATTCAGAATATTAGAGGACAACTCAAGAATCCTTAATGAGAGAGAGAGAGAGAGAGAAGGTAGGAGTAGAGCGAGACTAGATGAAGCAGGATGAAGAGGGGTAGAGAAGGAGAGAGGGAGAGAGAAAGAGAGAGAGAGAGAGAGAGAGAGAGAGAGACTCATAAAGACAGTGACAGAGAGAAAGAGATAGATGCACATATGGAGAGAAGATGAAAGCGATAAGATAAAAATTGGAGAGAGAGGAAAACAGGACAGAGTGGAGAAGCAGAGGAGAAGAGAAGAGAAGAGAGAAAAACAGAGAGAGAGAGAGAGAGAGAGAGAGAGAAGGTAGGAGTAGAGAGAGATTAGATAAAGCAAGATGAAGAGGGGTAGAGAAGGAGAGAGGGAGAAGAGAGAAAGAGAGAGAGAGAGAGAGAGAGACTCATAAAGACAGAGTGACAGAGAGAAAGAGATAGATGTACATATGGAGAGAAGATGAAAGTGGTAAGATAAAACTTGGAGAGAGAGGAAAACAGGACAGAGTGGAGAAGCAGAAGAGAAGAGAAGAAAAGAGAGAAAACAGAGAGAGAGAGAGAGAGAGAGAGAGAGAGAGAGAGAGAGAGAGAGGGTGTTAGAGATAAAGAGAGTGAAAGACAACAATAGATGGGGGAAAAATAAAAGGGAACAGATATTGAGAGCAGAGATAAAGAGCGGGAAGAAAAGCAAAGGATGGCGGGGGAGAGAAAGAGAGATAAAGGAAGGAAAAAAAGAAAAGAAAGGAAAAAGGTAATTAAAAAGGAGAAAGAATAAAGAAAAAACAATATGTTCATTTTGCGGGGGAGAAAGAGAAAAATACATTGACAGAAAGAGAGGGGGAGTGCGTGGTCCAGAAATATCTCTGTCTTTATAAGTCTTCCATTGATCCTGGCTTTGAAGACACAATAGAGCTTGCATTGTTCCTTTCCTACCCATTGATCAGTAGCAGCCAGAAATAGATTGACAAGGTGTGTTTGTAGCACATAGTGAATAGCCTCTAATGTGCATTGTAAGCCACAGAAGGCTGATGGGCTGGCTTGTAGTGTATTGTGCTGTGCTGGACATCACATTGTATTCAGCACATTGTATTCAGCTGAAGCTCATAGGAAGACATGGAATAGAATAAGATGTTTTTGTAATGTATTTCCAAATTTCCATGTAAACTGCATAGTAAACATAAGGTATTACCTGAATCTAGTGATTCAGTTTCAATTAGCCGTTTTCATAACATACTCACAACTTTCACCCTACTTAGTAGTACGGTGCTATTACATTGTTCCAAGAAATGCAGATTCAGTTGATGGAGACATTACGGAAACTAATAGTGGAGCTGACTGGGGAGACATCTCTGAAACCTGCTTGAGACCAAGGAAACTGAGGAGATAAATGTTTGATCAATGAATTTGCAGATAACAGAAAAAGCTGCAGCGTTGTCGCATTAGTGAGAGCGCAATCTATTTTTTCAGTCTCATGATCGCAACGACTGATTAGTCGTGGCAGTTTCAGCGACATCTCCGTCACTGAGATACATGTACGTGAACATGCCCGCAAAGTCCCAATTGATTACAGTTTAACATCATCGGTTTACATTGTACATTGCAGTATGAATGAAGAATCCATATGCTGTAATGTATGTTAAAATGGGTGCATGAGAGACTTATTAAAGTCGCTTGTGGTGTGCACTAGTAAAACTGTAGCCAATGATATGTCAGGATAACTCTGTATTATTTTATACAAGAATTGCACTCTGGAGACATGGTTAACTACAACAAGTAGCTGATACTGTCACATGATCTACACATAGAGAAAGAGATAGAAAGAAAGAAAGGAAGAGGAAGATGACATGAAGGAGAGTTTTCCTAGTGAAGAGTATGATTTAATGAAACCCTCCAGTGCACATCTCCTCTCTCTGTCTTTCTCTTCCTCTTTTTGTTTTCCCTTTCCCCTTTTTTCTTTCACAAGGTGGATCTTATGCACATGAAAGTTGCATCAATATTCATGACTGTAAGCATTCATGTGGGCAAGCAACCAACTGGATGAGCAAAGTAAAATGTGTAATGTAGAAGGGTTATAAAACATGTAGGAAACATTTGACACTGGGTGTCTTTTTTTCTACCCCCCCTATTCCCCCCCACCCTTGTAGTCTCCACATTGGTGTCATAATACAGTTACTGAACATATGACACTGTGTGTCTTTATTTCTTACTCCCTCCCCCCCTCCACCCCCATCCTTGTAGTCTTGTGTAGTCTCCACATTGGTGTCATAATATAGTTACTGAACATACACTGGGTGTCTTTATTTCTTACTCCCCCCCCCCCTCCGCCCCCATCCTTGTAGTCTTGTGTAGTCTCCACATTGGTGTCAGGTCAATGTAGTCTATCGACCTCACTGGCTCGTTTACCATCAATCGAACTCTGGATGCAGATAACTGCACGTATGGCCTCCCCGGTTGTCTCCAGCCATCAGCGCTGCGTAATGGTGTGGAAAAATTCATGACTGCCTCTACAAACTGGCTGTATTGATCCATGTGATGGGCCTTTGTCATCTTGGTGTCGTCGTTAGTTTTCTGAAACTAATATTTCTCTGCGACCAGTCTATACATGCAATATGATACCCTTTGTTTGTTCTGCAGATCTGCAGAATGCAAACACATCCTTCCAAATCAATAATACTTTGCTGCGAGATGATTTTTGTTTTACATCGATACACTGTGTAATACAAGTCTTTCTCAAGTTTGATATGTTAGTATTGCATGTTTCACCATGAATCTGTGTAATATAAACTTGCTAGTAGATATTATTTTATATACAATGATGGACATGTACATTCATTTGTTAAAGTGCTCATACATACAAATCATGTTCAATGTTCAATACTGTACAAATTGCTACAGGTGTTAGATATACAACCTGCTTTTCTTTTCTTTTCTTTTCTTTGACTCTTTCTCTGCCACATATGTGCATTATCAATGGCCAAAAAAGATTAATTATGCAGTACAACCTGCTTTTCTTTTCTTTTCTTTGACTCTTTCTCTGCCACATATGTGCATTATCAATGGCCAAAAAAGATTAATTATGCAGTATACTAAATTCTATGTATAACAAGGTATTCCGAGCCTCCCACACAGGATTGTTTGTTTATTCCAAACCATACTGGACCCCATGCCATACACTTACAGTAGCTAATATTGACATTGTGAAGAAATTTAATTAAATGAGTAAGACATAAAAGCACTTTACCAGCCAACTACACTGACCAAACCCTGTTAGTCCAGGGGCATAGATAACAGGTGCGTGAGGGATGAATCCTCACACTATTATTTTAATTGTTATTTATTTTTTTGTTTGTTTGTATGTTTGTTTTCTTTTTTGAGAAAAAGGAGGGCAGGGATACCTTGTTCAATCATCCTCTCTATCAAATGGAAATTAATGAAAATATGTCAATACTTCAGAATCTACATTGTTAATAATATGTTACCAAGTGATAACGATAATCGTGCCATATTCATGATAATCTGATAGCTGGTTGCTAAAAATGCGTGTAGCTGAAAGCACTTTAATGAGCAACTTGCTAGGCTTAACAGGGATTCATGAATATGGCCTGTTTTTTATTTAAAGTGTTTTCACTGCAATCATGCTTAGTTCCCTATTTGGAGAGATGAATTATGCAGATGGCGCACGTTTCTCTTCCTCGCAGTGACACCACCCCTGATCATATGACGAGTCTAGGCCCACTAAAACATACACTACAGCTCAAAGGAATTGGCATAGGGAAAGGAAAAGGAAAGAAAGGGAAGGAGCAGCAGTTTAAACCGCGGTATATTTTGTCCAGTTCAGCATGAAACATGATGCCTTTTAGGCTAATGCATCTTGTTTCATGCTTAACTGGACAAAATATACCGCGGTTTAAAACTGCGGGTCCTTCCCCTTCTTCCCTTTCCCTTTCCCAATGCCAATTCCTTTGAGCTGTAATGTACATATGTGACACATATCATATTTCAATTAAGACTCCGTTCTTCCCTGTCAGCTGCTACACATGAATACTGTACATGGTAACAGCTTGCCACCTACTGCTGTCTGCTCACGACACATTGCTGCCGAACAAAGGTGACGCCGGCTGCCCAACGGAACATGCCGACAACGAGAGCCGTCAGTTGCCGAGCATTTTTCCTCACCTTTAGTGTGGAGACAGACACAAGTGTGCCATTCAACCAGTGTGTGAGTGGATCAATAAACAGAGTGCAGGCTTCACCATGTGGCTATATGTAACATGTTATGTGTTCAGACCAGACAGGGCAGGGTGACACTGCCAATTAGGAAGGATCCATCACTGATATTGGCTATAATCAATTTCGAAATATCCATGATCATTACATGCTATAATCAATCTTGAAATATTCATCACTAACACTTGTTTTAATCAACCATGAAAACTCAATCATTAGCATCATCATTAATACTTGCTATAATCAATCATATAATGGGATGGGAAAATCCATACCAATTTTTGACTTGCCTTAAATCTTTCTGTTGGAAAGGAAATCTAAGTGGTAATGGAATATTTCAGGCATTTACCCTGGACCAATCTGTTGCTTTGAATTACTGCTGCAGGAAAAACTTTAGCCTTTGGGAGTTTGTCTGTAAGGCTACTACAACACTTGAAATGTAATGATGTTTACAAGACTTTAGGACTGATCTAATGAGCTCTACAAACATCCCTGTACTTTGACATGCAATGCAGCATATTTTTAGCAGACAAAAAGCAAAATATTAATCATTAAATTGGCAACTCCTCCAGTGTAATGTAGCCTCAGAAGAAAAATGGGGAGGATTTGTTTAACATTTGGAGCTTGGAACTGAAGAAATAGTTCCTCTAACAAGAAACATGACCCCCAACATTTTTTTTTGGAAAGATATAACAATATGAATGATTAAGATTAGATGAAAGTTCTATTGGCAAGAAAAATGCGGAAGTTGTGTCAAGATCGATTTCACTCTCATCACCAGAATAGTCTCTAGTTTCAGACTCATTGAATCATATTGTCCTTAATGTTTATTTTGGGGGGTTGAACTTGATTGATTGATTGATTGATTGAGTCATTTACCTATTTATGCACAATGATTTTCCAGGAGACCCCTTTCCACATCAGTTGGTCTCCCATGAGGCACTTGCTATACTGATGCATGGAGATGAGTGTACAATATGAACGCCTGTCTGGAAGGAGCAGACTATACATACAGCTACACTAATGGTGGTCGTGTCATCACTATCTGTGGCTACACCTACATGTAGTCTTTGCTGTCAGACCCTGGTCAGGGAAGACTGGTAAGTAAAGACTCCTGCAGCTATAGTGCTTGCGAGTCTATCCGTGGTTGTGAATCAGGCTAGGCTACACCTACATGTAGTCTTTGCTTCAGACTGTGGTCAGAGGTTAACACAGTTTAAGTCTGCAGACAACGCCTAATATATGCACTCCTCCAGCCGAGTGCTTGCGAGTCTTTCTCTCTGGTAATCGTCTGTGAATCAGCCATGAATAATGGAGGAGGGATGGTCTGATCTGTCGTCTGCCTGCAGACATTGTCTGTGTCAATATGGCTTGCTCAGACACGACCTCCTCCTTCAGACTACGTCCAGTCCTACCCTGACAATGGGTGCGTTTATCATCTCTTCTCTTGGGTAGAATTAAGGTTTCAAAACACCTTTCACTACCATTTTCACTACCACTGCGACCATCACAGCCCTTATCTTCATCTTCATCATTATTCCAGACGTAGTGCACATTTGTCCCTTCAGAATCATGGCTCAGGCTTAGCTCGTGCGTGACACTACCCAGCATGCTCTCTGCATGAATGACGTCCGAGGCTCATGTTATGAATAACTTTGCAATCAATTGCAACTCACCATATCACACAACCATAACTGTTATCTATTGGAAGTCCAAGCCTATACGTATGATTGTGCAATCAATCTTATAGTTATGAGAGGTCCGCGATCGATGCCAGTTGCAAGTTGTGATCAATGTTGATCATTTAACGTCTTTCTGAATTACAATCGATAGATCAGTTGTACGATTGATGTATTGTGATAAGAGCCACCTGCCCGAAAAATATGTATTTAAAAAAATGAGCTGCACACTACCACTAGCCTTAACCAGGGAGGTGTAATGATACCTCCCTGCCTAAACCAAAATGTATCTCATTGTGCTGCATTGCAAGTCATTGTCTCTGCTCCCAGTGGTGCAAGGGAAGATGATTCCTCCATTGGTGCTTGGGAAGACACGTCTTGGGAGCCACTTGATGAGACCAACGTGTTACTAATAGTCTGGTCCATGTGATGACATGCTTCTCAGGTTACAGCAAGACAGATCGCTCATCATTGCTCCCAGAGATTAATCTACACGTTTCACACCTCTACAAGCAATTACTGGACATAGAAGCGACAGTCAAGATATTCGCAGGAAGAATTTAATGGCGTGTTCAGGATTTCCAGGAAATGTGGATTTCTCTATGTACAGGCAGGCTTAAAAATATCATCAGATAATCTTATGGTATAGTGGTGAGAGGCCTTGGCTCTCGCACAGAGATACTGGGTTCAAGCCCAGCCCGGTGCGTACACCCTTGGACAAGGTGTTTGCTCATCTTTGTCCCTCTCAACCTAGGTGTAGTAAATGGGTACCTGGCAGGAATATTGTATTCCTGATCTGATTAGATGAACCAGCTTTTAGCGCTACACATACTTGGCTGCTTGGCTAAAGCCAAGGTAATAATCGAGTGCTTTGGGTAGTACTTAGTACTAGGAAAGCGCTATATAAGAACCGATTATTATTATTATTTGTTACTTTATACTGCCACATATCTGGAAGACAACAAGTGGCACATTAACTCATTTTTTGCCATTGCTACATGTGGCACAAGGACTACACTACAGCTCAAAGGAATTGGCAGAGGGAAAGGGAAAGGGAAGGAGCCGCAGTTTTAAACCGCAGTATATTTTATCCAGTTCAGCATGAATTATGATGCTTTTTAGGATAAAGCATTGTGTTTCATGCTGAACTGGACAAAATATACCACGGTTAAAAACTGTGGCTCCTTCTCTTTCTTCCCTTTTAGTCCGGGAGCATGTCCACAGAAAAAAAGTCCCGTGGGATTTTTTGTATGAAAGCAAACCACCTATCCAGATGTCTCAAGGGCACCCCAATGAACAATAAAAAACATGTTGGCAATCTTGTAACCCTGGCAGAAGATAGTTATTGAGGGTGAAATGAAAACGACTAAAATGTGCTTAATTTTACCAATTTTTTAGGGGTAGATTAGTGTTGGTATATAGGGCGCTTCAAAAAACAATATTTTTATGAGGTAATAACCAATTCTGTGTTAAATAAACAGCAGGGAAATAATGTTAACCATAGAAAAAACTCTATTTGGTCGAAATCGGTTCAGAAACGGCTGAAATATCCTAAATATATTTTTCATGATATTTGTGGCAAACCAACTTTTATTTGATTTTTTAAAGAAAATGTTTTGAAATCTTACGCGTGACTGAAGCTGAACGTGTAACGCTAAAGAGAAGGAGATGCTGCAGTCCAGTTGATGATTGATATTAAAACCACCATTACAAACAGAGAGGAGGACATGAACACCCTGTACAGAGCAGCTAACATTCTCAGAAAAGCCATCAGCAAAGCAGAGGTATGGACGTTTGAAGGCTCTTTCACAGGCGTGACAAGCATACATGTACCCAAAAAGCTGTACTGCTGTTTTCGGTGGGTGATTCGAGGGCCACACACTACTCTGTCCACAGATACGAAGTCATTGCAGGTGAACAAACATTCCATCAGTCTAGCCCAAGGCACAGTGAGCATGTTCCGGTCCAGGTACCAAGTCAGCAACAGCAAGTCACAGTCCCTCAGGAAGATGTGCGAAATGCCACAACAGCTTGCAGTTGGAGCGTCAACATTCTGAATGGGTTTGGAATGTCTGTGGGATATACACGACTCCTGCGGATGGAAGGGCAAGTTGCGACTTCTGTCCTACAACGAATGAAGGCCAACGATAGTGTCTGCATAGCCCCGGACATTGTAAAGGGAAGACACATATATTTCGCAGTAGACAAAGTGGACTTTGCGGAAGACTCTCACGATGGAAAGCGCACCCTGCATGGGACAGCAATGGCCATTTACCAAAGATGCCAGCAAGACGATGAGACACCTCGACTAGAACTGCCTCGCCAAGATCTTTGCGGAAGACTCTCACGATGGAAAGCGCACCCTGCATGGGACAGCAATGGCCATTTACCAAAGATACCAGCAAGACGATGGGACACTCGACTAGAACTGCCTCGCCAAGATCTGAAAGACTCCGCAAAGGATCTTATGAGCTGGGCAACACCCAAGCTGCTGAAGTGCCAAAAGCCATCTCTCAAACCACAAAGCCCTGTCTATGCCTCCTTTAGTCTTAGAAAGGATCCTCTACAACCTCTACAACCTAGATGATTCCCTTCCAGATGTCGCCTGGCTGATGGGTCGGACCCTGGTTAGGTCCCATCAGCAGACGGTCAGAGAAGAGACAGTCCTACTTCCAGACAAACACGAAACTGTCACTCAAGGAAATAATGATGTCCCAACATGGTCAGCATACCACTCAATGACTGCCAGTGAGGTACTACCAACCACACGAGTAGGCACACCGCCCCTGATTGCTGCACCTGCACCTATATACAAACTGGCAAAGCAGCTGCAGATGACCCTCAATGACATGGAAGACTTAGTACTGCGGCCAGGGGAACTTCACATCGTGATGGCACAGCTCCGCTGCATTGGCACCTACATCGAGAACAGGGGGATAGATTTCTGTTGGACCGAAGCCGATTTGTATGGAACAACCACAGTGAGGCAAATCCTTGAAGGAAAACATGTCAGAAGAGCAATAGAAGCACATGTGGTCCCACTACAGACGCTGTTCTATCTGTACCAGACTGCGTTTCTTCAGGACCACCCAAATCTGCAAGGAATTCTCACAGAAGCAGCACAAGCTCTTGCTCGTTCATGTAGAGATGGCAGCTGTGAAGACATACAGGAAGCGCACTCTGCTATAGTTCAGACAATCCAGGCATGCGACAGAGAAGATGGCTCAGTTTGATGCTGCAAATGAAAAGAAGCCCCTGCTAGTGGTGATGCGCCAGTACATGCAGATGATCATGGAGATGCTTATGTTTATCAGATCTGTCAGAGACGGAGACTGGAACCTACACATCCGGTCAATAGAGAACTTCACCAAGCACTTCTTCGTCCTGGACAAGCAGAACCATGCTCGCTTGATGCCACTGTATCTGGCTGACATGGAACTCCTAAGACGTTCAGACCCTGATATCTATCAGGAATTCATGGAGGGAAACTGGGTGGTGAACAAGAATGGGAATGTGGCATTCTGTGCTGTAGGGGCAGGCCACGCACTTGAACACATCGACCACTCCATGAAGGTAGCTGGGGGACTTGTGGGTATAACCCAGAATGCCTACACTCGTTCCAAGTTCCTCTTAATCTCACCAGAACTGACCAGACTTGCCGACGAAGCCTGTGACATTGCTGGATTCGCATCGCCTGCTCAGACGCGTCATCATCACCCTCTCAGCTGCAGTTGCAGCTGCAGCAAGACATGTCTACCGATTGTCTCCTCCAGGTTTATGCTGGGTCTGGACTTCGACACCAACAACATGCGGGTGAACAGCCTGCGATCTTCTTTGACCTTGTCTCCAGAATCGCTCACATCCACTATTGGAAGATTCACAAACCAATTTGAAGACAAAAGCGGTGACCTGTTCAACCTGGTGACAAAGGCAGTCGTGCCAGAGAAGGTCAAGAGTGATCTGTGCGCGGAAAGCATCATTGGCCAGAAGTTGTTTGAGGAATTCGTCACCGACCGCATCAGTTCAGCAGACGTCAATGTATGGGACAAAATGAAGAAGAGGAAGCTTCAGACATGGAAAACATCGGGGAAACGTGTGAACGTCAACACTGGAGACAAGGTAGTGGAGCTCAAAGAAGATCGCAGACTGTTCACCAGCATGTTGTTGGTGTCGAAGTCCAGACCCAGCATAAACCTGGAGGAGACGATCGGTAGACATGAGTTGTCAGTAGTGCCAAGGTCAATGTTTGCTGCTGATGGTACAATGCTACACTGCCACCCGAAGAGCAGCCTGATGGCCATCCTTGAGAAGCTCCAAAAAAAATGTCACTGATGCAGAAGGTCCACTTCCTGACAATGGCACAGAACCTGGAAACAGACCTGCAGCGATGAAAGTGGCCGTTGTCGATGTCATGGCAGATGTTCAGGCCCTACACAAGTCAGACAACATCACATATTGTAACCAGCTGGCTGACCAGTTCACCGAGATCATCCTTGAGAAATACAGTGATGCCTATGAACTCCATCTGGTCTTTAATCGATATGATGTTCCTACCTCTCTGAAGAGTATCACACGTGACAGAAGGCAGGGGGTTCAGCCAGTCATCGCCTACCACATAACAGATGCTACAAACATAGCAAAGGTTCTACTGAAACGACTCTTGTCTCATGTGAAATCAAAGATGGAGCTCATTGGCTATCTTGCAGTGAAAATGTTGATGAAGGCGCATGCCGAACAGAAACAGGTGGTGGTCGCATGGGGCACACAGTGTCGAGCTACGCACAAAAATATCAGCCATTTTGAAAGTCAGCAGGAAGAAGCAGACACGAAACTTATCCTGCATGCTGATCACGCAACTGCTAGTGGGGCTTCCATCATCAACATTCACTCGCCTGACACCGATATCTTCGTTCTTGCGATCCGGCGGAATCCAAAGTTATGCAGCAACACTAACTTTGTAACTGGAGTAGGTGCGAAGCGACGAGTCATCCCCTGGGACCAATCTACGAAGCCATGGGACCAACAAAGGCTGCTGCTTTGCCAGGATTGCATGCCTTTAGTGAAGCTGAAAACACAGGGGGCTTTGCTGGCAAGGGCAAACTTGCATTCTGGAAGATCTTCCGTGACACAGGGGATGATAGCAACGAGATATCTGCTCTGAGAAGTCTAGGAACCATGCCAAGGCCGAGTGATGCCATATATGATGGTCTCGAAGAATTCCCCTGCAAGGTCTACGTCCCAGAGAGCAAAAGTACCAAGAAAAGCTAAGATGGTGGCTCTTCACAAAGAAACAGACCGAGTCAGAGAGGTTGCCACCTACACAAGAGGCACTGCGACAAGCAATCTTGAGGGCACACTACCAAGCAATCGTGTGGGACAATGACACTGTTCTAAACCCAGAGGTACCATCTCCACAGGACTATGGCTGGAGCTTTGAAGACGATGCTTGGGTTCCTGTGATGCCTAAGCAACAGCCTGCACCAAGCGCGGTCATTCAGCTGGTGAAGTGCGGAAATACAAGGTCAAAATGTGACAATGCTAGGTGCTCCTGTTGCAAGGCAGGATTAAACTGCACAGAATTATGTGCCTGTGATCTCGGTGAGGGGTGTGACAATCCTGAGATGTCATTTCATGATGAAGAGGATGACGACTCTGGGGATGACGAGGACGATGTTGAAAACTTGATGTAAATCATGTGCTAGCTGATTAAAGTGTGACATTTGTGTACCAATCCATCTAAAGACATGTATATATATATATGTCTACAAACATAATGTTATGTTTACCCAGTTAACTGGTACTGTACTTGTCGACTTCTCCATTTCATACCAGTTAATGGACATGCATAATCTGTATTGCTTGTTTATTATATGGGGACATTATTGTAGCTTAAATATTTCAACATATCCCATTTGTATCTAGAATGGTTCTGTCATTCCATCAATGAGTCTGCAAAGTGAAAATGTTCTTTAGAACATATTTAGAACATGTATCAGACAGTTTAACAAATGTGTTAGGATTTCATGATATTTTCCCAAATTATTAACGAAAAATTATTCCGTCACCTTTACTGTAAATGTTATATTCATGGATATCTCGGCTGTTTCTGAACCGATTTCAACTAAATAAGGTTTGTGCTATGCTTTACATATTATGCTTGCTGATAATTATATACTGAGTTTGACATCACGTCACAAAAATATTGTTTTTTGAAGCGTTCTCTATACAAGCATTGACCTACCCCTAAAAAAAGAGGTTATTCCAAGTACAATTTTGTTGTGTTCTTTTCATCCTTAATAATTATTATCTGCCAGGGTTACAAGATTGCCAACATGTTTTTTATTGTTCATTGGGATGCCCTTGAGACATCTGGATGGGTGGTTTGCTTTCATACAAAAAATCCCACAGGGATGTTCATGCTCCTGGACTATTTCCCTTTCCCTATGCCAATTCCTTTGAGCTGTATTGTACATGTACATCAGATAGAGCAGCTGTGTGTCTGGCACACAAAGAGTTAAAGAACTGTCACTATGAATCATGGCCCAACCACTATTATGATCAAACAGTATGGCTGAGATTGTATGAAATGTGAATTTTTTTAGTAAATAATAGTCCGTTGGAAAGATTTGATTGATGCAGAGCTAGATGAAAAATGAAGAGTAATTCTTTTTGCAGAAGATATTTGCTGGTTTCAAGTTACCCACAAATGTAGGACTAAGCAGATATACTGTATGAAGAATTAAAACTGCTGAAAGGTGATAGGTCCATTTTCCACAGAAAAAGAGTTCTCATGCAGTCAAGGAAACACTGCTTTGTTCTAAAGTCCATGCAACACTGTGCTTACTCTACAGTCAAAGTTACACTGTGCTTTACTCTACAGTCAAAGTCACACTGTGCTTTACTCTACAGTCAAAGTTACACTGTGCTTTACTCTACAGTCAAAGTTACACTGTGCTTTACTCTACAGTCAAATTTACACTGTGCTTTACTCTACAGTTAAAGTTTCACTGTGCTTTACTCTACAGTCAAAGTAACACTGTGCTTTACTCTACAGTCAAAGTAACACTGTGCTTTACTCTACAGTCAAAGTTACACTGTTCTTTACTCTACAGTCAAAGTTACACTGTGCTTTACTCTACAGTCAAAGTTACACTGTGCTTTACTCTACAGTCAAAGTTACACTGTGCTTTACTCTACAGTCAAAGTTACACTGTGCTTTACTCTACAGTCAAAGTTACACTGTGCTTTACTCTACAGTCAAAGTTACACTGTGCTTTACTCTACAGTCAAAGTTACACTGTGCTTTACTCTACAGTCAAAGTTACACTGTGCTTTACTCTACAGTCAAAGTTACACTGTGCTTTACTCTACAGTCAAAGTTACACTGTGCTTTACTCTACAGTCAAAGTTACACTGTGCTTTACTCCACAGTCAAAGTTACACTGTGCTTTACTCTACAGTCAAAGTTACACTGTGCTTTACTCTGCAGTCAAAGTTACACTGTGCTTTACTCTACAGTCAAAGTTACACTGTGCTTTACTCTACAGTCAAAGTTACACTGTGCTTTACTCTACAGTCAAAGTAACACTGTGCTTTACTCTACAGTCAAAGTTACACTGTGCTTTACTCTACAGTCAAAGTTACACTGTGCTTTACTCTACAGTAAAAGTTACACTGTGCTTTACTCTACAGTCAAAGTAACACTGTGCTTTACTCTACAGTCAAAGTTACACTGTGCTTTACTCTACAGTCAAAGTTACACTGTGCTTTACTCTACAGTCAAAGTTACACTGTGCTTTACTCTACAGTCAAAGTTACACTGTGCTTTACTCTACAGTCAAAGTTACACTGTGCTTTACTCTACAGTCAAAGTTACACTGTGCTTTACTCTACAGTCAAAGTTACACTGTGCTTTACTCTGCAGTCAAAGTTACACTGTGCTTTACTCTACAGTCAAAGTTACACTGTGCTTTACTCTACAGTCAAAGTTACACTGTGCTTTACTCTACAGTCAAAGTAACACTGTGCTTTACTCTACAGTCAAAGTTACACTGTGCTTTACTCTACAGTAAAAGTTACACTGTGCTTTACTCTACAGTCAAAGTAACACTGTGCTTTACTCTACAGTAAAAGTTACACTGTGCTTTACTCTACAGTCAAAGTAACACTGTGCTTTACTCTACAGTAAAAGTTACACTGTGCTTTACTCTACAGTAAAAGTTACACTGTGCTTTACTCTACAGTCAAAGTTACACTGTGCTTTACTCTACAGTCAAAGTTACACTGTGCTTTACTCTACAGTTAAAGTTACACTGTGCCTTACTCTACAGTCAAAGTTACACTGTGCTTTACTCTACAGTCAAAGTTACACTGTGCTTTACTCTACAGTCAAAGTTACACTGTGCTTTACTCTACAGTAAAAGTTACACTGTGCTTTACTCTACAGTAAAAGTTACACTGTGCTTTACTCTACAGTCAAAGTTACACTGTGCTTTACTCTACAGTCAAAGTAACACTGTGCTTTACTCTACAGTCAAAGTTACACTGTGCTTTACTCTACAGTCAAAGTTTCACTGTGCTTTACTCTACAGTCACTGTGCTTTACTCTACAGTTAAAGTTACACTGTGTTTTACTCTACAGCCAGTGATTTGGAGGTATTTCCTTTTAACCAGACAAGATGGTAGTTTGTCCTCTCGAGATTTCTTCCATCTGATGATTGATGCTGAAGATGAACGGGGGCGATGAACGGAGCATGCTGGGATGCTCGGATCGGAACGTCTAATTTCCTGACTGATCTAGGAGCATGCTGAAAGTGGCAAGAGACTTGTTTTACGCTTTCCCATTATTACAACATCAGTATCGAGGAGTGGGACTCTTGATATCCGTGAAGCATCTTCCCTTTTGTTTTTTAGACAGTGGGGTGAGATATAAGTAGGGCAGTGTTGTGAATGGTCATGTGACTTAATACGCGTGAAGCAATTTGAATGAGGATAGCCGGGCCGCAGCTGTGTGCACACCGCCCGCTTGCTATCTGTGGCGCAGTTGACGGTTTTGGAGATGAGCCTGTAACACACTCCACGATAGGAGGCTAGGTGTGAAGTGATTATCATTTTATCATATCTCATCTTAAATGTTGGGGTGCATAATATAGTGTGCTTTCCCTTCAACCATAACGCCCTCTTCCTGGAAGCCTCTTCACCCATACTCACATTGTATCTTAATCTTTTATTCCATCTACATATCTAGAAGTTAGGGTTAGGTTAAGAGTTGGAATGAAGATTTGGTTTTTCTAAAGTTAACATTATCATGAACGGGATAGTTTCAAGTTCTTGCGTAAAATGATAAAAGTGAATATGGAATTATATAACCAAATGGGAATCTATTTAGACCAAATGGCCATGAACCACCCCTAAAAGTTTGAGAGGTCTTTAGAGTACCAAAGTTGTGTAATCATATGAGCATATTGTCAAGACAATTGGCTCTAAACAAACTCACTCCAGTGAGAGGTTTAGCAGTCCGATATTGTCTATCGGGCTAGTGTCGGGCATTCCCAATAACAGTCCCCGTTGTGATCACCGTTTCTTGCTCTACCCGCATTGTTTAGAGCCAGTTGTATATCTTGAAAATAATGCTCAAATGACATCACACTTTGGTCATCACTTCTGCAGTATGTTTGTGTGTCCAATTTATTGTGGGAGTAAGGCAATACCTGAACATATACTACTAAAAATATGATCTCTTTTGCATCACATCTACACAAGAAACATTCATTGCAATGAAATATTTTGTGTTTCTGTGTTTATGATATTGACTGGCTCTCACTGACTGTGGCGTGATGTGTTGTGAAAGCTATGGGTTCATCGTCGTTCGTCGTTCCCATGATAAATCTCATTACGACGACTTCTCTCTCAGCGGGAGGCCCGTGAATGACCCAGCACCTGGTTGCCACGGCGATTCATGCAGAAAAGAGAAGCCTTCTTGTCAGCTCGTAGGAAATGGCGAAAATGTTGTTGTGCCACAGGCTATATTTGTTGAGAATTTCTGAGAAAAACGATGATTAGATTAAAGTATGGATAGTCATACAAATTCAATTGTAGTCTCACTTTGTACTTTGGATGTTAACAAGTATTTTGAACCTCTGCTGCATACATGTGTTCTACAAATCATTGAATTTGATGTAATTCATTCAAAAATTATAAATAACAACATAGCAATTTACTGTAACTTGCCTGATATATCTTGAATGTTTACTGTATTGTGCTCCATTGCTATTCTCACAGGGTCATGGTCATAACCTTTGGGATGATAATCCCTCATTTAAACTGTCAACTTTGACCACTATTATTTGATTGCCTCATACAAATTCATGTAATGTACATTCTGTACAACTGCAATAACACTTTGCCTGTCACTATTACCAAACAAATGAGCGGAGACATGGTTAACACTTCCACTCTTTACAAGAACATTGTCTTTGTGATGGTACATTACTGCAAGACAATAATTCCATGATATCATTTCACAAAAAGTGCAAGTAGACAATATTGCATGCAACATACATTTGTCATGTGATGCAATAACAATTCTCTGTTCTTTGTCATGGAATATGTGAACATTTTGTTGTCATATCGTTGTACAGCTGCATGCTTAATGTGCAAGTATCTCATTCAGGATTTAACAAAACTAAGATTACTCACCTCCTTAACAAAATGTGTGGACGCTGCTATACTACATGCTGTAGGTTGATGAGCGTTGTTATGCCTCTGGATGTGCTCAGGCTAACATTTTTCTTTGACGGCGTAATATGAGATGTGAACATAATTGGTTCTACATGCACATAGTATGTAAAGATTTTACAGCTGTTAAAGACTTAACTGGATGGACCCAGGTTAACAATTCGTCATCAATCTAATATAGAGTGTGAACATGGTTGGTAGTAAATAAATGTAAATATTTTGTATTTTTGTTGTTTCGTTTTTATAATGGTTAAATAAATGAAATGAAATGAAATGAAATGAAATACTTTATGTGAGTACTGTGGGTATTAAAGATATCATCTGGATGTGTTCAGAATAGCAATTCCTCATCACCTTAATATAGCATGTGAATATGGCTGCTTTAGCGAGGTGACAAATCTCATAAAACTGTGCTGATGGTCTCATCAGCAGGGTGTCCTGACATTGACATTTGTCAAGCTGTTCAAACGGTCACATTAATATCGCGTTCCTCCATTATTAACGCAGCGTAAAACGACTCAATCTTTCCTTGTCCGTCTCAGGCAGGAAATTTGGGACGATTTAAAACGTGATAAGAGGAAAGGGAAATGTTGCCATTTTGTTGATGCCATTTAAAATTGATGTTCATTTTATGGTTCATTATGAAAGAAATTGTGCTTTGCTTTATTGGTAACCTTAGAAGAATGACGATATTCTTTTCCCTAAGCACATATTGTATGTATAGTAGCTGTAGCAGAGCCTTTTGACATACAATGTACGAGTATCATTGTAAGGGTACATGTACAAACATGAAATGCTTTTATTGTGACATTGGAGTATCATCAGACCTTAAATCCTTTCTTTTGAAATGAAATGTTGGTTTATAAATGCAAAACATACCTACAAAATACATAATTAAGAAAAAAAACATACTTCATGACACTTTATGAATGCAGATGTATTAAACACATACTATTGGAACCATAATTTATATTGTACTTTGATTCTTTTCATCAACATACACAGTGCCACACTATCACAGCTAATGAGTGTTGAGATTTGGTGTCGTATATCAAGTCAATGCTTCTATTGAGCGTGGATGGTCAACCCCACTGACAGCCATTGCAGTAACAACACCTTCTTGCCTACTCATCAAAACCACCTGGAGTAATTTATCTGAAATGAGAAAAGAAGATTGGATTATCAAAAATTTAGCCTGTGATTAGGCAGATGGACAATTAGACCAGTGTGGGTTGGTGCACTGTAGCTAGCAATGCACTGCTGGAAATCAAGCGTTTAAGAATGGTGTAGAAAGCAAGCTGTTCATGTAACACAACAATCAAGTAAAACACAGCATGCTTACATGTACACTACAGCTCAAAGGAATTGGCATGGGGAAAGGGAAATGGAAGAAAGGGAAGGAGCCGCAATTTTAAACCGCAGTATATTTTGTCCAGTTCAGCATAAAACACGATGCTTTAGCCTAAAACACATCATGTTTCTTGCTGAACTGGACAAAACATACTGCGGTTTAAAACTGCGGCTCCTTCCCTTTCTTCCCTTTCCCCGTGCCAATTCCTTTGAGCTGTAGTGTACATGGTTCTGCTCATCACACATTAGTACACTGTTTTATAAAAGGATTAAAATAGATGACTGATCGACACAGTTAGTCTCTCATTTTGTCTTATCATGGAGGGGTGGGGGTGGGGGGGGGGGGAGGGCTGAGGACTGGGACTGATCAGTCGTAATGGTCTCTGCCAGTCAGATTTCCTATCTGTAAATAACATTTTTTAATCCTTATCTGTAAAAGTGTGTATTTTTCACACTTCAATTAACATAATGATTGTATGTGTGGACTATGCAGAGAAACAAGTTTATTTAATTTGTACAGTACAATGAGTATATAGTGGATTAGCTGATGGTATGACAGTCATACCTCTGCAGTGTTCAATATGAAGGCATTGCACTCTCACTGATCTCACTGATTGTATCCCTGTCACTATCTATAAAGAGCCTGCTTCTCCTTATAACTCCACTGTACTGTTTAACCATTATGAGCCATAATGAGTTGACATCTCCAGTAGAGAACTGGATGTCCAGACAAACATGACAACATACATACACACAGTGACATACATCAGACAGACTGAAATAAAGACACACCGGAAAACAAACCCATTGGACTGTTGACTCTCTATCTACGAAACGTACAGCCAGAATAAAATGTGCATTAAGAAGGTAAATATGTTCAGCAGAACAGGGTTTAAAGGCAGTCTGTGGCTTAGTCCATACATAAAACCCATTAACTTAATTGAATGATGCACAATACATACTTTTGTATGTTGAGAGGTATCCTTCTCTTATCCATTTACATGCTTTTTTTAAAACAATTTTTTAAGGCAACCACAAATGTGATCAATATTGTGTGATTCCATTAAGTCTTGGCCTGTAGATTTATTTAAAAAAAATGTGGTAGCTTGTTAGGATTTTCCAGCAAGATGAAAATTCAAATGCAACTGGATCTACAACAAGCTGATAGATGTGTAAATATCAAAATGAGATCAGTGGATGATCTGCTCTAGATAGCAAAGTGTTCTCTCCCAGCTTGATGACAGCGCCTGGGCCCCTTTGCATAAAATTTACCATAAATGGTTACTCTTCCATTTCATGCAGCAGGGCATTGGGCATGAAGATTAATTCTGTATGTCAAGCTTCTCTCAGAGATAGAGCTAAGGGTCTGTTGTCTCAAGGATTTACCACTCTCATAAAAAATAGCAGATTCATGCATGTACCTTTAATGCACTGATGAATCTGCATATTTTCATTTTACAAACATCCCGTTTGATCTTCCAGGGGGGTGAGATCTGCTGGTTAATTAATGGAATTCTCTGTCTGTGTCAGAGTTTGTGACTGGGAGGTAGTATAAGCAGAATTGTTTGTAGATTATCACTTTTATAAGACCTCGTACTTGGAAGAGTTATGTAACATCTGATCAGAGGTTTTCCTCTAGATGACTTTTGTAATGTTCTTATATCACATTCAACAAAAAACATACATAAGTACATTGATGTTGTCCTCATTGCTGGGTTGAACCTTACACCTTGAATGTTATCAGTGATTTATATCAGCTTTTCTCAAACTTTCATTTCTCTGCTTCCATTTGTTCGCTCATATTCAATATTAACAAAATAGTTTGTCATTGTTTAAGAATTGTTTGCATTTTTAAATACAATCTCTGAAGTTGCAATTGAAGAGGCACCAAACAAATTGTAATTTGACATTTACGTTACAAGTGGCTTGCTGGCCCGATGATAGATGGAGGGAAGACTGTAAGAGTATACTGGTAGAGTTACAATAGAGTTACATTTTCAAGCTCTGTAACTAAGCTCTAATAGGACCATCTGGCCCCATTCCATTCACTGTTTACCCATACTACACAATTGCTTGGCTCTGAGGGAGAGACTGGTAGAGTTACACTTGAGTTACACTTGAGTTACACTTGAGTTACACTTCCCAGACTCCGTTACTAAGCTCTAATAGGACCATTTGGCCCCATTTCCTTCACTGTTTACCCATACTGGTAAATGTATGATTGGTTATGTGAGAGAGAGAGAGAGAGAGAGAGAGAGAGAGAGAGAGAGAGAGAGAGAGAGAGAGAGAAAGAGAGAGAGAGAGAGAGAGAGAAAGAGAGAGAGAGAGAGAGAGAGAGAGAGAGAGAGAGAGAGAGAGAGAGAGTGTGGTAGAGTTACATTAGAGTTACACTTCCTAGACTCCATTACTAAGCTCTAATAGGACCATTTGGCCCCATTCCATCCACTGTTTACCCATACCAGATGATTGCTTGGCTGTGAGGGAGAGAGACTGGTAGAGTTACACTTGAGTTACACTTGAGTTACACCTCCCAGACTCCGTTACTAAGCCCTATTAGGACCATTTGGCCCCATTCCATCCACTGTTTACCCATACTAGATGATTGCCTGGCTGTGAGGGAGAGAGACTGGTAGAGTTACACTTGAGTTACACTTCCCAGACTCTGTTACTAAGCTCTAATAGGACAATTTGGCCTCCATCCCATCCACTGTTTATCCATAGTGGAACGTGAGAATTCAGCATCTCGCTGAATTTCAGGTCCTCAGGAAGCGCTTGCAGAAAGCGCTTTGATTACATTGCTTGCATCAAGTACTCTCAGTATGCTGAGATTGGGAGGAGAGAGACTAATACATATATACCTTGTTGGCTTTAAAACAACAGTAGTCTAAAGTCTTCATCTTATTCTTAATCTAAAAGTAAACTGTGAGTGGAGATCACCCTTTGTTTGTACTTCGTTAAGTTTTAAGCAATGCACTTCTTGATAGAGTTCCTAATCATTATATTTATCTTTTGAAGAGAGAGAAATTGGGTACTTCGTTAAGTTTTAAGCAATGCACTTCTTGATAGAGTTCCTAATCATTATATTTATCTTTTGAAGAGAGAGAAATTGGGTGTTTCTACCTACCATTGACTGGCAAACTTTTTTCTCTTAAATCATGAGATCAATCTTCTTTTGGATGACGATTTAAGGTAATTTTGATTAATTTGGAGTAGAGGGAGAGAGACACGTATTCACTGTTATAAAATTGTACTAGATTTTAACGAACATTGCACTTTTTCTTCAATTTTATTCCTCTTAAGAGAGTTGCATAACATTTTCCCCATCTGTACCACCAAAGTATACTGCATTCTCAAAATATGAACAAGGTTAACACCTTTTGGGATCCCCCCCCCCCGTGGGCCCCTTCCATGTGACCATGTACACTGCCAAATTCTTGAGTGGCATAGAAATTGTGGCACAAAATCCATATTTGATAGTATTCGTGTGATTTTTAATGTTAACTTTAAAAGGCTTGATTGGCGTGAAGAGAGTTCCATGTCACTCCTTCCGTGTCAAACAAAACAGTTCTCTATTGGATTTATGTGTCTTGCTTTTCTTAACTCTACTTTATTTTATTTTCATCCAACAATGTTATAGGACTGTGTCTAATTATTGATTGTTGGCCTTCTCTGTGGTTATACATGATCCTCGACACCTCAGGTCCTACGGGTGCCGAAAGATGACAGTTGCACGGCAACCAGTCATCCATCCCCTGACATCATGCAAAGTAATAAGTGGAAATTGTATGAGCAAGAATAAAGCATGCATCATGCAGTGTTCACTGTTCAATATGGAAGGCTTTCTGACCCACTGGTGTGGACGAGCCCTACTCAGTACGCTTGCCTTTCGGGGGACTAGTGCACTTAATTCATTATAGTCTAAAAATGAGGTCTCATATCCGTGTACCTAATGAAAGCATAGAGGAACGTGTGTAAGTAATATATCTTTCACAGAGGGAGTGTGAGAGAGAGAGAGAGAGATAGAGAAAGAGAGAGAGAGAGAGAAAGAGAGAGAGAGAGAGAGTGAGAGAGAGAGAGAGAGAGAGAGAGAGAAAGAGAGAGAGAGAGATAGATAGATAGATAGAGAGAGAGAGAGAAGACTAGGTGGTGAGGATGAAGATATACAGAGTGAGAATAGTATATCATGGACGATGGAAGGAGGAAGAGAGAAGGCAAGGAGAGGAACAAAGATAGTGATTGGAGAAACAACAAAATAGTAAAAAGCGTGAAATAGAAGAAACCAAATAAATGCACAGACAGGCAATGGGTAGCTAGAGAAAAAGAGAGAGAAAGAGAGGGAGAGTTGGAGAGAGAGGGATATAAGGAACAGAGAGTTTTAGACAGAGAGTGAGAAACATAGAGGAAGAAGAATGGGGGAATCAGACACACAGACAGACAGCGACAGACAGACAGAGAGAGAGACACACACACAGACAAACAGACAGACATACAGACAAACAGACAGACAGACAGAGAGAGAGACACACAGACAAACAGACAGACAGACATACAGACAAACAGACAGACAGACAGAGATATAGAGATAGAGAAAGCCTTCTTGACAGCAAGGCAGCTTGGCTTATCAGGTTTGGCTCATCATCCTTGGAGAGCTCTTGTAATGATGACAGTACACTGAGGCACATTTCCACAAACAATACCAATACTGACACCAATACTGACACCAACACGGATCATCCTTGGAGAGCTCTTGTAATGATGACAGTACACTGAGGCACATTTCCACAAACAATACCAATACTGACACCAATACTGACACCAACACGGACACCAACACCTAGGCTGATACCGAAGACCAACCTGCCTGAATAACTGAAAGAACCTTGAAGTTTGAAGGAGACAGATTACCTCAGAAGAAGACAAAAAATAAGTAAAAGAATTTTCATGGTATTTACAATGTCATGTTTCTCCATGAGATATTGCATCGCCTGTTTTGAATATCCTCTGATAACAAACGGATCATACATACCTGAACCACACCTGTTACACAGAACCAGCTCAACAATAGTGTTTTGATTACAATGATAGAAAATATCAAGCTATTAATATCCCTTGCAAGCTGCAGGATTTGTGTGCATCTAAATTTTTAAAAACAGTTTAGTAATATATTGTACTGCAACAAAAAATTTTCTATTTGTTCATATTTATAAATGTATATCTGACTATACTTCAAAACATCATTGGACAAAGAAAGAAATGATTGTGGAGTTACATCCTCATTTTTATTTTTCATTCATTTACCGGATGGAGCACGCTATCCTTGCTACTGGGTGTATGGCATGCCTAAAATTTCTTCCAAATCAAATTACCCCAGAAAGCCCTTTCATTAAAATCCTCATTTTTGTTGTGTAAATCAATAGCTGACCTGTTTATTTTGCAGGATACTCGCTGTAGTACATGTTTACACATTAAGTTAATTGCCCCCTTCAGATGCTATTTTTTCACACCTTAAATTACATTGCCTGATTTTCTTATCAGACAAGTGTAATTAAACCAGGGAGGTGTTACGAAGGAGTAGAAACTCGAGCATAATATATGCAAACATCTGTATGGGTTCTAAATCGTGCTCATGAATGTCAAAAGAATTCCATAATCATGACAATGCTTTGAAGTTCCATGTGCCGAGCCGACATTTAGCTGATTTTAAAATTTCTGAAATTTCTTTAATTTCCCATTTATCTGTAGACGTTTTGTTTTTGACAAATTTGTTTGCAAACTTTAAGGAAGTTAACGGCAGATAATGACAGATCCTTTACTCTGCTTTTGTTTCGAAAAGTATTGAGGAATCATTAAAAATCGGACATAAAAGCTATTTGTATTACTTACAAAATTGACCAATTTCTTCACTTTCCGACAACTTGTGCATTTGGGGAATTCAACCACTCTCAAAATGATATGTTAAGCTGTGTATTATCATTAACGGCGTTTGTGTGTGTTTGCGTGAAACAGAGATATTTCACTTGAAAAACTTGTTTATTTGCGTTTGCTGATACCTGTTATGCTCATGGAAGTATTAATGCCATTAACAGAACGGGACAAGCGAAATGAGACTGTACATTTCTTTTGTTCTCGCCGTTGCCACACAATCATGTTCATAATTGTTCAAACACCTGAACAGCACCTGTTGAGAACACATAACTTTTCAGCGGCTTGGCACATGGGTTCAAAGGAAGAAAATTGCTTCATATCCTTCCATAACACATCCCTGATTAAACACTCTCGATTCAGGTTTGAGAACATGAACATATGTAATCGGGCACACAAATGCAATTTGCGCAAGCCATCACAACTACAGGTATCACATGGTGAAAGTCCTTCAAAGCTGTTTAGAGAGGAGAGGATTACAGCCTGTAATACACCGTAGTCCCACACTACCGTGTTTGTGTGGGAGTGTGGTTTGCTCCGAGGCCTTCTGCAAAGTCAACTCTGCCTGTCAGCCGCAGAGCCAAATGTGATTATGCGATTATAAGGAGGAGTGCTTCTGATCAATAGATTGCCGTAATACTGTGTAATCGGGATCGAGCCTGTTCTCTCCTTCCTTGCTCGATCGCACTCTCGCTCTTTCGGCTCGGCGTCATCCTGTTTTCTGCAGGCTACTCCGTGTTGCAGCGGCATCATGGGAAATCGCCCTGCGTGAAATTGACAGATGACCGTGTTTTAAATTGAAATTGACGTCTCACGCTTTACATAAACAAAGTAAGCGGGCTCATGAGAAAATGCTGGCCAAGCAGAAAACATGGCCAAAAGTCTCTGTCTGGAGGCAACTTCATACAGATTTCTAATTTTAGGCAAAATGCAGATCAAGCTTGTGAACCTTGTCAATTTACACAAGCATACATCAATATAAACCCAAACACATGTAATGTTCATGTTTGTTTCATCGGTAATGAGTTGCCATTAGTGCAGTCATTGTGTGGTTTAGTAATAAAATAATTGCAGGACAGCTAATCAATTATTTCTCAGAAAAGTGTGGAAAAGAGAAGGCTTGTGGGTGTCAAAGAGAAGGCGGAGGGGTGCGGGGAGGTACTTTCACGAGGCCTTCATTTCAAGTCAGATGTCATGACACTAACACACTGAAACGTACTGTGTTTCACATTTGCGTTTTTCATGGGGGCTCAGCTTTGCATAATGGGGGATAAATAACTCTGCAACCCCCTGTATCTATTTCTACTACTGTCATATTGCAGTAGTGTGATTGAAAATAGTGATGAAATACCCAGCTACATGATTCACTGTGAAGATTCATGAGTCGTATTTGCTCTTTGATTTGCCTCTGCAATGAGTTCCATGACATGATTGATCAAGTAGTTCCAAATTTTTTCAAATTGCTTTAATAAGTAACATGTTAGATAATGAAGCTTCTCGATCTGCAGCTCATTAGGTTATCATGCAGATATGAACAAATTACAAGAAGAACCAACTATTTATACTGAAAGCTAAGGTTGACCTCTATTGTTAGAACAGGCGCAATGCCAGGACAAATTCCTTTTGTCTGCACAAAATTAGTAATTGTCCCTTTACAAAGATCTTGACACTTAATCAGTTTGATTGTTGAATTAAAAAAAAAAAAACTCAGTAGGCACATATTAAGGCATTAAAGAAGTTTTGCATAACATTCAATTTTGTAATCTAACACATATACATTTAATAGTACTTGCTAGTAGATTTGTAAGCAATATGAGAATAAAATTTACAATGAACATGCATCTTCATTACTCATTGTATGTCTCCTTAATCAAATTTGTCTGCTGTAATTTGATTGGTGACCTTGCCTTAAAATGAGAGCAACGTCCATGTGAGAGGAAATCCCACCTGTGATGTAAGCAGCAGAGCTTTGTCAGCAAGCAGATTTATCAAACAAACATGGTTGTGAGATTAATCTTTACTATGTTAATCATTGCTTTCTTTGGGATTGATGACATCAGTTTTGCGAAAGATATTTCCAAGCACAGCAAGCGAAAGGAACAGGAATCTGGATCACAAATCCCTCACATTAATTACTTTCTCCCTTTGGCAGACTGTGAATAGAGAGGGGAAAGAAAGTGATTTTGATAAAGCAATATTGACAAGTACATCTCCTAGCTCATCTATCATTTGGGGCAAAAATATCTGCAGATTGGGGTCAGAAATCCATCACAATGACTTGCTTCCTCCTGGTACTCTGTGCATGAAGACAGTCCTGGGAAGAAACGGCTTTTGTCTCCGCAATCTTAACAGAGAAGTCTCCAAGTATCACATCAATCAAAAGTGACAGATGACTTAGGATCACAAATCTCTCATGAAAATCGTTTTGTAGTTATTTAAGTGAAAGTCTGGGATGAACAGGAGGGGGAGGGGGAGCAAGGGATTTTGACACAGAAAATGGAGATGGAGATATCTCCGAGTATCAGCTGAACAAAGTCGACAGAGGATTCGGGATCCAAGATCTCCCACAATAGTTTTTTTTCATCCATTGGTATTCTGCAAATGAACGGCAGGAGAAGGAGGGGATTTCACTGCATCAATATTGACAAAGAAGTGTCCCTGCATCACATCAGTCAACACTGACAGGGGATCTGCGACCACAACTTCCTCACAAAATCATTCTATCTCCCTGTGGTAGTCTGTGAATGAAGTGGGGGAAGAAAGGGATTTTGTTACAGCAGTATAGACAAAGATGTATCCAAGTGTCACATCAATCAAAGTGCCCTAGGATTCAAGCTCATGAATCCTTCCAAAGATCAATCTCCCCCTAGCGGCAGTGATACACGCTGCCTGGAAGCTGCTCTGATCAGCCAATCTATATTTCACCAGCTTCCCCATCCAATATTCAGAGCTGAACGGACGAGACTCGTTGAGTGAATAATTCGTTGTGAGGAGAGCGTGGTGGTGATGAGACCAGCTCAGGCTCCATTATTCAGGAGGCCAGCTGTTTACTAGGAGCCGGTCCGTGCAGGGTGAGAGGTGGGGCCAAAAATAGCACCATTTTCTCTGAAATCTAGAATATAAGGAGGGTAATCCAGGGTTAAATGCATGTATCACATTCATGTATTTAGTTTTGGGAGTCTGTCATCATTTTGGGACGTTAAATGTCATTATTATCTCCCGATGCCAAGTATGAATATAGCCCTGCAAACTGAGGGCATCTCTGTACCTCCCTCGTTCATCTTCTGGTCTGTCAGGTTGTTTTACAGCCCTGATCCCCTTTTTTGAAAGAAAAAAATCTTGATAAAATCATTGATGTGAAGGATGTGCAAAATTGACAAAACAGCACATGAACTGTTTCTATTTAGAAGGCCACTATGTAATATCAAATCATTTCACGATTGTAATATTTCCTTCTTGTAGTTTATTTAGTCCATCTTGTAAAAGAGTATGTTGGGCATCTTGATTTTAAAGATGTGAAACTGGTAAGGAGTGCTGCGAAACCAAACCAAAAGACCAAAGCAAACAAAGCTGGTTTTTCTACCACAAAACACATGAAGTGTGCCCTCCGGGTCTTATAGGTGGAGGCAGTGCAATTGAGAAAGTCATCAAGTCTGGCGCTATGCTTCAGATTTAATTGAATGGGTTTGTTTGAATATCTCAGCGACCTTGAAGCTCGATTGTGAGCAAATTTGCCATTGAAAATGGCGCGGAAATTGACATGGACATGTATGAATAAAATATGACATTGGAGACTGACTAAGAGGGGATGAGGAAGAGAGAGAGGATGGGAGAAGGAAATCAAGGATGTAAGGAAAGAAAGAAGAAAGGGAAAAGAAAGGAATGAAGACAGGAAGAAATAAAGGAAGGAATAAAGAAAGAAAGAAATGAGGAAATTATATTCATTGTACTGCGGTAGGAGATGAGAAGCGAGTCACCAGGTACAAGTGGAATAAATGTTGTGGTACTTCCTAGAAAATATAAAGAACGAGAATCCAAATTTAAACTATAATTGTGTGTTCGCGTGAACACTATCTACTGGCTTATTAGTGCCTTGAGCAATGGAGTGTAACCTACCATGTGAAGGACAATTTCCTTACCATCTCCTTGGGTTATCTGCTCCAGCATCTTCAAGACATCTTGTATACTTGAAGGCAGCGAGATTTGATGATGAGACCATCTGGCTTTGCTCTATACACACCACCCCGTGTCAAACTCACTCACACAAACCAATTTACTCAACGGATAATTGTCATCTAGGAAGCATCTGTTTAGTGTTGGCCATCAGCTGCTTGATACTCAGTGAAACAGCGAGCATCTGGAGACAGTCAGCATTCTTCCTTGTGCATCTTGAATAATTACAGATGAACTATGATATAATAATAAATCAGGTTTGAAACTTGTGTTTGTTGTTGGGATTTTTGTGATTATTATCTTTTTTCTCAAATTATCCAGCTCTCTTCAGAGATACTGTGATTGAGAGTCTATAATTGATGTTCTACATTAATTCGCAAAGTGTAGGGACTTTCTTATTTCATCAATTACCGGCAATCACATTACTGTGTGTCTTTGTGTGTGATTTCTCTGGCACAAAATATGTACTATCGTTTAAAATGTACACATTTACCTGTAACATGCACCATCAGATGTTTTGATAAGCCACAAATAATCATAATGTGTGTATGTGTACATACATTACACTTCTAAAAACAAATTTGAAACAAAAAATTTGAGCAGCAAGTCAACCATTTTCGACTTGATTATTTTGAGCCAGCTCTATCAGAGACTTGGCACACCATGCATAATGTGGGAATAAAGCCAGCTATAAGATCCACCGAACGATGAACTCCTGGTTCACACGCTTGGTAAAGACTGAGGGATCATGGGAAATAAGAGGTACGTGCAGATGGAGTACATTGGCCTGCTCTGGCTACAGGAGTGGCGATGTGGTCCTTATCTGTAGGGAGCAAATCGTATCATGAGTTTCATGCCGATTAGTCATACGAGTATGCCTCTAACTCACCCGAGACAATTAAAGCAGTGGTGAACCTCTTACACATGTAATCCTCACCAATCATGATATATGCAAAGAAGGAAATTATTCTGGTACAGAGCAAGGCTGGGAAAAATTATGATTTAAAAATACATTTCACAACATAGACCCATAGTTCTTGTTGGTCATGCAGATTTTTACTGAAATTTGTTGTCTGCTATAAAGTTGTGAACTGCATTTCAGAATTCATGGAATGTGATGTATTTCAACTCAAGTTTGTTGCAGCAGCTAAGAGAAAGTCAGCATCAACCTTACTGTGGAAAAGCAAGTATTATAGCAGGGATGTGTTAGGAAGGAGGGACAACTCAAGCATAATGTATTCAAACATCTGTGTGGATACTAAAGCGTGCTAATGAATGTCAAAAGCATTCCACAATCACTGCAATGCTTTGAAGTCCCATGCGTGGCACCGTCATTTTGCTGCCGTCAACTTGGAAAGCAATATCTTTAATTCCCTGTTTTGTTTCTCGAAGCTGTGTTTCTTATCACATTTTTTTTGTAATTTTCAAGAAAGTTAAGGGCAACACCTCTAAAGATCCTGCAATCGTTTTTCTTCTAAATAATTGTTGAATGATGAACAAACGGAGATATAAAATAATATTCTTACTTACGTAATCACCAAATTTCTTCACTTTCCGGAGATTTCCGGAAATGTCGGATTCAATCATTATCAAAATCATATATTAAGCTGCTTATTTTCATTAACAGAGTTTGCGTGAATTTGCGTGCAAATGAGATATTTTACTTTAAAAAACTGTTTATTTTTGTTCGCTGATATCGCTTTTCCTCACAAAAGTATTGATGCAATCCAACAGAAGTGGACAAGCGAAATAAGACTCTACATTTCTTTTGTTCTCTCTGAGAAACCGTTGCTACGCAATCGTGTTCGTTATTGTTAAAACACGTGAAAAGCACATGCTGAGACCACATTTTTTTTCGGCGGTGCCACGCATGGGCTCAAAGAAAGAATGTTGTTTCATATCCTTTCCTAACACATCCCTGATTATAGTGTGGAGAAACCATTTTAAATCTAAGCATATTTAAGACATACATATGATACCCAATTTCCATTTCCCACATAATCACCTGTAATAAGACTCTGGGAATGCTCTATACATCGACCACAGTTGGATCAACTTGAGTTGCATGAAGTATTCACCTTATTTGAGTATTCACATCCTTCATGTATCTTCTGCGTAGAGAATTAAGCTGTGGGAGGCAAGAATGTGAGCCCAATCAGATCACCCATGAATAGTAATAAGAAGATGGAGTGATCATGCCCACATTACTGGTCTGGGAAGTGAGTGAAACCATCTCCCCAGTAACTATGTGTCTGGGTGAATGACTGTTTATATGGAGTGTGTGTGTGCAATAAGCCATTTTTGTAATGTAATCACAACTTTCCCCCTCATGATAGCCTGGTGAATATTACATTCACCTGTATTTCGTGATTCAGTTTCAATAGATGGAACACACTCTGAATCTATTAGCTGTTGCTACTCACAGACCTCGACAAGCTTTGGGGTTACCATTAGTTACATACTTTTTAATGATGTGAATAACATTTGCATACATAACAAAAATGGTCTCTTACATGTACCCTTGTGTTTCATATTGACTTGTGTTTGTACTCCAAAATGAAGTGAGCTCTTGATACAAGATTCATGGTTAGTGTATGAATACATAAACTGCACCCACTGGGTTCCTTCTCTTGATGCAACCTACAGTACATCATGTACAGCGTGAACACATTTAAACTGTCATATACAATCATGTACTGCCTAAATATGAGCTCTGAATACAGACCTGCGTGTAGTTTGATCAGATACACTTCTCTCTTCTCAAACATTACTGGATTTGAACAAAAAGCAATTTCCAAAAGTATGCCCGTAAGTGGGGCTTTATCTAATACTGCTTCTAAATAGAGAACATATATGTAATACTGTAGTTCCTTGTGATATATGATTTTTAATAAATATATGGACATTTGATCCTATGGTATACTGCAGTAATTGCGATGTAATGTAACATTATTTATGATTGGAAACATGTTACTCGGTGCTTGATGTGTGAGAGAAGTGTTCCCCTCAGCACCTGCCATTGATGATTAACCATCTGATTGTCAGACAAACACTGCTCTATAGGAGACGTGTGTATAGTGTGTGCTAGACTACACACTGGATACAAAGTGAGTTAATATCACCAGGTCTAGTGTGTTGAGAGTGAGGCAGATGAGCCAGTGATATCTCCCGGCATGAACGGCCATGCAATCACCTGTAATTGGTTAATTAATCAACTTATCTCCCCCCACTTGACAAAGACTGATTGGAACATCAATAATGGGTTATGGATTTAGATTGGTTAATGAACGCTGGTGGGGAACGGAGGAGGGAAGGAAAGATGGAGAGAGAGAAAGGGAGAAAGATGTATGAGAGAGAGAAAGAGACATAACATAGAAGGTGAGGGAGAGAGGGGGAGGGAGTGAGAAAGAGAGTGAAAGAGAGATAGGTAGGGAGAAAAAGAGAGAAAGAGAGGGAGAGAGAGAGAAAGAGATGGAGAGAGAGAGAGAGTGAAAGAGAGATAGGTAGGGAGAAAAAGATAGAAAGAGAGGGAAAGAGAGAGATAGAAAGAGAGGGAGAGAGAGATACGTAGGGAGAGAAAGGGAGAAAGAGAGAGAGGGATGGAAAGGATGCTGATGAAGAATGATGTGTTAGTGATGCAGATTTGTTGATGAAAGCTGGTGGGTGATGAGAGAGGAGGAAAAAGGGAAAGCAGGTTACATGTACAGACCGACTGACAGACAGACATACAGACAGACACTGATAGACTAACAGAGACTTACAGTAGACTGAGAAAACAAATGTCGGTGTTTGTAAATTGCTTTCTTGAGGTGTCACTTTGAGTATAAACCAATCATCTCACTGTTAATATTGCATCTTTTCCCCTGAGAACCAGACCCCAACATACAGGGTATATACAGGAGTCTCAGCTGCACCAGGTTTTGGCTTGCTTGCTGTCCATGCAAGTGGTATCTAGGCCAAAGATAATCACATAATTAGAGTAAGACGCATGAAGTGTGACACAGTAGAAGACATGGACCTGTGCCAAGATAAATATATCACCACCGCTATCAAGTTTTATTTGAAAATGGCCAAAATCACAGAGTGGTGTTTTCCCTGGAGGAAGAGAGTGATAGCTAAACAGTGGTATTGGTGTCTGGGCATGCTGCTGCAATTGTACACAATTAGATTTTTTTATCGAGTCTCTCTTCAGCCTCCTCCCTCTCTCTCCCTCTCTCTCCCCCTCTCCCCCTCTCTCTCCCTCTTTCTCCCTCTTTCTCCCTCTCTCTCCCTCTCTCCCTCTCTCTCCCTCTCTCTCCCTCTCTCTCCCTCTCTCTCCCTCCCTCCCTCCCTCCCTGTCTCTCTCACTCCCTCTCCCTCTCTCCCTCCCTCCCCCTGTCTCTCCCCCTGTCTCTCCCTCTCTGTCTCTCCCTCCCTCTCCCTCCCTCTCCCTCCCCCTCCCTCTCTTATTCTCTCTCCCTCCCTCTCTCTCTCTCTCCCTCCCTCTCCCTCCCTCTCCCTCCCTCTCCCTCCCTCTCCCTCCCTCTCCCTCCCCCTCCCTCCCCCTCTCTTCCTCTCTCTTCCTCTCTGTTCTTCTCTCTTTTCCTCTCTCTCTTCCTCTCACTCTCATTCTCTCTCTCTCTGCTCAACTGCATGTTTTGTTTAGACATTTTCGTATGTCTCTCCTCTCCATTTAACTTTGCTTTCTAATCTCATCTTTCCCCCTTTCTTCCTCTTCCCATCTCAACCCTCTCCCCCCCTCTCTCTGTCTTCCCTTCTTCTTCCCCCTCTCTTCCTGTTTTTGTTCATTCTCTCTTTTTCCTTCCTCTCCATTCATGCAATGGAGCTCTTATTCCTATGCCAAATTTAGATTTAGAGGAAAAAAAGAGGAAAGAATCATGAATGAGTCAAAGTAATCTTCTTATAATCTTCCCCAGTCACTAGGAGTCTCTGCCCTGGAAGAGTGTGTACTTGAGATAGCAATAACTCATCACTATCAGCACTGTCATAACTACGGATGATGATGACTCAATTTGTAGGAGGTAAAACACTAGTAATAACTCTTCAGGCGTGATAAACGTGTCAGAGAAATCAAAGTAAAGATGATGTATGACCCTCCACCCGCCCCTCGGCTCAATGTGCATGCGTGCTTGCCTGCTGTGCCCACATGTACGCGGCGTGTCTGAGATTGTTGAGGACCTATTACCCAGAGGGGGGCTAAACACTCCAGATATTTGACCGCCGTAGTGCCGTCGTGCTTTGCCTCGTCCCGTCCCTTCTCGTCTCAGAAGGCTACTGGCCGATGTAATTTTGTCGGTGTTGCAGTCAGAGCGCCCTCGACTGTGGGGGGCCTCCACAAACCACTTGTGCAATGTGGATGTAATCAGACTGGGATGGGTTACATGGTGGACGTGGTAGTTATCTCTAGGTTCTCAAGTACAAGCCTCAGGCTCAAGGAAAGCTGTATACTGGTGGGTGCCTTGTCATATATCACAATGCAGGCATGCAGAGAGGAAATCACACACCAGCTGACATTCAGATTGGAAATATATTGGATGTGTGCTTAATATGGCAGTGTTGTAAGGCACCTTTGGTGGCTAGAATGTAAGAATGCTCTGAATCAACATGACATTGGGGTATTTCACTTGGTCAATGATTATGGCATATAAAGTACTTGTAAGGATGCTGCGTTTAGTTTCAACAGTGACATAAAGACAGATTTATAGGTTATATCACAGTCCAGTATGAAATAATTTTATAAAATTGGCACAAAGATTGCATTAGAGCTAAATGCATGCATAGCCTTGTACAATTACTAGGTATAGTAATGTTGTATACAGGAACTGCTGCAGATGACACAGCCAATCATCACTGGTGATTAATTGTCCAATTCCTGAAAGAATAGTTGAATGAATGATTTTATTCACATAATAACATGGAAATGTTTTATTTAACATTGTCATAACAATAATGGAAATAGGGAAGTACAGAGATATGATACCAAACACAACAATGACATTGTTAAGTTTAAATTCACAAGAACAAGAACAATATGAAATATAGGAAGGTACATATACATGATAACAAAAACGACAACCAGTGCCTGAGGGTTGTCTCAGAAGATTTGCATTACGAATTATTCAATCCTTGACAAGATGAAGTGCCACAATGGTACATTAAGTGCGTAAGGATTATGTGTGAATAACTTCAAATCTTGGCCTACGTGCAGCTTACTGCATCTTGTGGCCAAACTGGTGCAAACTGGTGCAAACTAGCACAGGGTTCATCTAAGGAAGATGTGAATTCATTGTTTTACCAACATGATACCCTGTGAATGGTAACTACATACATGTATAAGAAGGAACACACATTATTCTTCCAAACATACTCCTTTTTAGTGAAAATAACATGTAAACATACACTACAGCTCAAAAGAATTGGCATAGCGCAAGGCAAAGGGAAGAAAGTGAAGGAGCTTCAGTTTTAAATGGCGCTATATTTTGTCCAGTTCAGCATGAAACATGATGCATTAGCCTAAAAAGCATCATGATTCATGCTGAGCTGGACAAAATATACCACGGTTTAAAACTGTGACTCCTTCCCTAATTTCTTCCCTTTCCCATTCCCTATGCCAATTCCTTTGAGCTGTAGTGTATGCAGTACAATCGGTGATGATGGGTCAGGCATGAAGGGTTAATCAGTATGATATCAGTACTTATTAAACAATTTATTAATTTCCCTACTGATTCAGGGCCCTTGTTTACTGCAAGAACCATTAAACTGTCAGAGTTAGGAGACTACTTTGTGTATGTGTGTGTGTGTGTGTGTGTGTGTGTGTGTGGGGGGGGGGTGTTCATGGGTGCATGTGGGTTTATGCATGGGTGCATGTGTACCTGAAGAAAACACTGGAGTAACTTGGTCAAGGGAACTTTTCAGGAGCAATTTGTAAAGCAGCACGACTTTGCACCTCAATTCTTCCGCATTAACCTAGTTCCCTGGGTCCCCTCCGTGTGGCTCAGGTGTGATGGCATGTGTTGCTACATGAACAGTGTGTGGGGTTGCTTTATATAGCGCTGGTCTACCGCATCCATAATGACCACGTGGGACTACATGCAGTTTGTGTGCATTGTAATGAGTGTGTGTGGGTGTCTTTGCGGCGTTAAGTTGTCATTTTTTGTGTGTCAAAGGATGATAGCCAGTCTTTCATTGCACTGCATTGCCTATATTGGTAAAAGCAGTAACAGAGACTTGTTGAAATTATGTGTTTTATATTGTCTTCATCTATTTTGTTCAAGATAATTGTTGAACTATGTAAACATACATGGTATGTCTATGCTCTTCCTGCATTACAAAATTTTGTTGAGGTTTCCAGTTCTTCTGATATAGTGAAGAAAGTATCTTTCAATATTTTTATGTAAAAATTAACTCTATGAACAGAGTGAAGACATTGCTAAGTCTGCAAGAAAAAAAGTGTGCCTAAATTTCTTAAATTGATATGTAGGTTGATATAAAATGTCATTTTAATAAATAGTTAGTAGTTTATCATTTCCCCACATCATATGACACCAGTCTGATCTAAATCTACAACATAAAACTGGTTGGGCAAAAAGTATCCAACCTGGTTTACAACATGTAAATACAACTTAGATTATATAGACTGAAAAATTAGTTTCTGTCTAAACTTTGAATCACATCTGGCTCCTCTAAACACCTTTTTATAAAAAAAACAACATTTTGATAAAAGAATATCCCAAATTCCTGTCTACTAACACATATGTACGAAGCAACTGTTATGGAAAAGTATTACACATTTTTTTTTTAATTGTGTAATATACTTTACACAATAGTTCCATGTAACTTACTGGGTTCATGTACATGTACTAAATAGCACTGCATAGTGTTGACTTGGCTGGTTGTACAGGGTATGATTGTACAGGGTATGCATGGAGACAGTGCTATTAAATCAAGATGTTGATCTAGTTAATGGGTGGATAGCAGAGAAAAGGTATCAAGAGATTTTGTTCTGCCTTCTCCTAAGATTCATCAAGGATTGCGTTGCCTCTGTTCACAATGGAGAAGATCTCTAAAGATTCTCGGCTAGAGATTAAGTTCATCATCATCTAAATAGCAACTCATTTCCTGTTTTTGTAAAGCAATTTCACCTGAAGCTAAAAGGTCATGTCTTCCTTTTGCAGACAAAAACAGAATTAGTCCAAACAGTTCATACACCACAGCTGCTTAGATCAAGTTTGTCAAGTATGAAACTTGATATTAATGTAGAATTATGAAGTCATTCATGAAAAACATAATCCCAAAGCATCTCAGAATAAACTTTCATGTATGTAAGCAAAATGTAAGCTACATGTAAAGCCAACAATGATATCTTCCATTTCTCCTGCTCTTGCATACTGTATACGCCATATATTTTGCGAGTCTAATTTTTTGGAATCAGGACTTCTCGACAATTTTGCAAGTGGTTAAATTTGCGATCGTGGAGTACTGGTACTAGTAGTACATGTGCTCGAGCATGTTGTATTCATAATTTTGCGTGTTGTTAAATTCGCGAATAGTCTAGAATCGTGAAATTCACAACAAAATTAATAAAAACCATGCGAAATATATGGCATATACAATACAATACCAACAGAGTCCCACAATGCAGGAAAGACAATAAGACTGGCTTAATGAATATACACATTTTGAACTCTTCATTGAATTCATTCAGTCCCACGGGCAGTAAATTGTTGGAATTGACATGTGACTTTCAATTGATGATACTGAGTGGGTTAACTCTCTTAGTCCAATAGGCAATACATTGTGTTGGAATTGACATGGGACCATCACTTGATGGTACTGCGATTGTTAACAACTGTGATGTTTACTATTTGATTACTCAAATTTGATTAGTCAATATGAAAGTGGAAGCAGAAGCTGATGTGCTATGATTAGGTGGTGACATCATTGTTGATACGCCACATGCACTACGCAGCTTGCAATAAGTGGGACAACACGTGATACCCTCGCTAAGTGCATGTGAGTTATTCTAAATTTCCTTCGCTGGACATACCTCGTGGGTCACTGCAAAGTGCCCCCTCTCTGTCCTCGGGTAGTGCAGACATAAACTGTCTGATCACTTTACAACGAGCACGCTGACAAATGCGAGCACAGACGACATGCGATGTTGATGAATGTAGCCCACTATTCTCATTAAGATTTTATCACTCCTGTCATTTCATTTCCAACTTTAATCGGATGGGGATCTGTGTCTGGAGTGTGCCGACCGTTACAACCTCTCTGGTGGCGGTCTGGGGCATGGGGCGTGACAGAGAGGCGATGCACCTGTAGACGGATACTGAACAAGCTTTTATGTGTACATACAATGTCAGAGCCGTGTGGCATTGTAAACCTTCTCCATTACATTGGGCCACACGCATGTCATTATTTCCCCATCGGCTTAAAAGCAAGCATTAAAAAGGTCTTGAAAGATAGATATTAGGAAGGCTATCTACATTTTTGCCACATATAGCTTGTTCAATTAACTTTGCCTCAGGAAAAGTTTAAAGGCAAGTCTTGATGTGCTCTTTTAAAAAAGCCTGAAAATGATGACGATGTCATCTTTGGTGCGTTTTTAGAAAGTCCTCCACAGAATTACAATAGTTTGAATAGATGAAGCTGGCTATGTTTTGATCAGGTTAGCTAGCCAGATAACAACATAGCCAACTATGTTCTTCTCTATCTGCCCGATCCGGCAAAACAGCTAGCTGTTTGTTCAGGAAATATTTCCCCAAATATTGGTTCAGATAGTAAAATGATACAAGTAGCATTTTGTAATAAGATCCCACATTGGGACATAGAACATGAAAACAATCCTCATACAATGTTAGCATATTCAATATTTGCATAATATCAACCTACCTGTATGCTAACATGGTATATCTTCATACCATATTCCATGTTTCCAAGATAACTTCAGAGTACTACTACTACATACTTAAAGTTGTATTTAGTGTCTGTTTGTTTTAGTTAGACAAGATAACTATAGGTTGTATGTTGTGTGTCCCCAAGATACATTTTGATAGCATTTACTACATGCATGTAATATCTGTGTCTCATATTCAGCATCTATTCGTGTCAGTGTAAAGGTGCTATAGGTATACATGGATATGTCTGGGACATTTTCTTGATGTGGATCTTTCTTTATCTCCCCTTTTCAAGTGCGTGCATGCACTATCCAAAGTCAATCTGGTCCTATATTTACGCGATGATGATAAACATTAGCTTCTATTTCCTGGCAGCAATGTCCCCTTGACTTTCTGTGTTTATTTCTCCACACTCGTAAAGTACGTCTCATCTTCCACGCCGCTCTCCACCGCTCATCTAAAGGACCGGCTAGAATGTCAGGCCCGCTTCACACTAAGAAATTGATCAGTCCTGTTTAGATTCCATACTTGCCCGACGTACCGTCACTCTTCAGGTTGTGTGCATTTCTGCTACATTAAGTCTTTGTTTGCCAGAGAAAAAGCTGCTTCATGGGATTGGTGTATTATTATTACTGGTGAAAAAAAGCACATTTGGCATGGAAAGACTTCATAGTTTATATGGTATGATTGAGAATATACATCATGTCCATTTCATACCAAGAAGGTAATCAACACAGTGTCTACATTCTGCAATCAATGATGAGTTAGTAGATGTTTTTAGTACCATGAATCTAATGTTGATGCCTGTTTCATATCGTAACATTGATCTGCCAAGTGTTTTCTCCTTTTACTGCTCAGGTAGTGTATTACTACATGTCAACATCAATGTATTGTATGAAGTGTGCTTTGCTATATCATGCCTATGTCAGATTAAACAATTATCCAGTATTTTTTTAACTCTCCTGTTCACATACTGTACAAGCCTATGCATGATAGCCCTCCTAATGTAGCGGACTAATATTCAGAAATTGATTCGTATTTCCTAGTACTTGTTTGCAGGGATTGATTTTTGCATTGCTGAATAATTTGTGTGTGTTAATTTCTAGAAACTTGGGGTATCACTGAGATCGGTTACAGAAATTTTTACATCGCTTGTGGCAAATACTTTTCTCTTGTGACTTAGTGGGAAATGTCTTTTTTCAAAATGCGGGTTGGTGTCAGGTACAGATCCCACATGGTGTCTTATTATGATGCTGTTATTTGTTAAAGGACGTAGAAAAAACAACTTTTCCTGATGATTATAAAAGAGAAATAGAGCGAGAATGTGTTGGGAGAGGGGAGATACAGAAAGATAAACAGAAAACAAGAAATAAGAATGAAACAAAAATGATTTAGATGACGGGAAAAAGTACAAATATAGACAAAATGGACAGAGATACATTCAGACAGAGACAGATAGGTGGACAGACAGACAGAAAGAAAGTGACAAAGAGAAAGAGAGAGAGAGAGAGAGAGAGAGAGAGAGAGAGAGAGAGAGAGAGTGAGAGAGAGAGAGAGACAGAGAGGGAGGGAGAGAGAGAAAGAGAGAGAATGAGAGAGAGAGTGAGAGAGAGAGTGAGAGAGAGAGAGACAGAGAGGGAAGGAGAGAGAGAGAGAGAGAGAGAGAGAGAGAGAGAGAGAGGAGAGGGAGAGGGAGAGGGAGAGGGAGAGGGAGAGGGAGAGGGAGAGGGAGAGGGAGAGGGAGAGGAGAGGGAGAGGGAGAGGAGAGGGAGAGGGAGAGGGAGAGGGAGAGGGAGAGGGAGAGGGAGAGGGAGAGGGAGAGGGAGAGGGAGAGGGAGAGGGAGAGGGAGAGGGAGAGGGAGAGAGAGAGAGAGAGAGAGAGATGGAGGATGGGAGACCAGAGAGTGACGGGCGAATGAAAAGAGAGCACTACTCGTCTGAGCTCATACCAATTCTGATTAGGAAACCTGACCCTCCATCATCCTTCTATGTCATCTCTTAAGCCTCCTTCCTGCCTGTAATGTTTGTGTGTTAGATCTCCCAGCCAGCCTGCCTAACATAGCGACTCTCTCTCCATCACACACAGTGACAACCCTGTGTGCGGCGCATCGTCAGGCAGGGGCTGTCTTCACCGAAATGAAGTTCAAAAACTTTGCGCCACTTTTAATCCAGGAAATTAGCATGTTGTTTGGCTCATGAGGATCCAATAACATTTCTCTGCCCAAGGAATATTCTCACGCTATTCTCATGCTAATTTGAATAATGATGCATTCTATTTTTAAAAAAAATACTTGTTAGGTTTCTTTGGTGTTGCATTCATTGCATATCATTTTCATTGGTTTTTATATTGTTATGCCCTGTTATATACTGTTACATGTGATCTGTTTTTATCCCAAGGTTCTTTGGGAGAGCAGTCTTTGAGACTGAAAAGACCATCTTAGTTAAATAGGACGTTAAATAAAAATGAAATAGTAAAATAAAATGATTTCAAAAATTTAAATTGGGATCTACAATAGATGTTAGTCAGGGATTGCCATATGATGAGGACTCTACCTATTGCAATTCAGTCTTTGTGATAACAGGGCTTGGTGTAGATGGATACACAGTACTGCATGTCCTTGTCTAGTCCAGAAGCAGACAGATCTTCTGGCTAGTTTCCACCAAGACGTTGATCAGGCTATTTGTGTAGTTTAAAAGTAATGAAGACGCAGCTGCACTCTCTCGGTTGGACCAGGCGGTGGCGCTCCATTTCCGTTGACAGTTCGACAACAGACGCATTAGCAGTGGATCATGTCGGGGAGCGCGCGTAAACACGGCTCCAGCAAATCCCCAGCCTCGCTCCCGTCGGCAGTCGGCAGAATCCGTTTTGGAGTTTACAGTCGTTATTTTCATAGCGGGGAAAAAGCTGTGAGCTTCCAATCCCAGTGCTATCCCCGCTATCTCTTACCTCACATTTAAAAGAGTTTAGTCGTGTTAGGGGGATGTGGAGCTATGTCAGGCATGTCATTGAGATGTGAGTGGCCTTGAGGCCGTTTCTTGATGAATGCTGGATACTTTCATCAGGTCTCATGCAATCGTGGCAGTCTTTCTGAATCACATGCATCTTACTTTCACTGTCTTTACTCCCTTTTCTCTGTCTTTGCCACCATGCCTTTCACTCTATGACGACCTGTAAAGCCACATTCTGTTATTATCATTGAAATCATTACTTCTATTACAGATGCTACTTTTGCTACTAATATTATTACTCCTATCCTATTACTATTACTATTTCTACCACTGTTACTGTACTTCTTTTGCTACTACCACTACTACTTTTTCTACAGTCACTACTGCTACAGCTAATATGATCGCTATTACTTCTACTACTACTACTACTTCTACTACTACTACTACCTCCATACTGCAATAATACTGCATTTACTACTAGTATGACTTCTTCTATAATCACTCCTATCACTCTGCTATTTTTACTAAGTACTTCTACTGCTTATGACAGTGCTCTTACTATTTTTTCCCCTTCTGTCTTCCACTTCTGATACCCATGTTACCATGGCGACACGAATGAGATGCCACTTGAGTCTCATAGCTATTATCAGATGCAGGAAGTAATTATTGGACAGCTAGCATTGATAAGATCGTTAAGCACCGTCAACCGTGGCTTGGCAAAGTGAAAAACACTCCTCTGAAATGTCATGAGTTTTAAACAATGAGAAAGCGGTCAGTGTGTTGATTTTTCAACAGTGCGGCCACAAAGTGTTATGTACATGCATTAATGCGGCCATGCAGAAGAATTGTAATGTGGGTGTACTAAATTCAATTGCCACTTGAATATAAAATGTCATGCCTTTTTCAAAGATGAAACGGTGGTCAGTACATTGACTTTGCATTGGTCCAGGCACAATATCATGAAGTCATACTCCTAGGCAAGGTGAATAGAATGTAATGTAAACAATGCCCTCTTGGTCATTCTGTGTTAGTTACATCAATGCAGCTCAAGGAAAGCACTGCAGACTGTAGCATGTCTGACTGGTAGTGATCTCGAGCGGGGAGGTTTGGCGGTCCTGGCTGTGTTATTGTTTGGCGCTTGGTAGAGGGTATTGATCCATACACTTTCCACCGTTAAGAGCTCCGACCGCCGAATTAAAATAACGCTCCGTGATCAATACTATATCTCCCAATACAGAGTCTACCTGCGTAGACGCTATTGTAGGGAGATTGTCAAACCAGTTGAAGGGAATATACTGTACTGGGAAGAAAAAAGGCCTTCAAAAGGTGATCATGAGCAATCCTCTTGCCAGTAGTCTTAAATTCATGTATTGTCCATTTTAGAAACTTGCTGAAAGTTATTTGCACTAAAAGTATCCACATTCGGAGTAATTAGTGATTAAATCACAAATCTTCAAATTGTTCGGGCCGAACATTTAGAGGATTTGTGATTTAATCACTAATTACTCCAAATGTGGATCATATGAGGGCAAATAACTCTCAGGAAGTTTCTAAAATGGACAATACATGAATTATGAATTTAAGACCATTGACACGATGATTGCTCACAATCACCCTTTGAAGGCCTTTTTAGCCTTCCTGGTACAGTATATTCCTTTTAAAAGCAAGCTTTGCTACAATCCAATCCTTCCAATACCAAGCTAGGAAAAGCCCATTTAGTTCTTGCACATTCCATGGTCTGATGGTACTGGGAGCCTTAACTTGCTAATTTTGTACATGGGTTAGTTGTGATATTACTGTGCCTCCCAATGTAAAAAAGGACCCAAATGTAAACAAGAAGAACCAAAACATACATTGGCATGTGTCCAAATAAGAGTGTATCATCTGTGAGGGCTTGTTTTGAATGGTTGGAGTGTACTTTGTGAAGCCAGAGGGAAAAGAAACTACGTATTGAAGACACATTTTGCTGTACATTTTATCATTTTTTTCTTTACATCACAAAACCCCCTCTTCCCTCTCCCTCTTCCCCCCTTTCTCTTGATCTCTCTCCTCTTTCTATCTCAATCTCTCTCCTTCCTTCCCTTTCCTTCCCTTCTTTCTATTCACTTGTCTCTCCATCATTCTCCACCCCCGCTTCTTCCTTTCTCTCTCCATCTCCTCCCTTCAATCTATCTTCCTCACTCTCTCTGACTCCCACTATCTCTCTTCTCAGCTCTACCCCCCTTTTCTGAATGCATCTTTTTAGTTTTCTTTCTACCCCTCCCCCTTTTCAATGTCTCACGCTCACTGTTCTTTCATTTTTCTCTCTTTCTCACTGTTCTTTCATTTTTCTTTCTTTCTCACGTTGTCTGTGCAGTATGTATGTCTGTTTCACACTGATTGTAGAATATAGTCATCTCTGCCTTTCCAAATGTCATCTGATCCTTATAACCACTACATATATTCATTTTTCTATTTGTACATAATTGATACATCTGCGCATGCAATATACAATGTACATTTTGATAAGAAGCCTGACTGACTACTGAGGAGATCAAGGGGCTGTTTACCAAGTCACAGAGATGATGCAAAAAGCTCAGGAAAGAGAGATGTAGCACTCTGAGATGGCTCCATCACAGCATACGGAGTGTACACTACAGCTCAAAGGAATTGGCATTGGGTAAAGGAAAAGGGAAGGAGCTGCAGTTTTAAACCGCTACATATTTTGTCCAGTTCAGCATGAAACACGATACTTTTTAGGCTAAAGCATCACATTTCATGCTGAACTGGACAAATTATACCGCGGTTCAAAACTGCGGCTCCTTCCCTTTCTTCCCTTTCCCGATGCCAATTCCTTTGAGCTGTAGTGTATGTAGAGTACATACTCTGTCAATCTGTATCAGACTGTTGTACTATCAAAGTTGATGTTTGCATATTGTCCATTAAAAAGCTCAACATAATCAATGTGCTCAGTTGACTCTAATAACTTTGTGTATAATGTAAATTGATTGCTACTATTACCGGCGCAAAGCACTTTCAATTAGTCAATGAGATCACATACTGCTAAACTTATTCGCCATGTGTAATTTATATCAATTTTCCGCTTGGTCATGTCGTTCAATGCTATGAATCATCAAATCAATGAACAGAATGAAATGCACTGCCATCTACATCTAATTTAGATGCCCTCTCTCAGCATGCTATACTCATCTGTGTAGAGTCAAGACCTAAGAGCAAAATTCCCCCTCATTGGGTAGATCAACAAACCTCTTGATTATAGATTCCTAGTGGGACGTCCCATCCCAGCTATTACATAACATAAGTTCTATGAGATGGGGGGAGAGCCGCACAAAGGAATCAATAATCTAACACACTCAAGAGAACCATTACATTTACAAGTGATGTAGAATTGAGGGTTTGCATTGATTAGCCTACCTACACTGAGCCATAGGTTAGCTAGCATGGTGAGGGAGAGGGAGGGGTGTCCCACACATACACTTCTGCGTATGTGTGTATCTCAGTCAGAGTGTGCAATGGGCTGACTCCAGAGTACAAATGAAAGCCATGTGTGTTGTTATTTTTTTCTTAATTTCATGACTGCATTTGTAATAAAATCAGTTGAATGTGTGTTTTTAATACCTTTCATAGAAAAACAATTACAAAATGGATAAAAACAGACAACTATTTAGAATACACCAAATGGTGGACAAATGTTTCTCCCATGATATTTTAGTTGATTTCTGTTGTTCTTAACAATTTGTATTCTTTGACTTATTCATATTTTGTTTTTGTGTATATGTTAAAGTCCCCCTTCATTTACAGATATGTCATAGGACATCTGAGAGTACATTTGAAGTTAGACTTTTCTCTGGCCATCTTCTCCCCTTATTTTGTGAAGTTGTTTTGTGTACATGGTGTGGGCAGAGTGTGACTAATCTAAGGAGTCAACTCAACCAACTCTGAATCAAACATCAAATCTCAACCAGGGAATTCTTCCAGAATAGCTGTGCCCTGATTCCTGGGTAACCTAATCCAGCAAGCTGCTCAGCACCGCTCGCTTCATCCCCGTCGCTTTCCTGAATTTCCCTTGCTTCATATTCAGCAAGGTTTCCTTCACAGAACATACCCCTTTCACATAGGAGGTTGATGGTTTTCTGTGTCAAACTAGAGTGTTTTTTAAATTAATCTCAAAACATGCTGCATGTCATCTCAAAGCACAGCAAAACTAAGAGTTCAAATTACAGCATTTGCTGCATTTCTTACCAGGACATTTTTGTTTTTGCCACTGGTTTTCTCAGATTTGCTTGACTTCTGCTGACATGATATATAAAGTCTAGAAAGTGTTTTTTAACCGCTTAAGGTTAATATTGTTTTCTGCCTTTTTTATGAAAGAAAAGGAAAGCTTTTGTCTATAATGTACTGGATATTGCTTGTACGTGGCCCATGGACATGGAATGCTGCAATATATCTTATGCACAATTGCAGCTCAGTAAGTTCCCAGTAATTCACGTATACATGGTACTTACAAAATCCAGAGCGACAAATGATAATTCTGAGTCTTCAGCACTCTTGTTGCTTTATAACTTTCCGATGCAGTGAACAGTGTATGTGTAGTTATTACCTTCACATGTAATCATATAATATTTTAATAATGCATACCTAGTATAATAACAAAAGGTGATTTGTACCTGTTTTTTAAAATAAATTTAACTCTTTACCAAGCTTTCATTCTTCTTGAAACTGTAGAGCATTAGAGAGTGCAAAGAAAGAAGCATGAAAATGAAAGAAACAGTCATGTTTGGCGAGTTTATCACGGTTTCCTGACGATGTGTCTCATTTGCATTCTGTTTCCGGTGTTCAGGAGAGTGGATGCAATTAATGAGGTAGAATGTTTGACTGATGCGCCACGTTTCTCTTCATACGATCACAGATAATTCTGCTTAGTTCCCCATCTGATGATTAGCAAATGTGTATTAGATCCGGGGCTCTAGCTGAGTGGATATGCACTGCTGCAGATGATGAATGACGATATGAATTATGGAAGCGGTGTTGTTCTGGATAGTATGGTAGGACATTAGTAGAATGAGATATTACGCTTGCTGCGTTTGAATTGAAACTGACATTTTATGGCACCTTGTCCTGCCATGTCACATCGCTGGATTTGTCACATCAGCAGCCAACCAGCAAGCTTCATTTCTTCCTGGGATGGGATCAACCAAGAACCACATAGAGACAGCACCAGTACACTACAGCTCAAAGGAATTGGCATGGGTAAAAGGAAAGGGAAGAAAGGGAAGGAGCCACAGTTTTGAACCGTGGTATATTTTGTCCAGTTCAGCATGAAACATGATGCTTTAGCCTAAAAAGCATCATGTTTCATGCTGAACTGGACAAAATATATGGCGGTTAAAACTGCGGCCCCTTTCCTTCCTTTAGTTTCCTTTTCCCTATGCCAATTCCTTTGAGCTGTATTGTAGGAAGTTGTCATGAAAGGTACCACGCAGGTGCCATGGAATCTAAAGAAATGAAGAGATAATGAATTACCTATTGCCATATTAAAACAAATATTGAAAAAACAAAAGTATTTTTCTATAACTTTAATTGCATACAGCGCACTTTACATACAAACCAATCACATCACACTGGCTCAGAATTATCCTAAGCAAAAAAGAACCACCCTTCGATTGGCCTCTGTGACCTGAGAGATATATTCCCCTTTCCTATGAAAATGGTTGGTGACCATGGTATTTCTGCTGTCCCAAGCATTTTATAATCATCACCAACCAATTGTTATTGGTGATAATGATAGCGTCATGCAATAGACAATTCAATCAGATCAATAATATACAATGCTATAGTACTGTGTACTTAAAGCCGCAGTGGTACTGACTGACTGAATCAAAACACATCAAATCATTGAGCATAAAACTTCTGTAATTCATTCTTTTGTCTAGTAATTAAAGGATCCTCAAAATTGGAAATTAATATGTGGTCTGATATGATGGTATCGAAACACCTCAAACCTTCACGAATACAATGTACGTTTCTTTCATTCATGTGTCTCCTTTGACTGAAACCAACTAAATTTCAGGGTGAACTCTCCCTTTAAACAGTATAAGAACAATCCTCTGAGATGTCTTAAAGTACAGGTCCCCTCCCCACTCCTCTCTGTTTGTATGATCCATTGAGATCTGATTCTCGCCCTCTCTTGCTCTCTCTGCTATATCCTGCCCAACTCTGATAAAAGGAAGCAAGTGACAAATCACTCAAATCTGGGTCATTGGTATTATTAGATTGTACCCAGCATTCCCTACATACGGCCAAAATCTGGACAAGAAATACTAATCTTGTTGCGAGATATTCAATTCAACATGATGTAGTGTTGCACTGATGCCAATGCAAGTGACAGACACATTTTGCTCATTTACAAGAAAAGTCTTTTTTGTTAGTTGCTTCCTTTTGTCAGATTAGGGCAGTATTGCTCCAGATTTCACATATTCACGAAGGCACCAACAGTAAGATTGAATCCCTGAGACTGGCCTGGATTTAGCTACAAATTACTGAGTTTTATGGCTCTGTCAAACAGCATCTCTGTGTTTACCACCCTCTATCCTCTGACCACATGCCTCTGGTCATTCTGGACTCTAGTCTTTCTGTGTTATAGCTACAGGGTGCAGTGAAGCTATGGTATCAACTGAAAGGGCAGTAAACTGATTGCTGCTTTATTAGTTCTGGCTTTGGATTCATTCAAACCAAGCAGTGAATTATGTTGTCACTGTTTGCTGTGATAGTATTGGGCTGTTTTCATGAAACCTTACTAGCCTAGTTAGTTACTAAAAATGCATGCAACTGAATGCACTTTAGCAGCTAGCTAGGCTAAGTAAGGTTTCATGAATACGACCCCTGGTGATGATCAACAAGGAGAGTTGTATGTGGATAATCCTGGAAACAGGTTATTGGAATTTAAAAAGTTTGAATCGAGGCAAATCAAATCCATTTGATTCCCTTTAAAGATGGAAATATTTCTGGTACAAGCAGTGATGTAAGCTAAAGGGAGAAATCATCCAGTAATTCCCCAGGTTTTTGTTCATAAGCTCCCTTTTAATAATGCAATATTCATGGAAGCAGTATCTAATTATTAGCATGTCAATTCCTTGCAACCGTATCAATATTGCACTGAAATTGCTTGTCTTTTTTTGATCTGTCTATTATAGATTATTCCAGAATCAACAGCCTGGATGATGTTTGTGTTTGTTGGATGCCAAAGGAAAATGTTCAGCTGAAGAGGAATCAGCTGCTTGAAGTAATATCTGAAATTGATTGCAATACACCAAAGCACTATACAATATTATTAGTGAAAGATATGACATTTTGAATACACTTGACTAAAAACTTGACCTTTCGGACTGTATATATTCCACCCATCAAAATGAGACCCACGAGATTCCTTTTTGGTAAAAAAAAATTTTGGAAGAAGGTTTCTGCCAATCACAGAAGATTTTCTGACAGAAAGTCTGCAAGTTTGTGTGCGTGTGTGTGAGATTTGGTTTGCCCTAATGGACGCCTCTGGCGGAGAAACCTCCAGCGGGCTGTAGGCACAGCTGGGTTTGCCCGTAGTAGCACTGGGCCGCTGATTGGGAGCACTCAGCTAATATCACGATTGAACCTAGCACGCTCATCATCGGACCTTAGCTCCCCTCAGCTACCTTCAGCCAACCCCCCAGCCTCACTGATAATGCAGATAGCATGTTCCCTTCTCGTACGCCAGGAGCATTTTCCTGTTTTTTTTCTTTTGTTTGTGAAGAGGATTTCAGCTTAGGATTCTTGTAGTGTTATATTCTAGACTATCTAGTGCAAAGATCAGAGTTTCATACTTCCATATCCAGAGAATAATTTTCTAGTTAAATGCTTTATTTGTGAAGATGCTTTCTGCTAGTGAATATAAGTACTTGTGTATTTTTGGATACTCTATTGTCAAGATTGGAGCAAAATAACAGGAGGGGGGGGGGGGGGGGGGTCAGGGCTCTGTAGCCCCAGTGATACAGGAAACAGCCCCCAACACAGCAAAGAGGCCTTGTGATAACCTTTTTTTTTCATATATTTTTTTTTTGCTATTGGATATAATGCACTAAATCATACTTAATATTGTTTGTTTTATGACATCATGCCTCAAAAGAAGCGGCTGATAGCTGGTGCATGTAAACTGTATAAGTCCTGAATATTTCCTCTTTGCTTGTCCTTGCTCCATCGCCCCCATCTATATCAATGCGGGCATTTGGAGAAGGAAGCCAAGTTGTATGCCTCAGTTGCCAAGTAATCAGACTGCACAGTCTTGATGTGCTTGGTTAGGTATCTACACTGCATGAAAGAAATCCTCGCTTGCCTAGATAACTGGAACATTCTGGTCCTGTTCGTACGGACGTTGCGGTTCCGTAAATCAGGGATAAAAATAAAAAGCTAATTTGTGAGAATATCTTTTTGAATCCCCAGACCATGAAATTAACATGTGCATTACATATTTGTTTATTTTCATGGTGGTTTTTTTTTATCCCGTTCTGGAGGCTTAACCACCCTGAGCCACTTGTTATTCTCGAACGGTTGTAAATAGCGCCACCTACTTTGTGAGGCGTCCAAGAGAAGTGGTCCTTGGACGTGTGCCCCAGAGAGTGCTGCTCCAGAAGCAAGCCGGTGCTAGGTCCTGAGCTCTGATTTATTCATGGCTACTCACACAGGAGAATGTAACCCTAATCCTTAATACCTCAACTTGATGACATACAGACAGATCCAAGAAACAGCTGGACAAAAATTTCAGAAAAAGGAGACATATAAAAAGAAAGTTTTGAAGTTACCAAAATTATGATTACCAGCACTGAATTGTGATCAATTATCTTCTTTGGCATTTCCATTGTCAACAAAGATGTACTGTACAGAAGTTCCACTGTCCTTGTGAACCATGTGTAACAAGATAATACTCAGAGCATCAATAAACATACAACATACATACATACATACATACATGTACATAGCTGGCTTCCTTCCCGTATCCAACGTCCCATGGCTGGGGCTGTGTAATACTTGTGTCAATTTGCATGCTTGGCCCATTAAGCGTTAACCCTTAGCTGTTTGGCGCAGTAGAGGGAGAGAGAGAGGATTACCCTTTGGTCCAGTTGACACCCATACTTGATCCTATGGGGATCTACCAAACATCTACATATTTCATGATTTCTCTGCACCTCCCTATCTATGCCTTGGGGCACCATGGGTCCAAGAATCTGCAGCCAAGCTAGAAAACATGCAGTAAATCAGTTCAATACTTGAATGCGTCTTAGCGGGAAGCCCTTATGAATGTTTTACTGGACAGCTAGCCTTTCACTTGTCCTATATTCCACTCTAAAGGGCAGTCTTTACTAGCCTTAAGTGGTTATGTAGCTAACTATGTTGCCATCAGGTAAGCCAGCCACATCACAAAAGGAATAGAAAAATATTTCTGCCTGGTTACTTCTCACCTCTGACATTACAAATAAGCCCACCAAATGTTACAGCTTTATTACATTAAAAATATCGAGTTGTATTAGTGATATAATTTGATTTTTATGGTAATAGGAAATGTAATTTATAATCATCAAGAGCTAGATTATGCTTGTTCTGAAACGTGTAATATATAAGCTTTCACCTCACCCCCATTCTGATGAATGATTTGATGTAGCGCACTCATATCTCACCACCTTCCATTCCCCTAACCCTCACACATGTTTGGACAATCTCAATGGCTCTGTGCCGTCTTGAAAGCGCAAGCTGAAGGCTCATGCTTTCCATTACTTCCTAGAGCCTGTTTACACCACAAGGCAGACTGTGGTTTGTGATATCGGTCCACGGTCCACTCAGTGAGACTCGGTGGGTTTACACCATAGTGAAAGGTTTTGAGAGGTCCTGTTGCCATGACGCCTAATGCCATGAGGTCGAAGCGGTCAAAAATGTTGCTAGTATGAACCCATATTCTGATCCAGCCCTAGCTAGCACTGTAATAGTTTAGTTGAATTAAATCAGATCCAATATTACTTTCTTAGTTCACAATCACACCAGAATAGAATGAGTAAGCAATTTCTGTGAATTGCAAGATATGTGCAAGGTAAAGTGCTGGTGTAAACAGACTCCAAGACACCTTGAGAGTGTGAGGTGTGTTGAGGTAGCAGCAGTCATTGATATGATTATCTCTGTATAAGTGGCCCAGATAGCTACAGCAATGAATTGTCATCAGCTAACAGGTGTAAGGTGATAGTCCTGGCTGTTCAGTAAGCTCCATTCAGTGTGGGCTTTGTTAGTGGCCATTTTGATTTGTTAGGCTTTGTCTGACGCCACTTAAGTCTTCAGGTCTGACTTGCTTCATGACCAACATCAGGGTTTGCAGTCTCAATGTTTTCCTGTTTGGTATTTCAAAGTCCTTATGAATTGTGTATTACTGATGGTACTGAATAATGTTTCATGACGATAAATGATGTCTGATGTCTGATTGATTGATTGATTGATTGATTGATTGATTGATTGATTGATTGATGTGTCAATTGATACATCAGTTAGTCGTAGGAGGGAACTCTTCAGTGCTAGGTGTACATGCATAAGTAACACTATCATTTACAAGGCCAAACTAGGACATTAATATTTATAACACCCACACATACATTAGTAAAAGCTATAAGCGTGACTGTCATTGCAATTTAGAAAACATAATTAATGCACCCACCTCATTAAAATGATGTTATGATATGATGTATGAACATTTCTTGTATCCTGTGGATAGTTAAATAAGTTTGTATGTATGTATGTATGTATGTATGCATGTATGTGTGTATGTGTGTTTGTGTGTGTGTATGTTTGTGTGTGTGTGTATATTTGTGTGTGTGTGTATATTTGTGTGTGTGTGTGTGTGTATGCGCATACGTGTGTGGGAAGGGGGT
>OZ022589.1:23125049-23229467 GCA_963669155.1 Arbacia lixula | reverse complement strand
CCTCGCCTCTCTCCCCCTTTTTTTCCCCCTCTCCCCCCTCTCCTCCCGCTCTCTCTGCTCCCAGTGTTGCAGATATTAATCATTTGTAATTGATGAAACCCCTGACCACCTGATCCACACTGCTTTTGTCTCTCCTTCACACAAAGATGGTCATATCCATGACCTCCATTTCATATACAAGACAGCGAGGTTAGAATTCTGCCAACAGTCCAGTAGACTGATGCCTCAAAATAAATACAAGCTGATATATCTTGTGAGTGCTTCATCTATATATTTCCATCAAATTAACTTAAAAATTCATATATAGTGCCATACAATACAGACTTCCATGTTAAGAAGTGTAATTTGATTTGAAGGTCATTGCAGAGAAAGATCTATAGCAAGCACTGAAGAAGGACTCAATAAATGTGTTCAATGTCCTTACACATTACTTGTACATGAGAGGTATATACTGCAAAAGCTGAAAACGTACTTTGACCTTTACAATGCAAATTAATTAATTTTATTATCATTTACAATGAGTTAATTTCCGCTAGATCCGAGATGTAACTTTTGGGTTATCAATCAAAATTGTCAGTATGTTGTTAACAGCTAGTGTGGTTACTGTACATACACATTAATATACAATATAACCAGATTAAATGTTAATATATGAAGTTAGTTGAATAATACAACAACTCTGTGTGTCTTAATGTCCATCTGTTTTAGGGCATAAATGATATGTATAAATTGTATATGGCAAACTTTTCTGTGACACCTGTTAAATAACATAATCAACCTGTAGCTGCATATAAGAAGGTGCATGGTAAGTCTAGCTATGCAGTAGCTTGATAATGGGCATCTTGTAATGTCCATTATTCTTGTACAACATGGGCATTTCCATGGCAACGTTTACATTTTGATAAGCATCTCTCCTCAAATGAACTCCTGCTGAGCTCATATCTTTTCCCATTGAAGGATTTCCAAGGAATTCTTGGCAGGAGCTCAGTGATTGCCATGGCAATGGATTTGCTTGTTAAGTTGATGCGCTGTTGCTACTTGTAGGATTATGATGCTCAATCTGTGCCTGTGGCACTTGCCAAAACACTGAGCTTGTAAGCAGTGTGGTGGAAGTCTAAATAATCATGGATAGATTTCAGTATTAAGTTTATATTTGGTTTTCTTAACCTCTAGTTTGCATTTCTTATATCATACAGATGGAGATTGAATGGAGATACTATTGAAGATTGAATATGCAAATGTAGTTTATGTAACTATCAATGAAAATAGAAAGGTCTTATCAGAATTGATCTACCCTTAATCCTCATCCTTAATCTATCCTTACCAAACAGGTGGCATCATATCTGTCAGTGCAAAAACAGGTTTTGAGGAAACTAATATAACTCGTCCAAAATGAGTAAGCCATATTTCAAAATGCAGATTGACTTCTTTGTGTGCATGGTAATATGTATTTTACCACACTTTCCTTCTTGATTTTTTCTCAAAAGGTGATTATTGTTAATTACATCAGGTGTCATGAAAAGAGTTCATTTAAATTGAGAAAGGAATTGACACACATGGCTCCTCATTGTCAATAATTATCAGGAATGTGGAGTGAAACGAGGGCCTAAATGTCCGTCTTTGCAGCTCTGCACTCATTCTCCCTCTCTCTGTCCCCTCCTACCACTGCATAATTCCTAGGCCAGAGTTTATTCACTGCTGTCAAGAATGAGAGTGACGGAGTGATACATACGGCTAGGCAGAGGGCGGTATTGTCGTTATTGAGACCTGAATGAAGGGCTGTAAGATCCCAGTTGTCTCATTCTCTCTCTCTCTCTATGCTCTCACCCGCCCCTCTAGGCATATTGTCACACTGTAGTCTCTCAGTCGCTACCATGGAATAACAATGAGGATATAATTCATTAGGCTGTAATATTTCTCTATGCATCACCACTCCTACTCTTCCTTCCTCTGTCTCCGACTAACAGGATGCATCGCTCCTTTACAGTGTCTTAGACAATCCTGTCAATAAAAAGACAAGAAGGAAATTAAGTATCGAGCAGTATATAGCTGAATATAATTTTGCATTTTCCATCTATTCATTTTTTCCTCTCCGGTTTCATAGAAATCATGGAACGGGCAGAATGTAGGGTTATAATCTCCCTCTAAGCATCATAATCTCATCCCTTCCTCCACTTCCTCTCTCCCTCTTCCTCTATTTCTCCACCTCTTCCCCTCCCCTCCTTCCCCTCGGGTCTTCCTTTTCTCTGCGCACTCTCTTCCTTTTTCCTTCCCTCTCTCTTCCTTTGTCACTTCCCTTCTTCCTCTCCCTCTTCCTCTTTCCTTCTTCCTCCCCCATTCATTCTCACTCCCCTTCTTCCTAATTTCTGCATCTACTTAGAGACTTTGTAAAATATAAGACTGTAGGAGTCATTAAGAGGGCTGTAACCTCCCTTTCAGTATCACCCTCATATTTTCCTCTTCCTCTGCGAGTACCTTGTTTATCTGCTGGCTTCTCTTACCTGCCTAGAATGACAGTAAATACATAATTCATAGCAGTATCTAAAGCGTTCCCACCATGAATGCCAATGAGGAGTGCACTTATAGGGATGAATAAAAGGTTGTAGTGACTCTTAATGCATCAACCTTCTTACTACCCCTCTCTCTGTTGCTCACTTAGAGGAATATCAGTTTTATACATTGTTTTAATTGGTACCAATAAGAATGAGAATAAAGAAATCATACAATGAGGCTGTTTCCTCCATATAGTCTCCTTCTAAGTGCTAACTTACTTCCACCTCTCTTTCTTCCCCCAACTCTCTCTCTCTCTCTCTCTCTCTCTCTCTCTCTCTCTCTCCCTCTCTCTCTCTTTCCCTCTCCCTCTCTCTCTCTTCCTCTTTCTCTCTCTTCCTATCTTCCTCTCTCTTTCCCTCTCGTCCTCTCCCTTCTTCTCTCTTCCTCTCTCTCCACTCTTTCCCCTCTCTTCCTCTCTCTTTCTCTCTCTCCCTCTCTCTCCCTCTCTCTCCTCTCTCTCCCTCTCTCTCCCTCTCTCTCTCCCTATCTTCCTATCTTTTCTTCTCTCTTCCCCTCTCTCCTTTATCTTCCTCTTTTTTTCTCTTCCACTCTCTTCCTCTTTCTCCTCTAAGATGAAACATTGTCTGGAGCAAGATGTAGGACTATAATCTCTCTTAAGACTTTCCCTTCTCTTTGTTCCCCTCTGCCCTAATGCACATGATGTCTTTACATCGTGTCCTAAATGAGAATGAGGAAATCATTGATATGGCTGTAGCCTCCCCTCAGGTTAGACATCATCCCTCTCAATCTCCACGTTCTCCATCCCCCCCTCTTGGGTACATCACTCCTCTGCAGTGTCTAAGTCATTCTGGTAAGGAATAAGATGACTGAAGTCATTCATAGTGATGTAGTCTCCCATTCAGACATCATTTTTCACTCTCCCCCTCTCCAATCTTCACCCCCTCCTAGGTACGTCATACCTTAGTGACTTAGTGACTTGGTAACGGTGGAATAAGGAATAAGAAATAAGAATAAAAATAAGGAATAAGAACATAGGGGTCATACATAGGACTGTAGTCTCCCTCCATACGTCATTCCTCTGTAGTGTCTTAGGTTGCGTTCATGCGACCATCGCCAGAATCGCATTTTGAATTATCATTCAAAACGTGTTTCAAAACACAAATATGAATCACGATAACGATATAGGTCAGCTTTTATGCGCGTGTTTTCTGACTTCTACGTGGGCTGCTTGACTAGCACCGGAAATAGGCTGACACAATGACTAGAATCATTATTCAAAATGCGGTTGCGTTCAAGCAACCTTTTTCAAACGGGATTCTGCAGTAACACGTTTTTAAACGCATTTTGAATCACGTTTATATTCCATTTCGTCTGAACGCAATTGTGATTCTGCAGAAATGCATTTTCAATCATGATTCTAGTGCAAAAAAGTGTCACATGAACGCAACCTTAGTCATTCTGGAAGAGAGTAAGAACATAGGTGTCGGAGCTATAACCTGTTAGTGTCACCACTCTCATTCTCTCCCTCTCCATTCTCCTCCCCTCCCTCCCCCTCCCAGGTACCTCCTTCCTCTGCAGTGTCTTGGTGGCTCCTGTCAAGAATGAGAACGAGGACATCATCATGTGCATCCTCAACTTTGAGGATATCAGCGAGGCGAAGTACGCCAACACACCGGACGAAAGTGCCTCAGCGGCTGCCGCTGCTACCGCCCCCGCCGAAAATAGTGTCAGCTACAAGTGGAAGAGGGGCAGAAGTGAGTAGCCTGAGTGGGGGTGGTGGTGGGGGGGGGTAGGAGGGGGGGGGGGGTTCCTTTGATAGTTACCAATAGATATCTACTGCCAGAGGGTCCATGCTGCAAAGCAAGGCCCTAAGTTTTTGTTTGTAGATAAGCAGGATTAATTAAAGGGATTTTCAAAATTCAAACTGCCATGATATGAAAATAACTTGACTACACTTTGAAGTTTCAAATTGGAGGTGTACATATATTTAACAGTCTACCGTCAGAACAATTGTCTCTAATTTTAAAGAAGTTTTCAAGAAAATTTTTTTTTGGGTGCCCAATGGTTAAAGATGAATATATAGGCTGGTGTATTGTGCATGGATGATACACGGCAGGGCAAGATTGATTGCCAAGCTCTTCCTGTGGGTTGATTGTGTGGTAGTGAGCTACCTCCTAGTCACGTAAGGCTAACAGTACGGGTAGGCTACAATCATCACAAGTTGAAGGATAGAAGCACTAGCGCTCTAGAGAAGTTTGTTTGGCCGGCACACTGGCTTCTGTGTCACAAACATTCAACACTTTTAATCACTTATTTCTGTCACAATCTATAAATTAGTAACTAGCCATGAAAAAAACTCTCACTGTCACTTTCCCACAACTGGCGTAGAGGGATTTTTCTCATTGTGCATTTAAGCATATCTAGACAGCAGTAGCAAAAAATCATCTCTTTTGACGATGTGAACTTGAAGCTGATTTAACGTCACCATTATTTCATGTAACTTCACTCTTTTCTTAGTATTGTGCAGTAGGATACATGTTTATGTACATGTATGTTGAATGATGTCTCTCAACAAAGGTTAGAACCCATTGATGCATGTCACATTTCAGTTAGAAATTAGTGATTTGTGTCACATGTAGCTGAAAATAAATCATGAATTTGATTCAAATTTCATTTTTAAAAAGATCTTGTTCATTATGATGTATGCTTGTACCATGTGCTAACTATTTTTTATTTCCATCATGACTTACCATTTCATATGTCATTTTTTTCATTGGATTTTTCTTTTCACATAAAATACATGCATTCCTTTGTTTAAGTTATCATCATAATGAAAATGGGAATTGATATATTGTTGCATGATACATGTAGCTTATCTGTGACGGTAATTTCATCAAATCTGGCTCACATAGTTAGCGAAAGTATTCGTTTTCTAAAGATGAAACCAGAAGATAATTCACTCATTGTGTCAAAACCATGCCACCATTCAAACATATGGTTTAATACTTGTTTTCATCTTGTTTCTTATCTTCAAAAACAGCAAGAAGTTTAGACAAGTCTTGATAACTTAAACCCAAGATTTGATGTTCTTGAATCTTTAAAAAAAGCATTCTGAATGTCACTATCAATTCCCTCTACGATTTCCTCATTTTTTAGACAAGCTCAAAATAGCAATGTCTCTTCAGCGTTCAATGAATTCACAAAGTCAAAATCAAGGTAAGCTAGAGGGCACTCTTCAATTTAATCCATCCCATTGCTGTCCGACACTCATTACTTTGATGTTCCTCAACATAATTTGTGTTGATGTTTGTTTTCATTGCTTGCATTCATTATTAAGAAGCTGCTTTTTCCCCATGTTTATTTTCTTCTCTTATTTGTTCCATTGCGTGCCCTATTCTTTCTTGTATGCTGCTTAACTCGAGAAAAATATATTCTTCTCTCCTCATTTAGTTGTAAAAAAAAGAAATAAAGTATCTTCATTATTTATTACTATTAAATACCATTTTGACAGGCATGTTATGTGTCATTCATTTACATAGGCTATCTTGAAAATGTTTTTTTTTATGGAAAATCTCTGAGCAGTATAATGGTATCCCTTCACCGATGAAGAAAGCTTGGATATCTTGTATTGATATGTGCTACAATGAACTATCTAATATTAATCTATCAGCACTGTGAACGATTTGTTTTTGCATTTGCTTCACAGTTACTTCATTGTTACAGGTGTTACAGAGTTCTTTGTTTGAAGGACCTTTTTTCTTAAATCACAATCATCTTGTTTCTAATTTGCAAATTTTGTTAAATTCAAATGTTAAATTCATTTTGATCACACCATCTGTTGCAGCACTGATCACTTTTTGTTTATTTATGACTAGTTTTAAGCGTGAAATCAGTCATTAATGTAAATTATCACAATTCAGTGCTGTGTATTCTCACAATCTCACAACTTCTGTGTATGATGTATGAATTTTCTTTAAGTTCAGCATATCTGAGTCTATGATTTTTCTGTTGTTATTCGACTCAACTCATTACCAGGGTTTCATTCCCCGTAAAAGGAGGGGTCTATATTTGGTTTAAAAGCTAATAACTCAGGAAAGGAGAGATGTTTTAGTTTGAGGACAATGCAACCAAAATAGTAAGGGAGTTTCTAATGTTTGCATTTAAAGCTCTGAAATGACAAATGTTGCTTGTCTAATTTTTAAACATTCCACACGTTAAAGTACTCACTGACAATTCCTAGACATTCTGTTGTCATTTTGTAAAACAAATTGCATACACATGAAGGATATCAAGGTCTAATATTTCAAATTTTTACAAGCAATCATAGCTTTGTTGTGATATACCTGGTAACTGCCTGAATCTTTTGAGTACTCGTATCTGTTTTGATTATGATTTGGTTCTGTTTTATTCAAATCATTCATTTTGAAAGGCTGTCTACACCATGAAGAAAATATAAATGATAGAAAATAAAAATATTTTGAAACATTAATATCCTTTTTTGTGTGATCTAATCCATGCTTTAATAATTATATCTTTCATCACTAGTATACTCTCATCCATTTGACAAATACTTACAATAAATAAAGTCTTCATTTTCTTGTATGGACTTCACTACTCTACTTAAATTCAGTTAAGGTATTACACATGTATTTTGTTCATTGTGTTTAAGTTCTTTTGGGCTAAATGGTAGTACAATGTGGCTATGCTAAGATTCTGGACTAAATTACAATTTTGTTGGGGGATAATACCACAATACCACAATATATCTTATGCAACCCCCCTTTTTTATCTAGACATCCAGTCTCATAGAAACATACCCAAATCATTTAATGTTGATGTGTGAATATATAAGAACATGCTTGATTATTTTCCCGAAGAGCAATAAAATTAAAAATATCTGATCAAGTATCCCACGCTGTCACACATCTTCCTTGCCTCTGGCTGCTTCAATATCAATATCAGCAATTAATCATCCTTCCCTTAAATAAAAGGACTACCTCCACCTAATTGTATTATATACCAAAATGGTTTCCCCTTGCTATGTATAATTATTGTTTTGCTCCCCAAATGAACCCTCTTCTGTAAGTAAATGCTGTATAATTTTAAAAAACTGCAGTATGAATGGGCTACACAGTAGTTGGTTGTCTGATGAAGTAGTGTGTACAGTATATCAAATGTTAATAGTGAAAACCAGGAATAGTTTGCAGAAAAGTATCAATAGTTTTATGCTGATTATTGTTTTGTTAATTTGGACCAGTGATATCTGCAGTACAAGATCTGACTTACCCCCTCCCTCAACCAAGTCCAACACCACCATCTTACAGTGCGGTTAATCTCAACTTTTGGGGGCCAAAATCAGCGTTTTGATACACATTTAGTTCAAAACGTGGCTGCGTTCATGCTCATTTTGATGTAAACTCCCTTTCAAAATGTTTCAAAATGCACAAAAAGGTGCATTTATGATCGCCGATTCTGACTAATCACTTTCAATGGGAAGCATAAACGCAGAAGTGACGTCATCTGAACGCCTTTCTGGTTCAAGTCAAAATGCGTGCGCCCGTAAGCTAAGGCCAGCCGACTCTTATGATACAGTTCTCGATTCAGAACTTATGAAAAGCTCATGCCCTTGTTTGACCAGTCTCCTTTGCTCAATGAACTAGCGCATGCGCAATGCGTATTCTCAAAATCAGACTTTCCTCCAGTTTGAAAAAGTGACCATAAACAGTACCCCCTTAAACGGCGTTTTGGCTGAGTGTTTACAATCTGCATTTCAAAGCGCTGATTCTGCCTTCGTGAATAGACCGGTTTACTAACATATTCAAATGTTATGCCTACCAGTTTAACAAAGGTTGCCCCTGACAACCGGGAAGCTTGCCCGAGGTTTGCCTGATGTAGCAACAACTAATGTAAGCAAAGTGGATTCCAAGTACTGAAATACCATTGTTAGGTACAGGTTAATGGAATAAATCGTTACTAGGCCCCGAGGGAAGAAACATCCATAAATTTGACTACATTAGTAAACCGGTCTATTGAGCATAAACGCACACTTAGTGTGGTATGGCCAGAAGTGTATAGGCTTACGAATGAATATGAAATTAAGAGGTGATATTTAGTCTGCATTGTTACCATGATATTAATGAAGAATTTTGTGAATGGTATGTAGTTTAGAATGTGCGATGTTTGTGCATTGTGTCGCACACCCAGTTTATCAAACTGCAATAGGAATGGATCAACTCTATCTAGCTGAATGTATACATAGAATTAAAGACATGGTATAATGATTATACTACTTCTGCTACATTCCCTCTCAAAAATGTATGTGTGATTGGTTTTAGTTGAAGCACATGTATACAACTACAGTATGATCTTTATCTTTAGTCTGTTCTATGCTCCTTTTTGTGTTTGGGACCAATTTGCAACTATATTCTACAGCTCTTCTTCAGTGTGCTATCTCTGTGTGTTATTCTGTGGGTGGTATTCCTGAAAGTGATAACATTTAGCTTGGTCTAGCCATGGTCTAACTCAGACAGTGGGCTGACTCCTGATGGTTGAATCATTTTTTGTGAGATTACTACAGCGTTGTTTAAAACAAAAGCTTGGTAACAATCTGATTACACCAGAGCAGAGGAAATTAGGGAGGGATATAAACAGCAAAACTGCTTGAAAAATATAAAAGAACAGTGGTTGTAAAATTGTTATCAAACGTTCTTGAGCACTTGATATACAGTTGTTTTTCACTGTTATGGTGTGATGCTCTGTCTAGAAAATTATGATCAGGAGTTTGTTTGGAAGTATAGAAATCTTTAAGAAGTAGGTGGGCATTACATCTATCTGAGCATCATGCAATAATCAAAAGTTGTAATGAAGAATTAAAGGGGATATGCTGTACTGGGAAGACAAAAAATCCTTCGAGCAGGTGATCGTGAGCAATCTTCTGGCCAGTGGTCTTAAATTCATGTATTGTCTTATGACCTATTACTCCAAATGTGGATCATTTGAGGGTAACTAAATTTCAGCAAGTTTCTAAAATGGACAACACATGAATTTAAGACTATTGACAAGAAGGTTGCTCATGATCACCCGTTTGAAGGCTTTTTGTCTCCCCAGTACAGTATATACCCTTTAAAGTATGGTGTAAACCTGTGTCATGCTTTCAAGAATACCTCCCCTCAAGTATAATTGCTCTAGTATAAATATGTAAGATTAGAATGTTGCTGTACTTCAGTATCATATTCCAATGTCTCTAAATATATAGACTTGCTCTCTATCTTCTGATCTAATTTGCCCCTTATGTATGCTATTTATTTATATCAAATTCTTGGTTATTTCCCCTTGTTTATGTTTTGTTGATATTTCTTCTACCTCAAGGGCTTATATTTTTCCTTTTGTAGCAATCCCTTTCAGGTGTACAATGTTGTAAATATGGAGCAGCTTTTGTATTTATTTCAAAGTCAAATCTACCTTCAACAAAGCTGGAGCAATACACACTACAGCTCAGAGGAATTGGCATAGGGAAAGGGAAAGGGAAAAAGTGAAGGAGCCGCCATTTTAAACCGCAGTATATTTTGTCCAGTTCAGCATGAAACATGATGTGTTTTAGGCTAAAGCGTCGTGTTTCATGCTGAACTGGACAAAATGTACAGCGGTTTAAAACTGCGGGTCCTTCCTTTTCATCCCTTTCCCTTTCTCTATGCTAATTCATTTGAGCTGGAGTGTAGATCTGTAAGACATCATATTTAGAAAAGCAAACATTTGTATTAGTATATGATTATGTAGATGTAGAAATGCAAGTATTGGTATATTTATATGCACACGATATCAAAAGAAATAGAGGTTGTTATAAAATCAAGCAGTGGATTTGTTATTTTAGTAGTACTAGTAGTAGTGGTAGCTGTATTCTTATTACCATTGTGAATAATAATTATATGAGAAGTACAATCGTGAGGTAGTAGTAAAAGTAGTAGAAGTAGTAATAGTAGTAGTAATAGTAGTAATAATAGTAGTAGTAATAGTAGTAATAGTAGTAGTAGTAGTAGTAGTAGTAGCAGCAGTAGTAGTAGTAGTAGTAGTAGTAGTAGTAGTAGTAGTAGAAGAAGAAGTAGTAATAGTAGTAGTAGTAGTAGTAGTAGTAGTAGTAGTAGTAGTAGTAATAATAGTAGTAGTAATAGTAGTACTAATAGCAATAGTAATAGTAGTAGTAGTAGTAGTAGTAGTAGTAGTAGTAGTAGTAGTAGTACTACTAGTAGTAGTAGTAGTAGAAGAAGTAGTAATAGTATTATTATTATTATTATTATTATTAGTAGTAGTAGTAGTAGTAGTAGTAGTAGTAGTAGAAGTAAAAGTAAAAGTAATAGTATAAGTAGAGGTAGAAGTAGTACTACAGGTAAACATGTATAGTCCAAAGACTCAAGGTTTAACAAGAAATTCTGTTTACAAGAGTGATGATGTGATTGCTGCAATCATAATGGAATTGATGAAGTGGTTGTAATGTTGAAGCTAGCAGGAAACTTATTTAACAACAACAGCAACATAAAAGTAACATAAGAATGGTTATTCATGATACGATCTTGTTAAAAGTTGACGAGGTTTGTATAAAACATTTCTTCTTAACATCATAGAGTATCCATTCACATCACCATATCACCACATGCAGATCACCAGTAAGATATGTTTAATCCTCTCTGGACCAATCCAGGACCAGCCCATTGACTTATTACACATATCACACACCTTTGGTCCTGAGAGGGTTTCAAAAGTTGTGTTGTAGTTCATAGAGTACTGAAGTGATATCATCACGTCGATTGTCATGCAGGTTTCTGGTTCTAACCCACATCAGTAAAGCTACACTGCAGCTCAAAGGAATTGGCAAAGGTAAAGGGAAAGGGAAGAAAGGGAAGGAGCTGTAGTTTTAAACCGCGGTTTATTTTGTCCAGTTAAGCATGAAACAATGCATTTTATGCTAAAGCATCATGTTTCATGCTGAACTGGACAAAATATACAGCGGTTCAAAACTGCGGCTCCTTCCCTTTCTTCCCTTTCCCTTTACCTTTGCCAATTCCTTTGAGCTGTAGTGTATATGCTCGATGCCCAGACACTGTTAGATGACCTTAGCATCTGCTATGATCACCATGGTGATGTCTGTCCACAAACTGAATAACCAGTTGCCATGACAACATGCTCATGTGATAAAACACTTCTCGCACTTCTCAATTTCTTAACTTCTTCAACTCACCTTGCAGTGTGTGTGCACTTCTGATGCGATGTTTAATTCATATAACAGACTGATACCATAGCTAATTTTAAAATGCTCTTGCCCCGTTAACATAAAAACAAGCATGTACTTAACAGCTTGATATCAGACTCTGAAAATGCTTGACTTACAAACTAATCAACCTATTACATGGAAATGCAAAATGTTCAGTTAATACTGGCTAAAAAGGGATATTGTTTTCAATATAGATAAATTATAAGAGATGATTTTCTATGAAAAGAACTAATTTGAAACTAATGACAGTTTGGTGATTTCTAGAATTGTTAAGGCTAATATTACAAATTGTGAGTTTTCCAAACTTATGTATACACATATAAGTTCAATACAAAAATACATACAAGCTACTTAGTTTATGATGTGTTGAACAGTAAGGTTTTCAGAGGTATTGATTTCCGATTGACGAAGTTGTACATTAAAATATATTTCAAGCCTTTTAAAGGAGATACAACAAGGAACAAATTGAAATAAAAAAAAAATGAAATATCTTCTACATCTGCTGTGGATGTTAAATTCCCAGAGTATTGCAAAAATGAATTTTCAATCACAGAAACGTTTTGTATCAGTGTATCAGTTTAGATCAGTGTAAAAAATATAAGGAGTGTGCATCAGTACTAAGATGAGGGGAGCTGTCAGCAAGGCAAAGCCATTGAGATGCAACTAGGGGTCCTTAATTGGATGTGAGAAGGAATTGGTACAGTCATTATCTAAAATCCTGAAAAGTACACATTCCCTTGAAGTATATTTGTACCATGAAGACAGCTTTGACCCATTTTTCATGTAAACCAAACAGACTAGTGTTTAGTTTGGTGTCTAAGGGGTTAACTAGTACCTGCTGCGTACTTGACACTCTGGTGTCCCTCTCTCTCACAGACAACCATCGGACCTTCCGGCTCAAGCTGCCTCAGATCTACAAGCAGAAAGACACCACGGCTCAACCCAGCCCAGCAGACGCAGATACCGGTGAAAAGGACTTTCCTCAGGCGGGTAGCGGTGGGGGAGGTGCCCCCCTGAATGGCACACCCCAGGGGGCCGGTCCCTCTGGTAGTGGGGTTGGTGAGCCAGAGAGCTCCGTGCCCCTCCTAAGCCTGAAGGAGGTGCCCTCTACCAATGACCTGCCCACTACCTCCTCTACACAGTCAACCAAGTCAGTCCACTCTGACTCACTCTCATGCAAACACAGCACAGACTCACTCCATGCCAGGTGGGGGGCGTAGCATGCTGGTGGTCATAGATAGTGGTGGTCATAGATAGTGGTGGTCATAGATGGTGGTGATGGTGGTAATGGTGGTGATGGATAGTGATAGTGATATGTGGTGATAGGTGGTGGTAGTGGTGGTGGTGGATAGTGGTGGTACTGGTGACAGATGGTGCTGGTGGTGGTGATGATGGTGGTGGTGATGGTGGTGGTGGTAGTGGTGGTGGTGATATGTGGTGATAGGTGGTGGTAGTGGTGGTGGTAGTGGTGGTGGTGATGGTGGCGATGGTGGTGGTGATGGTGGTGATGGTGGTGATGGTGGTGATGATGGTGGTGATGGTGATGGTGATGGTGATGGTAGTGATGGATAGTGGTGGTGGTGGTGGTGGTGGTGATTGTGATAGGTGGTGGTGGTGGTGGTGATGGTGGTGGTGGTTATGGTGGTGGTGGTGATGGTGATGGTGGTGTTGATGTTGGTAGTGGTGGTGGTTATTGATGGTGGTGGTGGTGGTGGTGGTGGTGGTGGTTGTGGTGGTGGTGGTGGTTGTGGTGGTGGTGGTTGTGCTGCTGATGCTGATGCTGGTGGAAGTGATGAATTAGGATAATTTTGGTGGTGGTGGTGGTGGTGTTGTTGCCAAGTGGCAGTGGATGGTGGTAGAAGTGGTGATAGGAATGATAAGTAATGGTACCAGTGGAATTGTAATTGGTGAGAGTGTTGAATGGGGCTGATTGTAATATGGTGGTAGTGCTGTATAAGGGTGCTAGTAGTGGTGGAGGTGGTGGTGGCGGTGGGAATGGTGAATGATGGTACCAGTGGAATTGTAAGTGAAGGGATTGATGAATGTGGGTGTTTGTGGTGTTTTATGATAGTGCCAGTCGTTTTGCTAGTGTTGGGGTAGGAGTAAAAGGGGTGGTTCTTGTGTTGTTTTTAGTAGTGATGATTAGGCTGCTGCAATCATAATGAAAATGATGGTAAGAACCAATAGGAAAGCTAAAAATAGAAGTATTCTTCAACATCATTCATATACTACATGATGAAGAGGGGATTTGAGTAGTATTACACTTCTTTACATCATACATTGAGTGAATTTAATTGATTAAATCTCCCAAATACAAAGCAAACAAGGCAACATATGATTGATCACAAGCATATGATATCAACATTTTGATCAAACCTTAACCCAAACCTATTTTAAATGTTCTTTGAATGTTTCCATGGTAAGAGTGTACTAATAAATACTATTCAAAAAATAGTTAAACTTTCGGTAAAACCATATGGTTGTATTCTTTTGGATAATTGACCCACTTATGGGGTGAAGGAAAAGGAAAATGAAAAAGAGGAGAGGTGATTTTTCATGTAAAAAATATAAAAAATCACCTCTCCTCTTTTCACATTCCTTTTCTTTCTTCACCCCATAAGTGGGTCAATTATCCAAAAGAATACAACCACATGGTTTTACCGAAAGTTTAACTATTTTTTAAATAGTATTTATTAAAACCTATTTTGTTGTGAATTATGATTAATTGATGATACAGGTATGCAGTATAGCTTTTTATTAGCAGTCGGTTTTAATCTCTTCAAGGTGACCTTAACTGAGGGAGTTGAGATTGGTATGGAACCATGGGTGTAATGTCTTGGGTGTGTCTTTATTTTCCATCATTAATGTGACATTTCTCTCCCTGGTGGTAGGTCTGACAGGAGAGATGGCTCCTTGCCAGACGGAAACCTCCCTGGCAACCTGCATGGTAATGACCATGAGACTAGCCTCACCGTGAACAATGCCTTCCCTGGCCACGCCCCCATTGCTAAGACGTGGTCCAATCAGACGGCCCGTAGCGGCACCAGCCTCAGACGGGCGTCGTCCCTAGATACCACCGACACCCTCCTCGCTCGGACCAAGATGCGCAACTCCTACCTAAGTGACCTTGGTGAGTAGAGGGCGCTCTTCATATTATTCCTCCATTTGAACAAATATAAATCAAGTTATTACCACTCTATGAAAGATGGATATACGTTTGATTTGGTTTGTGTTTTCATTTCAATCTTAAAATGAAAGTTTTGTAAAAGATTATGAAACTTCTTCCTCCATCAGTCTGATTGATAACATCTGTTTGATTGGATATCACATATGATTAGCTTAATCCTTTGTGTACAGGGAGTTGTGTTGTGTCTATGGAGTCTGTGTGTAATAGTGGTGCAAGATGCAGTTAACTCCTTCTGCACCTGACTCACTGCTGCTCCATTGGGTTTGTGTGTAATACTAATGCAAGAATGCATTAATAGCACATAAGGAATTAGCGTTTAGAAACTGTATTGTATTATATAAAGCGCTATATAAAAGCTCCATATTATTGTAAGGAATTAATTTACGATCAGTACCATTAGTTACTTTACAACATTGAACCACATACTTTTAGTACTGGATATGCAATGTAAGTGGCCCAAGAAGTATTTCTAGACCTGTATATACAATGTAGTCATCAGAGGAGGGTTTCTTATGCTCATTTGATTGAGAGTATGTAGTTATTCACTCACTGCCTGTAGTGTCAGGTCTCCTTCAGACTTTAAAGCCTTCCCTGGAAGTGGCCTTCCTTGTTCTTAACATCTTTACTTTCTGTTTTAACTCTTTATATGCCACTGAGACATTTCTGCCCTGGTAGTACCCACCACTCTGATAGGACAATATGGGGTATGGCAGAAAAGGAGTTAACTCTTTTATGTGCCATTAGGACATTTCTGCCTGGTAATACACACCATGCCCTTAAGACGGCAAAGAGACTGGGAGAGAATGAGTTGATGAATGAAGATAAAAGATTAAAACATTAGTTCTAAAAAGTAATCAGGTGGCTTCATGAGAGAGTTTGGCAGAAAATGGCCCGCTATGTTCATTACATGAGATGCATTGCTAACGAAGGACAGATGCTTCACCCAAGAGAGCGATTAGATCTCATGATGAGGCTTGCTTAAGTTGCAAATTGATCTCAATTACACTCCAAATCAATTACATTCCCAGCGGTGATTTGTTTAATGTGAAAATAAGACTCAATTTACATCCAAATTAGGTGATTAGTCACGCCAAGTTGTAAGGGAGCTAGCTACCTGGGCAGGGTTAGGGACGTCCCATCAGTAATGAAAGACACACCGATTATCAACTTACTTAGGGACAACAAAGGGAATAGGAGAAGAGATCAAATGTGAATAAGGAAGAGAAAAAAAGAGCAGGAGAGAGAAGAAGGTCTGGAGAAGAAAGTTAAGATGAAGAAGAATGAAGATGAATAGGAAGACAGAAGGGACGGAGGCAGGGAGAAGAAGACATGATAGCTCTTTCTTACCAGAGGTAGGAAGAAGGGGAACTATCAGGATAAAAGGGACAACCAATGGTTTGAAGAAGTAGAAGCAAGAGAGATATCAACATAAGGAAGAGTGGGGAAAATGACTGGAAATAGAAGAAGAAAATTGAACACAAAGTGGAAGGAGAAGAGAAGGAGCAGTAAAATAAGGAGAAAAATACAATAAATAAGGAAAGGAAGAAGAATTCAAAGGAATTTAATGAAAATAGAAGCAGTTTTTCATGCTTCTGCCATGAAGTGGCTGGAAGCATTATTTTGTAATGGATTAGAACCAACTAGAATATATCCAGATGTAGATTTCTTTTCCTTCTCTTCTGTAATGCAACCACATCTCACACGAGGTTTACTTGATATTTGGTGTTCTCACAAGCTAGATCTATAGTGTGCCAAATTTTTATGATAATAACTTTAGTTTAACCCGTTGCTCATGGTCAGGTTTTCAGTCTTTGTGAACCCTGGCCCAGTTAGGATGTTCAAATTTGCAATGGAATTGCAGTAGGCAAAGGGGTGTAGCTTACTTGCGCCCTAAAAAGATCTTGAAGTTTATTCATAGTCTGTTGTCTATTGTCTACACAGCAGATTGTGCGGGAGTTGTGCTGCTCAGTATCTGAGTGGATGAACAGGTTAATTCAACTCATGCATTGATTCCTCGTTGCAACTTGTCATGTAACCTTCCAGAATCATACAAACATTTCTGTTGCCTGATTTGAGCCATCTAATGATGATTTGAGTATTCCAATGAAACAGTGTCCTGAACATGGAATGCTGTATGTGGTTGTGTAAACAGGGATTTGATAGCGTGGTAGATGAGGAGGCACTTCATGAAGATTTGTGTTTGCTATTCATTGAGAGAAGGACAGCTAATCAGAAAAACTCATCTGACCAGAACTAGAGGACAGACAAGAGGAGAAAACTCTCCCTAATTAGTCTTTCAGAGGACATTTGTGGAAGGACGCTGGCGTTCTGGATGACTTCGCTGCTAGACCGTGAGATATTAAGGCCATCAAATCAGTCACGCATGACCAGATTAAAAAATGGCAAAGTGGTTTGCGGTCAATCAAGAAAGGCTCAAGTAGGGCTTATTAGTAAGATTGTATAGAGGTACATGGGGAAGCTGTATTAGTGTATTTCTCACTTATTTTTGGATTTTAACAGTCTCAATACAGTCCTTGTGATAACAACTTTGAATTCATATCATATTTTAAGCCTATCTCTGAAAACTCTCTATCTCTCTTCTTTCATTCTCCCTCACCCACTCTCTCTATCGATCTTTCTCTCTTCCTCGCCGTATAATTCTCTCTGCATTTTCATTTCTAAAATATCATATTTGGGTGGAAAGGTTGCCATCTTGGTATGGCGGTTTGTGTTAATAGTGTCTTTAAAGAATACCTGTTCATGAATACCATTCTCTTTGTTTCACTTGGGTTGTTGACAATATCGTCATTTTAGCCATGTTTATTTAATATCTAACCTTCTCTTTTTCAAACCAGGAAATTTTGCTAAGAGCCTGCCCTCTGCAGCCTCGGACTCAGACCTGACGCGTTACCGTGCACTGAGGCACGACCTGTCAACGCACAGCCTGCGTAGCTTGGAGGAGCACCCTGGAGAGGGAGCCCTCTATGACGAGAACCAAGACGACTCTGGCTCCACCGTCACCAAAAAGATCCTGAAGCCTGTGAAGGACGCCACGCAGGTCGTGGGCAACAAGGTCACACAGGTAAGAGCTGTTTCCATGGCGATTGATCTTTTAAGTGTCATTTTGATTTACTTGCTATCTGCAAGCACCTGTGTCTTCAGCGAGTCCTGTGCCCAATACACAAAAGGATACAATGAATCATACGTTTGATAGAGTGCTGTATACGCTATATATTTCGTGTTTGTTTTATTTTCGTGAATTTCGGGAGTCGAATGCTATTCGCGAATTAACCAACATGTGAAAACATAAATACGACATGCACAAGCACACATACTAAGAGTACCAGTACTCCACGATGGCGAATTTGGCCAATCACGAAACTGTCGAAGTCCTGATTCGTGAAAAATTAGACTCATGAAATATATGGCGTATACAGTAATCCTACGACTGATATATTGATCATATGAGTGATACGAGAGATATCAATCATACAATGAATATTGATCGTAATTTCTCATCACAAAGATGCTTTGATCAATACTGATCGTAACTTGCAATAGACCATTTTCGTAATGTATTCACAACTTTCCCTGTAACTGCGCAGTAACACGTTATTGCATTCACCTGTATCTTGTCATTCAGTTTCAATGGATGGAATGCACTTTGAATCTATTAGTTGTTGCTACTCAGACAAGCCTCAGACAAACTTTAGGGTTCCCATTAGCAACGTATTGTTTGAACGACACGAATAAAATATGCATACATAACGAAAATGGTCTATTGACATTGATCGTAGCTTGTGGTGATCTATCATGCATGGTGGATTGCAATATCGTGCATACTCTAGACTTGGACTTGCAGTCATGGTCATGTGATATGTGGCTCTGTTTGCTTTCTCAACCAACAAGCATGTAATGAAATCAATGTTTGTTCCTTTATAATATGTGATGGTGAATACAGACCACTTTGCAATACCCTGGGGTACTTGTAATTTGATTAATGTCACTGTATTCCAGCATGTCTACAGAGAGACTAAAATGTATTTGCCACTAGATGGCAGCATAACACTCTGCAAGTGCATGTGTATCAAGTCACTTCCCTTCCTGAAAGCATTACTCATGTGTTGCATGAACAGCTAGTGTTTATCACTACTATGATTGGATTAAAATGTTGTTGTTTTGTGCACTATGGTACTGTGCTGTGTCAGAAATATCTCTCTTATGAACAGGTTGTGAGAAAAAGTGGAATATGCATTCTTCAATGGACCTTTTGTGAAAAAATTAGTTGATATTGTGGATACTTATTTTACCGGGTCAATGTGACATGTTTGTGGTTCAAAGTTTCTGAATAGAAAGAGAGAGAGAGAGAGAAACAGAGACAAAAAAGGAGGCAAAGAGAAAGACAGAGATAGAAATATTGGAGAAGAAAAAGAGAGACAGAGAGACTGATACAGAGATGGAGTGAAAAAGATAGAGACTGAAAGAGAGAGACGGAGGAAGAGATTTTTGCCCCACTCTTGAGATTGAAATGAAGCCATTGTGTGATATGAAACTACAGAGGGCAGCATACTCCATTCTCAGAAAACACCCGTCCCTGTGCATGGCAGATATACAAGCAGACTCACACATTGCAGTCGGCGATAATCCATGTAACCCAGAGCTTTCTAGAGCCATTTATATATAGAGTTTGGCCAACTCGGTATCATTCAGTTACAACATGGCGCGTTTTTTTCTGTTATTTGCTTGCCCAACAAAGCAACACACGCCATGTTGTGTCCTATTGAAACCGACTTGGCCAAACTTCATATATAGATGGCTCTGGAGCTTTCTAAGTCACAGCCCCCTCTATGGTGACAAGTGGAACAGTTGAGCTAGTATTTTTTCTAAAATATATTTGATATTCTCAGACATTGTAATGACATTTCAATTATCGTATTAAGATGTATGTGCTATTCCTGCATAGTCACCTGAGTTCAGGCTGCATGGCCTATATTCAATCTGCATGTGAATCTATTTGACTCCCCTCTCAGTATGATGTGTAATGTACTTACCCACTTACTCTCGCTCCAGCCTTGAATTTACCCATTTACTATTTAGTTATTGATTTTTAGGTGCGTAACGCCATTCATGCATCAAGTTCAATTTTTAGCAACTGGAGTATGTGTGATGGTTGGTTTTTATCACAGTGTACACAATCGCCACACCAACACTTCTCGTACCGCTTGTATTTTAAACTTTTTCCCCTCTCTCTTGCTTTATTTCCCCTCCTCTTCTGATCCTTTCATCCCCTTCACTCCATTTCTCTATCCTCTCTCTCTCTCTTTCTCTCTATCATTCTCTCTCTATCATTTTCTCGCTATCATTCTCTCTTGTCTTCTCCATCGCCCTCTCTCCCCTCTCTCTCCATCCCCTTCTTCCTCTTTCTCCCCCTCTCTCTACTTCTCCTCTATATCCCTCTTTCTCTCTCCCTCTCTCTCTCTCTCTCTCTCTCTCTCTCTCTCTCTCTCTCTCTCCCTCTCTCTCCCTCTCTCTCCCTCTCTCTCCCTCTCTCTCCCTCTCTCCCCCTCTCTCCCCCTCTCTCCCCCTCTCTCCCCCTCTCTCCCCCTCTCTCCCCCTCTCTCCCCCTATATCCTACTCTTAATCATAACTGTAAATCCTATTACTACATATATGTCCACCTATATCTTAGATCTTCTACATGAAATGATTGTGATTAATTTCAAGGTTCCTGTGAATGAATCACTAAGCTCCACTGCCAAGCTACATGTACCTACTCTTTTATGCCATTGATTCAAGCATATATTTATTTCTTTGATTTTCTACATGAAAGGATTGACTTGATTATATTCTCAAGGTTCCTCTGAACGAATCCACAACCTCAATGTCCACTTTCCATTGCCAAGCTAGCTATGTTACCTCTTTACGCCATAAGTTAAGGCAGTAAGGCTGTCTAATTGTGTTCCTTGATCCATTTCAGCACTTATCCATTTATAGTCTTGAGACCACTCATTATTTTAAAGTATGAATATAAAGGATAAAGGATGAATATTTCTTGTCCGTCCAGATTTTGGCCGTATGTAGGGAATGCTGGGTACAATCTAAGAATACCCATAACCCAGATTTGAGTGATTTGTCACTTACTTCCTTTTGTCAGAGTAGGGCAGAATTCATGAGTGTTAGTACATGTATATTATGAAAGAGCCAGGGTTTAAATAAATCATGCTTATAATTACAAATGGATGTAGGTATACAGCTATGCATGATTACTAATTGTTGTTCAGGTGATGTTTTATTCATCATCAGCTGCATGGACAATAGACACTGTGCAATAGATTATACACAGTGCTGTATACTGTACTAGGGGAAATCCCTTAAAACAGATACCTTAAAGGTAGCCGTCTCTTTGCAGACCTTATTCTGAAAATTCCCTCACTCTAATTCTGAAAGTTCCCTGACTCTAATTCTGAAAGTTCCCTGACTTTGTCATCATTTGAGAGAGAGTGGCTACATAACCTTTCTCTGGAATCGACAAAGCATAATAGTGGACACCTTCCGCATAATAAGCATATTCTTTGCATCAATTTTTGCCGATGCACCATCGATAGCTGGGTTCATGAACGGGAGTCACTCATATAATAGGGTTTTGACTGTCTCCTTTCTACCTGCTATTTTACAGCTACTTTGCAGACTGAAATCTAGGTCATACACTGCAGTATTGATGATCGCGAGTCATATAAACTAGGTTCATAGGATAGCGGTGAATGTTGTGGCTTGTGCATTGAGGTATGATGGCGCTCTTCGATGTGCTTCGCTAGTTGTAACGCTCGTATATCTTGGTGGAATATGTCACCCCATGTTTTCGTTAACTAGTCGTGCTAGTCTCATACGTCTCTAGAGCATAGTTTGCTCTTAATACCACTTATTTGTGGCAACGTTCATATAAAACCTACAGATCCAATCCTGCAATATTGCGGCAAAATTATCGCTTCTTTTTGTGCTTTTACTGGTCGTGATAAAATTGCTTACCAATTTGCGTTGGTATTATTGCGGTATCATTCTACATGAATGGGGCTTTAGACAGTCAAACTTGTACAGACTGAGTCATCTGAAGATTTTGCTGCAATGGTTGCTCCAAAGTAGGATCAGCGTTGTGTATATCTTGTATTTATCCTTGGGAAATAATGAATGTGGCCAGAAATTAAAAATATAGAAATTGAGAGAATTAAATTGATAAGTCTGTTGTGTAGTCACATCCTCTCTTTGATTGGGCTAGCATGCTAATCCACTATCTCTGCCTCATGTCAATATTAGTGAGTCATTCATAAATTCTTAGTATGAAAAAAAAAAAATTAATCAAATTGATTTTATCTTGATATCGTGATTCTTAATTTGAATTTGATTTTTCTGATAATGGCTAGGAGTAGCAATTAATATAAAAATCTGACTCTTCATCTCACCCTATTTACAATTTTTGATAGAAGTGATTCTCCCCAATCATCCCCCACTCCTCCCATTTGGCCGCTTTTCTACCTCATGCCATGAGAGTTGACGCCTAGCTTGAGGCAGAAAGGTTCCCCAATCCACGCCGGCCAACCTCGCCCGCTCGGCTGGTGCGGTTCCAGCCGCCCACCACGATGAATTAGTAATGCGCCGACTCCGGGTGGAGGTGCAACATGAATTATAGATCGGGAGCAGCGCAAGCTACCTGACGGGGGCCTACCCACGGGGGCAGCAGACACGGAGTAACAGGAGGAAGCAGGTAGATTATGCTCCCCCTGACTCCCCCTCTCTCCCCGTTAGTCTGCCTCCCTCCTCTACCGACCCATACAAATTGATAATGAAATGAGGAGAAGAGGATTAGGGTTACAAAAGAGGAAACACAATGAAATATTCATGATTTCTTGAAGTGAGTCAGTGCTCAGAAGCAGCAAGTACTTTGAATTAAGAAGGCTATAAACCTAGAAAATCTGTCATTAAAACAGTAATAGGCTCAATCAGAGCAAGATATATTGGATTTCAGATCCAACTTTATGTACCCTAAGTTTTCTGTGAAGACTGAAACAGTTTTTTTTATAGCTTTTACATGATAATCACTTGAACATGTTGTTGAGGAAAATGAGATCTCACTCTTAAGATCCTTGAAATTCTAGTTTGAAATGTAAACAAAATATCTTCATCGTGATTTGTACCACAAAGGGGAAGAAAGAGGGGAAAAGAGCAAGAGGCAGTGGAAGAATGACGTACCTCAAGAGAATTTCAGAATGAAGGGGGAAATCAACCTTTAGAACTCATCAAATACTCACAAAACAGAGATGATTGGCACATGTCTATGTCATATACTGTACAGATATAACAGTACCAGAAGAAGAAGAAGACCAAGTTACATATATGGCAAAAAGATCATAGGCTGCATCTATCAGATTTAGGGGCTTTGTATGACCTGTGATGAGACGTAAATGTTTGTGATAGGCCAGTTTCTTAGTTGGAAGATTTTCTTAGTTGGAAGGCAGTGATTTTGTTTTGAACTTTAAGATGATTATTTCTAGACACGGTGTTCATCCTTTGTAATAGGATACATAGTGCCAGTAACAAATGGAAGAAGGTGACCAAAGTAAAAAGATGAAATATATCATTTATTCAGGGTAGGAGAGAATGACAAATCGTTTTTCATTTTTCCTCATCTGCTATTAGATGTGATTTCTTGTGCTAGCATGCAACTGCGTGCTACGCCTGTAGTACAGTAGAGCCTGAGATCAAATGCACAGTGATTGCAATCAAATGCAATCAGCTCCATACATTGACTGCAATCTGACTGCAATAGAGTGCAATCAGCTGTAATGTTGATCTCAGGCCCAACTTTATATGGTACCCATACCGCATCTTGAGATTGACAGCGCTGGTACATAGACGAGCGGAGCAGCATGTGGTACATACACATTGCGATCAAGGCTATGTGGATATATTTTAACATTTTGTAAAAATCACGACCCTGCAGGGAAATCGTGACATTTTCAAAAATACCAGCTCATACAGTACAGTACTTTATTACTCACACTGATACACTAAAACCTGTAGATAGAAAGACTGGTAGAGGGAGATGAGAAACACAGTCTTCATGCACAGGGTTTATAAAGGCACAGGCAACTGGGAGATACTGTAATGTGCATGATTCCGTAAGCCCCATTCAATCATACACAAACCTCGTATGTCATGCGTGTACATCGGACTAGTCCAGCAATCTCTGAATGTGTCCGAAAACATCTGAAAGTGACGCGAAGGCTGAAGTCAGATGCTACACGTTTGGAAAATTTGCAGCCTGCCCTAGCGCTATCACTGGATGCGTGCGTGCTGGACTGCTCACCGAGCTAGACGAAGCATCGCCCCGAACATCTAGCCATGCTAGCTAGCCTGCCGTGCGGGCCGGGTGCGAATTGCTCGCGAATACATGAATTACCAGTGGCTGGCCGCTTTAAGTAAAGATTGATTAAATGTATGTTTCAATGAGAAATGATGTACATGGAAAAACAAAAAGCAGTCTTTATAGACAGGTGGTTTATAGCAGCTTTCAATGTACTCTGTATATGTATCAAACTCTTTGGTGTCAGACAAAAGGTTTCTCTTGATATATATGCATTTTGGGTGCAAGAATGCAATGGTACCTCAAACCCATAGACCAGCATGCATCTCGTCACTGGTCCCGTCATACCTATACGCACTTTGCTTCGGCTGTCTCTAAAATCTGACTCAGCTCAATTTCCTGTGAAAGGCCTCCTTACGGCTGGCGTGGGAGAATGACATGGCAACACTATCATGAGAGAAAAAGTGATTGAAGCTCATATTTCTTTTTTTATAGATTCTTGGATGATGAGTTGTTCTGACAGTATCGTCATGGGGTCAATGAAATTGGCTCGTTGCTTGGGTGTCGCCTACACCCTGCTGTCTTAGTCACTGCCTTAACGGCTCATTCTGGGCTTTTTATGGATTTGGCTCCCTGCCAGGAACTCCCTCATTCAGAAGCTCTGACTTGGTGGAATATTGCAGAGGTTAAACCTCTCAGCGCTCAACAATTATCATCCAATGCCAATTACAGCACCAATTAAACTGACTATCAGACTGCCAGGGTTAACACCAAGTGACATGTTGACTTGCGTCATAATTCTTTGTCTTCTTATATCAGATTCCACAAAGGTCAGAGACGATCCACAAAATAATCATTCATATTTATATAATTCAAACATGATTTCCTCATGTCAATGCATGTACATGTATTGACCTTCTCTTAGTGTATGATGAGAGTCATGGCTAGTCAATACAAAGAACCAGTCAATCTTCCACTACATGTATGACTGAAGGCAGGTGCCTGATCTATTATACATACAGGAGTCTCTACCAATTCCTGCCCAGCAGGTGAACACCTTACAATGAGCCTCTTTCATGTTCGTCCTTCATCGCTGTTTCACATCGCTCCATACTCAGCTTCCCGACACATTAACTCACGAGCGAGGGCGTGTTTTAATATCCAGGGATTAACTTGTAATATATAAAATCATTCTGCATTGCATTACCGTAGTTACTTAAAGCTGTAAGTGATCTAACTGTGATCAAACTTTGCTGAAATAAGTCTAACCCTGCGGATAGGACATGTCATGGTACATTCAATTTCAGTTTTTTTTTCTCACTTTAAAATCTTCACAAAATTTCAAATAAAGATTACATGAACAATCACAACAAAAATAAATATAAATATGAATAAAAAAAATAAAGAATGAAGAAATAAATAAATCTATGAAATGATATGCAATGGTTATAGCAATTACAATTTGTCATTACATTATTTTTTCCATCAAATGCAATCTGATGTTCATGTACTGATACAAGAACATTCCTACATGTATAAGCTGTATATGTGCAAGATGAATGCATACAAGTTATACATGGACTCTTTTTGTATTCACATAAATGAATGCACTTATCACATGGACTGATAACTATAACCTGTTTACTTATACAGGGATGGCAGCTTTGCGTCAATAAGACATGATATCTTGGTCATCTGCCGTCTCTATTGTGTATAAACACAATTATTTTAAGTGCTCTTCACACCTTGGAGAAATGTGTTTGTGCCATCCCTGTTATTACAAGAAAAAAACATGCAAGTCGTAACATGTACGGTACTGTTCCGGTGCTATCAGTATAATATGTATATGGGCGGCTGTATAGATATATGTGGTGTGCATAGAACTGTCTGAACTACTTCTGTTGCTGCTACTGCGCTTGCCTTGGGCAGCTAGCAGGTAGGAATGAAATTACATGATTGAGTCGGCACCTTGCCCTTAATACGGCCATACTTAGAATGCAAAACTGTACTTTCTTTCCCCGTGGCGATAGCGCGGGGTTTGTATCCCGCGCTGGACCGGGCCTGTCGCGGAACAAGTGTCACCGCCGCGGGACCAGAGCGCGTCAAGACGTTTATAGCTCTGGGCTTATTACCTTCTCCTGTTTCCTGTCTCGGGTTACACGCAGAGAGTGTCTGTGAGATGGCATCGCTGCCCCTGCTAGGCTCCTCAGCCAGTCACTTCATTCATATTACAGACATGCACCTAGTTGTCAGCACCCAGGTGTATTGAAGTATCATTTCAACCATTCAAATAAAGAAACAGTTTTGTATCAAAATAGAAATTGCCATGAATCTCAAAACATTTTTTTTAAAATTATTTGATGTTACAAGCTGTCACCAAATGTTGTTTTATAGGAGCTAATTTCAAAATGTTTCTCCGTAAATGTCGAACTCCACATGTAATGATAGTGCCGTCTGATGGTGAATATGGTGATCATACCATCTGAATGACAAAGTACGCCTAATTATGCTGTTATTAATGGTAGTGATAGTTTCTATGTGACATGTGTAAGGTGTTAGTGGTCCAGTTCCATTTTCATCTAGAAGTACATGCATGCATGGATGACTAACGACCTTAACTGGAAAATGAAGGTATTAATAAATGCATGAGTCAAACTTAGTAGACTGTGGAAGATTTTAGGTGTTGCAGAGGAGAGGGATGGCATTTTATGGCAGTAATTGCAAGCATAGCTAGATTTTTCCAAGTCTTGTGATTGTGAAGTTTTTATTGAGTTCATATCTAGAGTAGATAGTCGATCAAGAGGGCGTTGAGGGGGGGATTGCAAACATGTGCACTATGGGCTTAGATTTTTAAATCTGTGTGGTTATCATGATATTGCCATGAAAATATTGTTGGTTGTGATGCTGAATGATGCTGAATGATGATGCTGCTGTTTGTAACAGGAATACAATGCATGGTGCACACAACCTAACAAAGCGTGCTGTCGATTTATAAAAATAGAGTAGAATTTTGCTCTGGAAAAATCCTGTTGAGTTGTGGGCTCAAAATTTCTTAGTTATTCATCATTTCTTTATTTGGTATCTAAAAGAAATATGAGCTACTCTGATTTTGGGGACATGCTTATATTATAGGCCCAAGGTGATCTAAAAAAAATGTTATTTTTTTGCTCAGCTTGCACCTATGATAGCATTGTTTTGAGAATATCTTGTGCCAATAGGTTTAACCATGCCCATCAGAACAGTCTATATTTTTTTAAGTGTAAGACTTGAACTTCATTCCCATGACAACCACAAGAACACAAGCAGAACATTAGAAGATTGCTTGATAAACTAACCAGGCAACCCACTATGTTTTTTTGCAACATCAACAACATAGTAAATACCACTACAACAGCTATCAAATTGTGGCAGTAAACAACACCAAAATAAACCAGCCTGCCCTGAGTGTGAAAGACCATTACTGATGCTCAGCAGCGACTCTCTAAAAGGTGTGGCATCACCAGCAACTTTGTCTGGCCGGCAGCGCTACTTGTTAATTGAGTTGGCACTCTAAGAAGCGTGACTTGTCACATTACCCACAATGCCGCTGTCTGGAACCAATCCCTGCGCCCTCGTTCTCCGATTGCTGCTGCCATGTATGGAAAGGTCGAGATGAGGCGACCTGCGGAAAGCCAGAATCCAGTCTGAATGCACGCATATCCTGCCTGTTTTGTGGTGGTTTGCATGAGGGCTGTGTAGCATGTTGTTTTAGATTCTGCACCTGCTGTATGGGAATAACAAGCCTCTAGGTGAGACGACTTGTTCAAGCAGTGTCTTCATCCTGATCAGCTGAGATAAAACCCACATTACATGCAATGAATGTAGGAGCATTCATTTACAATGAAAGCTCCTGCAAAAATACACGCTAAAAGTTAGTTCCAATAATGATAATGGTATCATTATTCCTACCTAGTTATTATCAGTATTATTTTCATTTATTGATATTTTTTGTTACCTATCTTGATTATCTTACTTCCAGGCATCATTTCCAGTGATGGATTATACATGTTAAATTCCTGGGGGTGTTTCACCAAGCTGTTCGTAAGTTATGAATGACTTTACGAACGACTGATGATCCCTTCTTGTGCTAAATGCGAACCACACTTTGTTCAGTAATAATCTGATTTAGCACAAGAAGGGATCACCAGTTGTTGGTGAAACACCCTCATGTACTGTAGATCTAAGCCAATTATTCTGTGTTCAATGCATTGAATATTTTAGCGTGTTGCTGAGTATGCAATCTAAAAGTGATTTGCTACAGTCCATTCATGAAAATAAAACCCCTTGTTTCAATATGAGTCTTTGCAGGATAAATGTTACACACACCTGTAGAGTATATTGCTGAAAGTATGAGGACGTGTTCAATTCTATCCAGCATTATTTTCATGTAATTATCTGGGACATATGGTGAAGCTCCTCTTTGATAATAACTCAAAATACCAACTTATTTTGCCTGCCTCTTTACATTGTATACAATGGAAAATTGCAAAGTTCACTTTAACTTCGGTTCATCAACTTCATAGATTTTTTTTTGGAGAGAAAAGCTAGCTTGTAAGCTCACCAATGTACTAATACAGATACTGAATTTCATGAAATATCAAGCTAATATGTTGGATCGGAAGAAACCACACACAGGGGATTAAGACTATTTAGCCCCCAAAGTCCAAAAATGAGCCCCCATAGATAATAAAAGACCCCCTCTGGGAAGTGATTTAGTTCTCACTGGGTGTAATACAAACCATGGATTAGTTTATTCATTTCATGACATCAAATTGGAAAGGAGCCCTGCGAATATTTTATAAATCCCCCTCCCCCCGTCCCGCATATTGCAGTGATTGTACATCAGTCTGCAAGGATAATGATATTGCAGCTTCACATAATGTTCATTTCTTGGAAAGATTCACGACAAGTCCTGCGCGACTGTGCAGAGAGACGTGGATCGGCTGTTGTTTATTTTTCCGTATCTCTCAGACAGTGCGCCTTCACACCTTGTCTCCATGGGATAAAAGCTTGCTTAATACTCGATGACACGCGCACAGAGCGAAACGGTTAGAGTCTCCCATTGATCTCGTCTGTCTGGCTTATACCCCCCAGGGGAGAGGGCCATGTGTCACAACATTCGACAAACAAGATGAATTTTCATAGAAGGCAGCAGCATTCTGTGGTGAAAGGAGAGCGCACTCTAACACAAGCAGAGAAATAGCTCGCAAGTAATGAAGAGGTGATGGCAGTTTGGAGTTTAGCCAGTCACAACACCTGTTTAGACAGACAGATATCTTGAGGACCTTGCCATATATTGTATTTAAACACAAAGGAAATATCAATTCCACTCTTGTTTCTCTCTTTTTTTAACTTACTGTCTGAGCAGATCTTTTCAGATCTCACCTTTCAGAAAGAATGCTCTTCTCTCACCTTCTCTATACTCTCTCCGTTTTCTTTTCTTTCTTTCTCCTTGCCTGAGCAGTTATTCTTGGAGCTAGCCTTTAAGAAGAATCCTACAGTCGTTTCAAGATTTACCCCGTGGTGTACTCTAAAAATCATCTAAAAAAGAAAATCATTTTAAAATATGAAAATAAAAATTTTCAATGCAATATAAACACTTTAAGATATGCACTCTTTTCCACATGTGTCATCTCAGAATCAGGGAGTTTCCCTTGTTTTGGAATCCCTTGAAAGCTGAGTAGATATTGAGAGTTGTTTCATGCTTTCATAAAACATAACTTGCTTCATTTATGTCGGTGTTTTTAAATCTATTTCATAATGCATCTCTTACATTTTGCCTTTTCATTTGTACCTGCTGTATATCACTGACAAACTCCTTGACTATCCCAGTTTTTCAAGAAACTCCACCCAGTAGTTAGAATAGCGTGCTCCATCCTTTCACATTTGTGATCCATGGTGCAATTAGGATGTCAACATCTGCCATGGAACTGCAGTAATCAAATGGGTGTGGCTGGATTGCACCATATGTGGACATTTTTTTTCAAAGCCTGTTGTCTACTGTCAGTACAGCAGATTATGCGAGAGTCGCGCTGCTCAGAAGCTGAGTGGAGAAACGCCAGCAGGCAAATACTCTGGTTCAGAAAAGAACATGTTCAGGTACAATGCTCTATCCTGTAAATGAATAAAAACCATGTTAGAAGTAAACATGAAGTTTGGTGTGTTTGCCCTCCATAGAGGCCCTCTCCTCCCCCTGCACAGTTAGCAGACTCTTCTAGCATCTTCTTGCATGGCGGTGCAGACTGGCTTAGCTTCTTTCACGGCGTGGCTTGATGCTGCACACGCCAATGGCTCCCTGCTGAGTCAACACGCTACTGTGCAGACGTGCAGTGCCTCATACTGGCTCCTGGGTGCTAGAAATCTTCCCTCTTCCCTCTTATCCCCCTGTCTCCCTCTCCCCTCCCCTCTCCTCCCCTCCTTGTCCTTGATGGTATATTATGCAGTTTCACTGCCACCTTGAAGAAAATGTCTTAATTCTAGCTCTCGCGTGCTGGAAATATCCCCTCTTAACCACTGCCACCCTTAGCGCCCCCCCCCCCCTTCGCCCATCCCCCCATTCCATCCTCTTGTCCATATGGCATCTAGCCCATTCTTCAGTTTCTTCTTTGATAGTTTAATACTTAAAATGCCACTTGTTGCATATGTAAGTGGCTTTCGTGGAGGGTGTTAATAAGATGTTGGTAACATTCTTTTTTGAATTGGAACACCCTTTTTATTAAGATAATGTTGCATGGACACTCTCTAAACTGACTTTGAGGAAGATCCCTCCTCAACCCCTGACAAACAAATACTTGATGTGAAACACTTTACATACACTTGCAAAATGTACATGCAATGAAAAATGTTGATATTGACAGAGAAATTATGTGAAAATTGGGCCTGATCAAAATGGAGAATGAGAATTGTGCATATCAGGAGGATCACATTCATGCTGCATATGATCAAACTTTCTTCCTCTTAGCGTAGTAGCACTCTAAAAGCGTTTCATATTTTCAGAAAAACAATCATTACTCTGATTTCAATCCAGTACAACATACAACAATCCATCAAACCTGATCATTGCCATGGTAACCGCATGGAATTGCTTTGAGCCCATCATGATGCGGAGATTTATGTTCCAAATCGAGATGAAGAATTGATTAGCCCGTAACCATGTTTACCACAGAGTGCTCGGAAGCAGGAGGGCTGTTCTGAAAGCAGCGCTAGCTCAGGCAAACAGACGGGGCAAATCTGAAAGGCAGAAAAGCAAGCAAATTGATATGAAGGAAAAACAACTTGAGTTGTGTTCTTGCATATGGATGAAACTGCAATGGCAAACTGTGACATGATTATGAATGTATGCAGGGAATTAGCAATTTACAAAATGCAATTTATAAATTTAATGTTTGGCATTTTTGATCATGGATTCATAATTTATTCAAGGACCAGGAGGAGAGATAGTGCCTTCATTGTTTATTATAGCACTACATGCTAATGTCAAATTGCAATAATGAAATAGTGATTTGAGAGTGATTATTAAAGTGACCTGCTGTGCTCCCTCTCACTCTGTCCCCCTCATTCTCTTTTCTTTTTCCTGCCCTTTCTTTCCCCCTTATTCTCTCTCTCTCTGTCTCTCTCTGTCTATCTCTCTCTGTCTCTCCCCCTCTTTCACTCTCTCTCTCTCTCTTTCTCTGTCTCTGTCTCTTTCTCTGTCTCTCTCTCTCTCTCTCTCTCTCTCTCTCTCTCTCTCTCTCTCTCTCCCTCTCTTTCTCTCTCCCCTCTCTCTCTCTGTCTCTGTCTCTCCCCCTCTCACCCCCTTTCTCTCCAATCAGCCCACTACATGAGAAGGCCCGCTAGAGTCATGATGAATAATGGTCCGACAGTGGCCAGGAAACCATTGAGTAGTTGTTCAATGATAGATCCATTACACTAATTGTGTTGAGCATTGATCTGTAATTGTTCCACAGGTGCAGAGCTTGTCCCAGGTGGTCACAGTGTGAATCAGAGGTGTGATTCCATTCATAGCTCTTAACTCTTTTCATTCCCAAATGTCACAGCGCATCATATGAGGACCCGAAAATCACTGTTTTGTCTATCCATTCAGGAGAGCTCTCAAAAGAGCTACAGAGAGACAGAGAGACAGAAGGAGAGACACACACACACACAGAAAGAGAGCAAGAGAGAGAGCAGAGTTAAAAGTAACTATAGAAAAAAAACATAAAAAGCAGTAAGATTTCCTTTGAATTACCTGCAGACCAGGGCCACATTGCATATATAGGTTTTCAATCATTGTAATTACCATCAATGGTAAATACCATGGCAACAGATAATTGGAGCTCATTAAATGTTGCCATGGTAGTAACCATTAATGGTAAGTTATAATTATTGAAAACATACACATAGCCCTGAGCCAGCATGGCAGAGTGCTTTTCAGTCTGAGGGAATGCCTGTAATTACCAGCTACTCTCACAGCCAATGTTACTGTCCTCTGAACCCTATCTCTCCTTTGTATTCCTCATCCACCCCCTCTCCCTTCTCTTTGCTCTCATCTTCTGTCGTTCTGTCATTCGAAATATCTTTGAAGCTGAATTTCATGCACTCTTTACCATTTGTCACGCAGCATTGTGTATTGACTGTGTATTGAAAATTATGCCCGAAAGCCCTTTTGCTGCCAGCTCTAGCTACAACAATCTGAACTTGGTACCAACACACTCTTGGGACACGGATTGGCCAGGCGCACATGTGAATATAAAAATAAGCAGATGCATTGGCAATATGGGTTTGTGCTAGGCAAGCAAAGAAAACAACCCGGTGCTTGTATCTTCTCTCACCCCTGCCCCACCCCCCCTCGCCCCCCATCCCTTCCTCTACTCTGCTCTATACGGCTGGGCCATGGACCGGTTGGATAGTCAGCAGGCTTTTGGTAGCTACGTGCGTGCGTGCAGCTTCAAGCAGATGCAGAGTTTTTGACATTTATGTCGACTGCCACAAATAAACACTGTATCGATCACACCAGCCCTTACTGGGCCTCCCAGCTCTTAAAGCTGTGTTCACAAGGTAACCGTTTCGCTGCTGGTCGCCGCCTATAGTTTTCAGTCGGTGATCTCTGCAACTGCGCTGCTAGGAAATGACTATATATAGCAAGTTTTACCATGCAATGGTAGCCAAGCACTTAGTCAGAGTGCAGTGAGTGAGTGTGAACAGCTCAATAGGATTGTCATTACAGCAAGTGGCAGCAGCAGGACGTCCAGTGTGAACGTGCCTGATCTCATCCCTGCTTTACTGAAGTGGTTTCTGCTGTAGTCTGGCTCCTGGGTGTGTATAAAGTGCCATATCATGTTGTTGGCTGGGTGTGAACACATTATGGTGCAATGGACATGTGTAGTAGGCCTGATGGAAACAAGAATGATGCTGATGGAAACAAGAAAGGGTGGGAGAGAGAGTGAGACAGAGAGCAATGGAGAGGGAGAAGGGAAGAGAGAATGATAGAGAAACGGGGGAGATGATAAAGAGAGAGAGAGAGAGAGTGAGAGAGAGGGTAGGGAAGAGTGGGTCAGGAGAGAGAGAGAGTGAGAGAGAGAGAGACAGAGACACAGACACAGAGAGAGAGAGAGAGAGAGAGAGAGAGAGAGAGAGGGGGGAGTGGAGATAGTTCAGAAGTGGGCGGAGGTATGTATAGATGAAGAGAGAGAGAGAGAGAGAGAGTAAGAAAGACAAAGAGATTTGAGAGAGAGAGAGAGAGAAGAGATAAAAAGAGGAGAGAGGCAAGGAAGAGGTGAGAGAAGAGAAAGGAGAAGGAGAGAGAGAGAGAGAGGTGGAATTATGCAACATCCTTTGCATTATGAAAGTCTAGTGGAAAATTAAATTTGAGTAAAAATGCTGAATGATTTCACTCCCTAATCACATGATTGTATGCATCTCTTTGTATTGCTGACAGAGAGCAGATGCACAACAGCATCTCCCTTAGAGTTGGTCACATTTTCTTCACATATAGAGGTAGGATATATGCATGGTGAATCCAATTATAGGCCATTATGCTCTTAGCTGTGTAGCAGGAGGTGGATGTTTACAAGGAAGAGGCAGGGATAGGTATTAGGAGCAATGTGGGTACAATGCGTATGGTTGGTTTGGGGGGTTTCTTTTCATTTATTGTTGGGATACTGGTTCTTTTAGGAGAAATAGAGAGGAGTGAGATGAGACAGAGAAAGAGAGAGAGAGAGAGAGAGAGGGTGACACATAGAGAGAGAGAGGGAGAGAAGGTGTGTATGTGTATGTGTGAGGGTGACAATGAAGGCCAGAGAGAACGAAGGCAGAGAGAGAGAGAGAGAGAGAGAGAGAGAGAGAGAGAGAGAGAGAGGGAGAGAGAGAAGGAGCAGAAGAAGAAGGGAGAGGTAGTGTGCGTGTGTGTGTGTTTAGATGTTGGATATTTTCTGATTTAACATGTTAAGTGATACTTATATTACATCATAGAAACGTGAATTTGTAAACAATTTTTTTTTTATTCTTTGTTGTCATTTTTAATGGAATTTTATATTTGCAGATGCAGAAAGTGTTTAATATCTCAATACTGAATTAACCCAAGTATCAAAACTGGGTTTATGATATGAGTATTTAATGTTTCATAAGTGTATGTACAGTTCCACAGTGCGAGTCATCATTTTTTTGTATCTTAAGCTTATTTAGTTTTTATTCCCCCAACCTTTCAGAATATTAACAATGATTTGAAGAAGGTGTGGATTTGATTAATGTCCCCCTCCACGAATGATCTTGCTGTTCTCATGACTGTTGTTTGTAACATTGCATGTCTTTTTCTCTCCCCCTCCCCCCTTCCTTGTCTAGTGGAATGAAGGCCAACGCAATGAGGTATTGATCATGTTGTCATGAGTCATTTTACATCATAACACACATTATTTCTAGGAGCGGTTTGATGCACATTCTAACATTCAACCTAAGAGCTTCATCATAGCCACATATATCACAGTGATTGGGGTGTGTACAAAACACATGGTACAACATATTATATGAACCTAGCAACTGTTTTGTTAAAATATAACACATAATTTTGAAATTTTAAAATTAATTTTAACATTGGTATACAACAGTTGTTGGGTCCATAGTAATCATCTGTGCTTACTTTGTACACAGCCCAATTTCCGGTATGTGCTTACTAATGATAAATACATTTATATAACATAGTATATCTTGAACTCACTGTACATATTTTTGATAATCAAGAGTTTGCATCTATGATGATCTATTACGATTATCATCATTCTCACTCTCGTATATAATCATGTATAATCATTACCATTACCTCAAATGTTTTAAATTCACAACTGACATATATGATTATATCCCCATCTATGGTAGCATATATGCAGCAAGTATATATCCATCTAACTATACATATAAACTTTTAATGCACCACAGCTTTTTTTGCATAATTAAGGCACACAGATCCCATAGAAAGAGCTGATGAAATTATGTCCTGGAATATATCAGCATAAGCAGCAAGTAGATCCAAATGTCTACACATAGATGCATTGATTCACCCATAACCTACCTGGTATGGCTCACTATGGATTAGTCTTGGGACATGAACCTAGTTGTTAAAATCCAATGAGTTAAATTATTGTGTAGCTCTTTGGTGAAGGGAACTCTGGCCTGCTGTGGACTCTTTGATGATGTATCTGATTTCAACATCCATCTATCCATCAGTACCACATGTATTGATACAACATAGTATCATGGTGATTATTTGAGAGGGAATGAGTTGAACATGACATTATTCAGTTTGGTGATTTGAATTCTTTGCATGTTACATGTGAATATATTCACCAGTGATATACACAAATCTCACAGAGCACCATTTTGTCTGGCAGACGTACACTACAGCTCAAAGGAATTGGCATTGGGAAAGGGAAAGGGAAGAAAGTGAAGGAGCCTCAGTTTTAAACGGCAATATATTTTGTCCAGTTCAGCATGAAACCTGATGCTTTTTAGGCTAAAGTATCGTGTTTCATGCTGAACTGGACAAAATATACCGCGGTTTAAAACTGAGGCTCCTTCCCTTTCTTCCCTTTCCCTTTCCCTATGCCAACTCCTTTGAGCTGCAGTGTATGGTTGATATCCAAGTTTCGGCTCTGTTTTATCCACCTTCACCATTTCATTGACATATTCACCTGAGAAACAATAAGTTAAATAAACATGTGATCAGTGTGGTGAAGATAAATCTAGTTTGATGTATACACTTTGAGTGTGAATCTTCCCTGTTGGGCTCAGAAACGGTAGCATCTAGCACACTTTCTTCCCAATGCTGTCTTATCTGTACTGCTTCAAGAACTCTTAAAACTCTTAGACTTTCACTGAGTATAGCATATACTACAGCTGAAAGGAATTGGCATAGGGAAAGGGAAGACAGGGAAGGAGCCACAGTTTTAAACCATGGTATATTTTGTCCAGTTCAGCATGAAACATGATGCATTAGCCTAAAAAGCATCATGTTTCATGCTGAACTGGACAAAATATACCACTGTTTAAAACTGCGGCTCCTTCCCTTTCGTCCCTTTCCCTTTCCTTATGCTAATTCCTTTGAGCTGCAGTGTATGTTAGTGTTTGCTGTGGGATTTGCTTTCATATGTAGTCTGGATAATTTATTGCTAAATATGAGATTATTAGAACCACTGTGCACCATTGGTAATGTAGCACTAGTGATGCAAACATCATTTCAGCCGCAATTCACCCAGCACACATAGCGTTCAAGAGGAGGGAGAAATGATGGATGTGAGAAAGTTAATGGAATCAGAAAAAAAAACAAGGTTTAGTTTTGCAGATCTGTTTATAAACCTGTGTGTGCCAATTTGCATATTTTCATACCAGTAATGTACTTGATAAACATAGAGAATCGGTTTATACTAAGGGTTGATTTGATAATATTTGTACTCAACTTGTAAGGATTGCATTGCTCTATGAATCGGCTTATACTAAGGGTAGATTTGATAATATTTATTCAACTTGTAAGGATTGCATTGCTCTATGAATTAACCCTTGTATGCACCATTGAGGTATTTTGGCACATTATTACACACAAACAACATGAAAGCAGCACAAAGGCACACAAAGGGTTAATATATTCTCTGTTCAAAGTACCCAGGGGCCCTTGGGAGAACAGGGGCCGTATTCATGAAAGCTTACTAGCCTAGTTAGTTACTACAATTCATGTAGCTGAATGCACTTTAATAGCTAACTAGGCCTAGAAAGGTTTCATGAATATGGCCCCAGCGCTTTGCTCACTGACAAAGCCACCCTGGTAAAAGAAGACTGAATAAATAAATAAGTCAATATTATGATGGTAATGTAGTGACTGTGAGAAGGCGAGTGTAAGCAAGGAGAGATTAGTGAGTGCTAGAGAACGCTCTGACTTCTGGCATCCATCTTGGCTGTCTGAGCAGCGCAGGGTTTCGCTTTCTCCCTTTCAGCACAACAGCGCAGAAGAGAAGTCATGAAACATGTAAGATGGTGCGGCGATAGATCAGGCAGGTGGTTTGAGCTGAGAGGAGGGAAGGGAGGGAGGATGGTGTCTTGGCATCCATTGCATGAAGCTGTTGATGAAGGGAGTGTTGGTGCACGGAGGGAGTGGGGGGGGGGGGGGGCAGTCAGGGGCCAGAGTTTAAGGGAAAGTGTATTGACTTAGTATGAGCACACACTCCTACCTTTGCAGTGGGCAAAAGTCTATATTCTCATTCTGTGAGACACTTTTTTTACAACTGAGTACCGATAGTTGAAAATTTGATTGCTGGAGAATACCGTCTCTATATACTGAACAAAATATTTACAAAGAAATGTGCGAACTCTGTCTGATGAGAGGGAACAATACAAGAAGCAATCATGCAAGATAATGATCAAATAATCATTCAAATTAGATTGGCAGTCTGAGAAGTAGTAGTATTGATAATCGAGTAGGGAACAGTAGGGAACTCCCATCAGTGTGGTTTAAATAAAGACAAAAGCAAAATTCTGAAGCAGGAAAAAAGTTAATTCTTCTACAGTACAGGTTACTCTTGGCCAGAGTGTGACTATCATTAGATAGTACAGCACTTTAGGTTGTAATTGACATAAGTAACTAAAGTGTCGGGCGTGCAATAAACTATCTAATTGGCTCGGGGTACATACCATTTTCACTCAATCCCAGCGTACCTGGCTGCACAAATTCATCTCAGTTTAAGTTAATATGCTCTTAAATGAATTTTGTCATCACCTAAATGATCTAACAAATGGGCAATAAAAGACTGTTTAGAAAATGGTGAAAGACTCAGGGCATTTCTAAAGAAAGTTACGGTGCAAGCTGCTTCTATGCCGAACGCTACCCAGCCTCTGCGCCCTTTATTAGATGCTGTGTACCGAAACCTGGCAGGAAATTTCAGATTAGATTGTGCGGAGCCTGGGAGAGAGAGGCACACACAGACAGATAGTGAGTGAGTGAGAGAGAGAGAGAGAGAGAGAGAGAGAGTGAGAGAGAGAGAGAGAGAGAGAGAGAGAGAGAGAAAGGGGGGGGGGGAGAGTGTTGAAACGAGGATGATAAAAAGGCAGAGTTAGACATAGACTAATGAAAGAAGAGAGAGAGAGACACTCACACACACACACACACACACACACTTAGACAGAGAGAGAAAGGGAGAGAGAATGAGATAAAGAGAAAGGGAGATAGAGGAAGAAAAGTGTAAGGAGAGAATGGAGGAGAACATACTAAGTTAAATATAAGGGCTATGGAGACCAAAATTACGAAAAAAAGGCTTGGAAGATGGAAATAGCGAGACAGAAAAAAAAGCTGTAGAGCAAAAGAGAGACATACAGAAAAGAAGATTTGGTGTGAGAAACCAAAAAATAACACTTAAGTGACAAAAACCAAGACAGAAAGCAACACATATGTATATAAATAGAGAGAGAGAGAGAGAGAGAGGGAGAAGAAGATTGGGATAGGGAAGAGATTGGAAGATTAAATGATTGCTACAGGAGTGAAAGATCGCAGATAGACAGCGATTATAAAGAGGAGAGTGAAGGAGAGAGAGAACGCGGGAGAGAAAGACGGGAGGAGGTTAGGCACGTCTCTCTTCAAGCGCTCATAGTCCTGATAAAATCAATACGGCAGACGGGGGGATTGAGAGGCACCATAGAGGTCACAGCGACATGTGCGAGTCAGAGGAGGCTCTGTGGACCCGCCTGAGCCACATAGAGGTATGCGCACATTGGTGCATAAGTACCTCAGTAATCGCTGAATAGCATTACCGGGTCTCCAAACCAGAATCATGTGACTCATCCACTGGGGAGCTTATCATGATGGCATTTTAACCGCTTTCACATGAAAATCAGCTCCTCCCTTGTGTAAAGTATGTGCTGAGGAAGGCCTAGCATCAAAGATACACTGTATAAATTTTCTGTCAGAAATGGGTTACTGTCAAGTTGGTCTAGGGATTTATGAGAGAGAACATATTTTGTCTATTATCATTGTATAGCTGGTCTCAGATCGAGATTCAATTTGATGACCCATTTTGTTACACCATTTCTGTTACTTTGTCGGCATGCCATTGAATAAAAATAAAATGTTGGTAAGTTTTAAAATGTTGTATTTCATAATAATCTAGTATAGAAGAGTTGCTTTTGTAAGCCTGGTTATGAATTTGGATACCAATGTGTTCATCAGCAAAGACATGCACTTATCTAAGAACAACCAGGTTAATTCCTAGAAACTGATCTTTCAAACCCTCAGATTTTGTAATAATCTAGTATAGAAGAGTTGTTTTTGTAAATCTGTCTTTGAATTTTTACACCGCTATGCTATAAGCATAAATGTACAGTGATCTAGGAACAGCCAGGTTAATAGTTAGAAACCATGATCTTTCAAACCCTCAGAATTTACAATAATCTCCTCTAGCTGCTGAGGCATAGACCTACAATAATGTAGGAAGAGCCAGGTTAATTTGTAGGAACTCTCCCAATATGGCTAGCTCAGTGTCTACCCTATAGACTAGACTGAGGTAAACAGGAAGATCAATTAAAAGTCTCCCAGATGTGGTGATTGCATCCAGCTGTGATATACCTCACAGGCTATAGAGGTCTGCATCCTCCATCATGTTCAGCCATGCCATATGTTCTCATGACTGATGACATCACGGCAGGAAATATATCAGAATGTTATCCTCTCTATTTCATCAGATACATGTGTGTTTTTTTTTTTTTACCAGGGCCCTGTTGCATAAAACTTTGCTACCTATGGCAACTTTTATGGAAACCTTAAACTCAATTGGCTGTTGAGTGATGTTACCATGGTAGTTCCCATTGATGAAAGAGTTACCATATATGGTTAGTTTTCTGCAATGGGCCCAGATTCATCCATATGATCAACATAAAGCAATCTGACTCCTATATCTGTCTAGATTATACATTTCACTTTTTTTTTTTTTACATATTTTAATAATAGCTGCTTATTTGCAAAGTTTGCTTTTTAATGATCAGCCCCATGCATTCATTTGCACCTAACCGTTTGACACCCTTTTCCATGTCTTAACACCATATGACATCGCTCTTCAATACCTGAACTATGGAACAGTCTTTCCAAGTCTCCTAATACTTGATTAGTTTACAATAAAACCTAACCTGTTGCACTTGCAAGTGTGTTTAGCAGTATTTCCAGCTTGTGTGCAGTACATGAAATTAATTGATTGAGTTTCTACTGAATGTTTAATGTTTGAATCTTTCAACTCTCTAAAATGGCATGGAAACCAATTGTTTCATAGTATGCATAATATAAGAATTATACATCATCATTGGTACTTACATTATGCCAATCTGAGTCGATCTGAAGTATTCCTAAAGCAAATTTATTATGAAGATTCTCAGTTTAGAGAACAAAATCTTGTTGGATTTTGGAGTGGCATTTTGTTGTCATATATCTACTGTAGATGTGAACATACCTTCAATGGGAGGTCAGTTGAGAACTACCTATCCACCTGTTTCTCTCTCCTTGGCCTTGCCCTTTTCTCCCTCTTAAACCATTTCAGTGCCAAACATTCATCATCCTATTTCAATTATGACCCAATTGATCTCCTATGGCATGGAGGGTGTTAAACGTGAAAGATTCACTACTTGAATTTTATGTAGGACAAGTTATTGAATCATTATCATAGTCGAGGATGACAACTGTTGAATTACTAAGTAATAGTCAAATTAATTTGGGTAGTGACTGCCGGGGGATTATCTCCATGCACTGCCTCTCATATTTCCTCCTGCATTGCTAATGTTCAGTGGATTAAAGAGGATTAGCTGCCACAAAGCCTCTGCATTGAATGCTTGCTATTTGTGATACGCTCTGGATTCAGCAAACATCAGGTTTAACCTGTCATTTTAATCAAAATCAATTCATTAAACATATTCAAACTAGTATGTTTTGTAGTCTACTGTTCCAAAACATCAGCAATTCTAGCCCACAGCTGATAAGTCATTTGAAAGCAAATACCTTGACTCTGAATGACTACACTATGTAATTTGCTCCTTCATAAAGTAAAACTTCATTCCTGAAGTGTCTTCATTACAAGAAGCTGACTTTCGGCATTGGAGAGAGGTCGTAGACTGTCAAATATCTGGTCATAGTAGAGACATCCCATTGGCTGATTCATTGATCTAGTTTGCATATTTAATGTCATTTTGATTAAGACAGCAATGTGGTTAATTTGATGAAGTATTCATTGAATACAGCATCCCACCTCCAGTTCATTTTCTTCTTGTCATCTTTAATCAATTATTTACTCATAACACCTCTCTTGGGAGGATTCCCATATTGAGGGGGCGATATGAGGCGGGCGGGAGTAACCGCTTGGATGCGCACTCTAACCCCTTGCATAGCTCACTCCCCTGTCCCTCCAGCTTATGAATGATTAAGCTAGGGGCAGGAAGGGGAGGTGGAATCTTCAAGGACAGAGCTCAAATTGTACCACCAAGTAAACACAAACTTAAACAGCAACCAGGAAAACACAAACTTACACAGCGACCAAGTAAACACAAACTTACACAGCGACCAAGTAAACACAAACTTACACAGCGACCAGGAAAACACAAACTTGCATGATACAAGTTAATGGAGGAATTCTTTTAAGATTTTTTACAAGAGAATCTTTAGTGGTTTGTGCCCAACCACTTTTCTTGTCACATAATGAAGAATATATAAACCACAAATGGCTACTTTCCCTCTACTACCTGCTGTTGCTGCTATTTCTGTTTTGTCATTTTGTGCAATCTACCTCTATCTTATACTCCAACAAATGTTTGGATATAAAAATGTTGCTCTTCTTTGTTAATTCTCCAATCATGTTGTTTGCTTCTGTCGCATTAAACTATTTGTATATCCACTATGTTACATCTCTCTGTTTCAATCCTTCAAACTTGCCCTTTTTCTTTAATTTACCCATCATTTTATTAGCCTCTGTCTCACTAAAGTTACTATTATACCCGTCTCTTTTTCTCCAGCTTTGTCTCTCTCTCTCTCTCTCTCTCTCTCTCTCTCTCTCTCTCTCTCTTTCTCTCTCCTTCTTTGTCTATCAATTGTCTCTTCACGTTCTTCCCCTCTTCGCTTTCCTCCTCCTTCTCTTCTCCTCCTTTTTCTTCATCTCTTGATCTGGAGCTGCCTCTCTCTGGTAGTGAGTAGTTGTTAACGAATACCATTAGCCCCTCATTAACAGGCAAGATCCACAGGGAACTGCCTTCATACAATCATCTGTCATCTGGATGCACCTTATTAGTAGACCTCCCTCCCTCTACCCCACCCCCACCGTCTGTGTTTCTCTCTCTCTCTATCTGTCTCGGTCTAGTTCCTGCTGTCACTGTCTGCTTACAGTCTGTATCTTCCTTTATTTGTCTCTTTTTAGTCTCTCTTTCTCTCTTTCTCTTTATGTTACCAGCTCCCTCATTATCTCCTTATCTATCTCTTCCTTTCTCTCTCTCTCTCTTTCTCTCTCTCTCTCTCTCTCTCTCTCTCTCTCTCTCTCTCTCTCTCTCATCTTATTATCATATATTGTGTCTAGTTCCTGCTGTCACTGTCTGCCAACAGTCTGTATCTCCCTTTATTTGTCTATCTCTCTCTCTTTCTCTTTCTCTTACCAGCTCCCCTCATTTTCTTATCTCTCTCTTCCTTTCTCTCTCTCTCTCGTTATCATATATTGTGTATAGTTCCTGCTGTCACTGTCTGCTAGCAGTATGTATCTCCCTTTATTTGTCTCTTTTCTTCTCACTCTTTCTCTTTATCTTACCAGCTCTCCTTATTTTCTTCTTATCTCTCTCTGCCTTTCTCTCTCTCTCTCTCTCTCTCTCTCTCTCTCTCTCTCATCTTGTTATCATATTTTGTGTCTCACTTTCCTTTTTTTGATCTTTCTTTCCCAACCCCCTCTCTCTCTCTCTCTCTCTCTCTCTCTCTATATATATATATATATCTCCATCTATCTTTCACTGACCTGCTTATCCAACCCCTCCCTCTTAGATAGGCAAAGAAATCAATCAACCCTTAATTGATCCTTAACTTGCATGATGTATAACATACAGTTGAGGCCAGAAGTTTACATACACCCAGGAAATTCAAAGAAAAGTTGACCCTTGCCAAACGACATTAAATCAACTATTTGTGCTATCATGACGAATTTGATATAAAACAAATGAGTATGTCATGCCCCTTCATTCCATTACTTTGTCATCAGGAGCTGAAAAATATTTAGGTGTCATTTTCCCCCAAAAATCTTCATATTTTAGACAAATTAAAAATAAAAACTTGAAAAAAATCATTTCATATTTGTGCTAGTTTTTTTCTCGACACAAACATTTCAGATTACACTTCTTTGTTCAGTGGTGATATATCATGATAGAAAATGTAATATAAATCATGGATTTTACATTTATATATTTCTATGAAAGGATGTTTGAAAAAATAGTAAACAAAAAAATACATTTGGCACCAATATTACTTTTTTTCAAAGAAAATTTCACCTGTAAATTTCACCTATAATTTAATCCCAATGGCATTCCAATTATATAAAAGAGCTTATTACGCTCTTTCATTTCATTCCAAATTCGTCATGGGAGTATATATATTTCTGAAGATAGAGTAAATTTTACAATATTTGGCAAGCAAACAGATTTCACTGAATTCCATGGGTGTATGTAAACTTTTGGCCTCAACTGTATATTCTTTATCTCTTGCCTGAAATTACATTGAAATAAATCTTTATATTTAACAGTAGGCCTATGTCTGTCTTTTACCCCCTTTTATCTCTCTCCCAATAATTATTACACTGTTTAACCCCCTGTATTGCCTCTTTGCCCTCTCTTCCTTTTCTTTTTCCCACCCACTTCCTCTCTCTTTCCATCTCATTATACTCTTTCAGATTTCCCTTTTTCCTATTCACAAATACGCACTTACATTATATGAGTTATCAAACATTTTTCTTTTTTCTAAACGCTAAACATATTTCTCTCAAGCACACGTAGGCAGTCTCTCTCTCTTTCCCACTCTCTCCTCTATCTTTCCCTCTCCCTCTCTCTCCCCTTCTCTCTCCTGCTCTCTCCTTCTCTCTCTCTCTATCTCTCTCTTTCCCCCTCTCCCTCTCTCTCCCTCTCTCTCTCTTTTCCCCTCTCCCTCTCTCTCTCTCTCCCTCTCTCCCTCTCTATCTCTCTCTCTCATTTACTCATTTTCGCTGAACCTGGCCTCCAGCCCCAATCCCACACACACAGCTGTGGAGTAATGATATTCAAAATAGCAACATCCTTGAAATATGCGTACTGTGAGCACATGGCAGTATGCATGCTGCAATTACGTTATTGATTTCTAGTTGTAATTGAGCAGCTTTGCCAGTATCAATGCACCGACTCCTCATAGAGGGCACAACCAAGATGGTGGGAAATTAATTTCTAAGACAATAGAAGGAGGAAGAGAAGGAGGAGCCCTTTTGTGAAGCCATCGATGGTGAGAGTAAAGGCTGGATGTGAGCTGAAGGGAGAGTGAGGGGAAGTGTGTGTGTGTTTGTGTGTGTTTGTTTGTGTTTGTGTTTGTGTTTGTGTTTGTGTTTGTTTGTGTGTGTGTGAAGGAAAGAGGGAAATGGTTTTTACATTGTTTGTTTATGTAGTGGGAGTGAAAGAAGCAAGGATTTGAAGAGAAATAGGCAGAGACAGACAGAGATGGAGAGAGAGAGAGAGAGAGAAAGAGAGAGAGAGAGAGAGAGACTGACAGACAAAGAGAGACAGAGAGACAGAGAGACAGAGAGAGGCAGAGACAGAGACAGAGAGATAGGGACAGAGAGAGACAGAGATAGAGAGAGACAGAGAGATAGAGACAGAGAGAGAGAGAGACAGAGATAGAGAGAGACAGAGAGATAGAGACAGAGAGAGAGATACAGAGATAGAGAGAGAGACAGAGAGAGAGAGAGAGAGAGAGAGAAAGAGAGAGGAGCAAGGAGGGTAAAAATGAGAAGGGTAGAGAGAGCTGGAGGATAGGCAGAGAAATAGCTTTTAAGTAGAGTGAACATTGAATAGGTAAGTGAGGATGTGTATTGTGGTATTTGGGGAGATATTCTGCAATGCAGCTTTTGCCTCCATATCCCCCAAAGTTCCCCACTCAACAGAGCTGAGGGAGTTTCCATCACACACAGATAGCCACTGGTCTCTGTCCCTTCTGCACTGGCATTGTATCCAGGGAGTATTTGCACTGACTGCCCATACGTCTACTCAAAGCAGATACACACTGGCGCACACACACACACACGGAGCTGGTTACAGTGGGACTACGCACAACTGCTCTCTAATGCTGATTGCATAGTCTGTGCTACACACACATACACACACACACACACACACATACACACGCACACCAACCATCTAGGTAGCACACACACAGAGCAGGGGGGATCTGCAATGCATTTTTATCGCTATCGGGTTGAGCGAGCTTCCGCCACCAGAAAAAATCCTCGATGTGCTGCATTTTCTGTGAACCTCCGGAATCGAGTGCGTTGTGTACAGGGTATGGCTAGCATGGATCTCCATTTGCTGCTCGCCCCAAAGACGAAGGACGTTGCATAATGTGCTGCAAATAATGAAGTGAAAAACAGCATTTGAAAAGGCCAGCCCCCGCAGGCTGCTTTTCCACGAGGGTAAAATCAGAGACCTGACGGAGCTTGGGTGCTTGATCGCTTTTCCTCTGGTGAGATTCTAGCGCTGCTCTCCTTGCCAGTGCGAGAATGGAGTCCTTGATGATTGATAACAACGAATACATTTCAGTTGCTGCAGCGGAATCCGACGCAGAAAAATGAGTGTGTACTTCTGCTGAAATCTAGTGGAGAATCATGGTGTCTTTAGCAGGAGTCTATTAAGGAGGTGATATAGACTGAGTGACAGTGATCAACTAGTAGTTTCATAGTTGGAATGTCTATAGTCTCCATTTCTGTGGATCCGCTGATATGACAGGCAAGCCTTGTTTACTTGATGATTTTTGTGAATTGGTTTGTGAGCCATGTTTGCAAGGATTCATTCAGCATCCATTTCAAGAGATTGAAATCATCACTGATCATTTCATGCGGCCTATCACCAGGAATTGGTTATAACATGGAAAGATTGTGCCCCCCAAAATCATTGCTCATTCTCGTTAAACGGTAAGCGCTGTTTTCCTGCGCGTAACGAGGTTTGTGCCTTGTGTAAGTGCACTTCCAGATTCCGCTCCTCGTCTGCCGCAATCTCCCGTCAGTTAGTCGCGTCACTCTCCATCCATCAGCCGGTCTCCTGTTCCTCTCTCTGAGGCTATCACCGTGGTGATCCCGCATCAAAAGAGGCTCCATCACTGTCCAGACCTCTCCTCCTGCTTCTTCTCCTCTCTCTTTCTCATTACTTACTTTCATTACCCCCTCCCACCGGCTAACAGTGCTTTTTGAAGCTGCGTCTCTCCGTCTCTCAGCCAATGATTTCAGAGTCTGCCTCTCATGTTAGCGTCCCAACAGCTTGGAAATTGCTTTGAGATGTTCTTGTCTTGCTCATTGTTTCTGGATTATTCCCGCCAATCACTCGAGTTTTTGAAAATATTCCTTTTTATTACAGCCTACAATTGGCTCCTTACATAAGACACTAATTTGCATTTCACTCAATATTCAAAATCTTGTTACAGATTGATCTTGCTATTAAAATGTTCTTGCCTGTCTTTTATTCATATCCCAAAATTTATTGATAGCTACATGCTGTTGGGCAGTAATATAATGTTGAGTTTTTTAATGAATACCTCCCAAATACCCAATGCATGATCAGTCACTAATCTACTGCTTTTGAATGGCGATTAAGATATTGACGAAGATGCATTTTTCAGAGCAAATTTGATCACAACGTGGCTGTCAAATTGGCAATGCTTACTTTCATAAATCAGATTTTGATTTTTAACCAGAACATACATTCCTTAGTAAGTTAAAATCATGTCAACAAAATAAAATTTAAAAATAATTTTGGGACCAATTCGATCTTAAAGTTGTGAAGCATCCATTGATCACCTCAGGCAAGTATTACTCGCCATTTCTTCAACTGATGGCAGAATAATGCAAATAAACCTGCACTTAGTGACTTCCCAAGTCAAACATCATAAGCTGATGTTAAACAATTAGGCATACCAACTGAGTACACTGTATGCTGTTAATTCATGGAATACATACAAGTTTGCAAGTTTAGATATTTGATATGAAGATACTTGCTATATTTGTTGTGCTGTCCAAACAATGTGTATTCAATGAAGGTCAGGTTAGGACTTAATCTGTTCTTGCAACCCTGTATCTCTATTCACGTCGCATGAATGTTTGCATCAGTAATCCGCACAATCACTCCGAGCATCATTCTGGTTGTCGCAGAGGGACTTCCGGATCTGATTAAGATATTCTCATCTTCCACTCGTCTCGCCTAACACTGGTTTCTCTGATATATTTGTGTTTCCGATTTGGATAATAAATGGGAGAATGGCTTGATATGTTTCTCATCAGAAAAGTTGCCAGCATTTTGAGATTTTGATTGGTTTTGTTGGTTTGGGCTGATGAGGAGGCCATGTGATGTATAAACTCTTGTTGTGGTCCTGTTGCATCTTAACACTAATAGCACAGAGAGCTTGAGAAGGAATGTGTTACAGAGAGAGAGTTATGGACCTTCTGAGAGCATAAGGTGTAAATCATTTTAACCCATTACATACAGATACCCATTGGCTCCTATGTGTTACCTACATGTGTGGACTTAGAAGAGCCGAGTCGGCAGTGGGTTGAACTATCTTCACTGTGGACCATTATGCCTGGAGATACCACAAGCAGCTGTCATGTAATTCACTAAGATTTAAACTGATGCAAATCAAGAATGTGGCTGGAGGAATAATTCAGCCTTTTATGCCAACAGAAACTAGCGCTGCACATGACAGACATTATGGGTGTGTGAGATTCATACAGCTAGTAGGATAATACTGAAGCTGAGGGAGATTGAAACTGAGAATTTTCTGACGCCTTTTGAATTGGAAGGAGACAAGGTTTGAAGTGGAAGGAGAGTAACCATGGAGAATATCAGGAATAAGTTCCGGAAGAAATCCATCAACTCCAAAAGTAACAGCACAGAGTTCCAGCATGCAGAGCCCAAGAGAGAAAATGTAAGTTGTGATAAGAAATATTGCATTCATTGTAAAAGCTTGATGATGTTTGTGTGTATGTGTGGGTGGATGTATGTGTGTTTCTGTCCGTGTATGCGTGTGTCTCATCGTCGTGTACATGTGTGTACATGTCTTTGTGCTAGTATTAAATATATAGAGTTGACATTATAATAGAAAGATATAATTTATTGAAGTATGATTTAGCAAACATTCACTTTCATCATGACTACATAAACATAATTCCAATCTTTTCATTGCATGAGTTCAGTTATCGCACAAATATCGCACTATCGCACAGATAGTATATATCTAGTGGTATTATGGTATGGATTACTGCTGAAATGAGAAATATTCTATGAAATATTGCCCCCGTTTTTTAAATTATCATTTTGTAGAAAGCAGGCACTTTCAAATGGAAAATGACCTACAATAAAAGCTACATCCATCTACATAATAAGCTGCCTAATTAGGTCGTAATAAGACTTCCCTGAAGTTTTTTTTCAAATGCTAAACAATACTCAAATGAAAAATAAAAACAAAAATGGAGAGCAAGATAATACATTTTGTACTGAAAATACCAGGGTCCTCTGCAATAAGAATTTGAATTGACTGGTCTTTCTTTTAAAATGAAAATCTACAGAGCGAACAAGGATAAATATGGTTTACCATGAAGATAAATCTACAAGTGTAGAGTTCAGGAGCCAAACCCCTCAGGAAAAACTTGTATAATCCATGTCTCTACTTCTTTTTTTTTTAATACATGAATAGTGTATTCTGATATTTTACTGTGAAGATTAATGCAGTCAGAAGCAGCAAATGATGTAATTGGCCATTTTTAAGAGTCTTGATTGAGATCAAGATATGAGTTGGTTGGATAATTGTAGAGGATTGTGATTGTGCATGTCATATAAGCTCACTCAATGCTTTGATGCAAATGATCACCCATCCAATCCAAGTATGATAAGTAGTAGTTACAATAATAGTACATTTGCAGTGTTTTTGACTTATAACTACTACTTGTTTATAAAGAGAAAGTGCACACATTTTGGAGGACCATCTTACACCTTATTGATTAATCATTACAGAGAGTTTGAACACATATTGATATTTGGCTGTGTTCACCATAGCTGCTTGCTTGAAGTTTAAACAATTGATCCAATACTTTAGAAGCTTCACATTTGGATGAACTCAGGTACAAGTGCCTTGTGTTTTTGAGCAGTCAATCAGTTTTACGGTGTTTGCCACAACATCTACTGGAATTCAAGCACTTGGTAGATTACTTTGAATGCCCCTGTGGGAAAACCTATTGCATTGGGAGAGAGAGAGAGAGAGAGAGAGAGAGAGAGAGAGAGAGAGAGAGAGAGAGAGAGAGAGAGAGACAGAGAGAGAGAGAGAGAGACAGAGAGAGAGAGAGGGTAGAGAGAAAGAGAGAGAGAGAGAGAGAGGGGGGGGGGGGAGAGAAAGAAAGAATGGTTAATGGGTGAGAGGAGTGAGAGTAAAAAGGTTGCAGGACAGAAAGCTGAATTTGTGAAGGAGGAAAGGGATGGAAGTAGCCAGCTATTTGCGTCGGCAATGAAGAGTAATTTTTTCCAATTTATATTGCAGTAAATTAGAATTTGAGACAGACAAGGTCATGAGGGAGCTGTAATTGAAAGAATAGTATGTGCGCCCGACAGGGAGATAATCAACATATACTTCAATGATGGTGACATAAAGAGGACATAAAGTATAGACACAAGATAATGAAGACACAAATAGTAGAGGGAGATAGAATCTATACATGTAAGGATGAGAAATAGATTTATACTATGGTAAACATTGAAATGATGAGCATTATTTCATATCATGCTTTATAATGTCTTTGGTAATAATTCACCCCTCGGCCTCTTACATAACTCCAATCCCCTCCTCATTCCAGAGGTAATTGTCACACAGAGTGGGAAGATTGGGCAAGGCTAGAGTTAATATGATGGGCGGAGGGTGTTTAGATTCTGATCAGGAAAGCTCAATTATCGGCATCACAACTGTGCTGTGTGGGTATGTCAAATCAGAAGGCGGGGCTAATGATGTTGATGAAAGGTGGATGGTATTCATTTGGGTTAGCCTAATTGCTATGGCAACCGGTTACATTCAGTTCATGTGCTCTTTCTCAAAGACTAGATGCACAGAAGCAGTTAGGTAATCCTGTCAACATATATGTGTCTGTTGTTCATGAAACAAATTGCCAAGATGTTATGGACATCATCAATTCACACATACACATGAGAAACTAATTCTGGCACGATTATTTATTCACTCACGTGTTTCTCCCTGTGATTGTCCATGTACACGCAGTTTATCAGTAAAAAATTAGAATTCATTAGGCTGTGTCAGTAATAGGAATCAATACAAAATACAAGGTAATAAAAATGCCAAGGATGAATATTAATGTGCATATCATTGAATTATTACTCATTTGCTGTAAAAAAAAGAAAAATTATGTTGTTGAACACAGCATTCATTTCAGACAATCAACAGATGAAAGGTTTTATTATGCACTTGAGTGATGCTTCAAATGGGTAATCATGCAAATAAAACCTCGCCTATATATCGGACTAGATATGTTTGCAGTTCAATATGATGAATATGTTTGTTCATGAATATGCATGTTTTCTAGAAATTTAAAAGAGTATACATGAGAGATCATAGCGTTGAGATGAATGAATGTAGTTTCTTGTACCAGCTAGTTCCATCCTATAGATATGTTCAGTCGATATCATGATCATGTTTGTACATAAATACTCATGTCTTCGTAGCAACTTAAAGTTGAGATATGAGGGAGCGGGAGAGCTGAAATCAATGAATACACAAAATTCATTTTTAGCAGCTAGTTTCCTCCTTTAGATATTTCAGTCCAATATATTGAATATGTTTGTACATGAATACTTGTGTCTTCTTCAGAATTTAATGATGAGAGAGTGTAGAGCAGAGATCAGTGATTACACAAGGCCTCCTTGTTGTTTCTATACATCTCCTTGCTGAGGCTTTGAAGAGATCGCTATGTGTTGAATCAAGACAGATCAGAGACAGCGGCTGAGAAATCTCTTTGACATATGGAATTTTGATCGATGGTTTGGAAGACATAACTTGCCTCTTGGGCTATTCAGGGCATAGGTCTGTATGCTCGGGGCATGCCCATTCATTCTGTATGTGTCAGATGATGGATGTGCGGTTCAGAGCGGCTATAATTACTTCCACCCCCACCCACTCATGCATGGTGGTGCCTTATCTCCCCCCCCTCCCCCCCCTCCCCCCCCTCCCCCCCTCCCCCCCTCCCCCCCCTCCCCCCCCCCCTCCCCCCCCCCCCCTCCTCCTGTACCTCTCCTCCCACTTAACATTATTGGCTACACATACCAACGCCCATCTCTAATACACCCACATTTCACATCATAATAAATCATCACATATGCAGCGCCTAATATGAAGCAGTGTTATCTCTAAGCTGTTTACACTATTACTACCTGGGCTATCAGATGCTTGTAATTCTTCGTAACCCCTGTCCTGAGAACAAGCCCAACATTATACCTGCAGAATAACATCACAATCATAAACCATTAGCCTGTTCCACCTTTGAGACATTTTTAGACCAGATTTTGCGTCCAGTCGTTGATTGCCGCCCCCGAAGCATGTCATGTGTACATGCTAACTACACAGCATATTGCTTCTGCTGTAGTAACTGCTTGTCTACCTAATGTGAGAACATCTATTATTAATAGAGCAAACATTGGCGACCAACATTGGCAGGTACGAAAGCACCAAAATGAAAATCGCTTGTCAGCCGTACGTGTTAAAGCAACATTGTGCTGCGGACGTTTCCCTGCGCTCTGTGTGAAAAGGGATAGTCTGTTTTCAGACATTTGCATATTCCCTCTATCATCAAAATTGAAGCTGTGTGTGTCTATGTAGACTATAGATATAGATGGAATGGTGCGTATCATTGGAGTGAGGGTGCAGCGGTAACATATGGAAACTGTAAGAGATCATAGAAGTAGTTCCCAGCCTGTATGAAGTATTTCCAGGGGTTTTCTCTGTATTTGATACAGATGCTCACATAATGAATTGATTTGCTTGGATATGTTCTCATATCATTTCATATTCATATTTCTTTGCAGATCTGGCAACTGCTATGTAGTATTCTCTGTGATGGATTTTGATTTGCACACCTGCTGTAAATCAAGTTTTTAGATTTTAATGAGTGATATAAATGTTTAATAGTGATGACTGAAAAAGAAATGGTACATGCAGTGCTTGAAGAGAGACTACTTTGGGAGTGATTTGAGACAGCAGTCACGTACAGTGGTTGAAATTAAGATTGAATTTGGATGTGTGAAAAAGATGCGTGGAGACACCGCACTGCCGGGTCCGTGGTGAAAACGTAGCATGTTTTTCGCCCCAGCCGAGTCAACAATCCTTCAATCCCAGGGTTGGGAGAGCAAAGGATTGGGGAGGAGGCAGGGCTCAAAGAAAATTATAATAAACTTGGAGAGGGTAGCGCGCCTGGAATCGAGCTCTATCCTCCGCTAGCTAGCTTCCTGGAGAAAGTATTGAGTTACACACCCTCAGCTGGAGAATGTGTGGAAAAGGGGAGGGGTTTTCATCACTTGAAAGCATGCACCCTGTTTACACATCAGATTGATGGAGAATTAAGCATACCAGACCCAGGGTATCTTATAGGAGAGTCCTAAATAATCTGTAACCACTAAACCACAGTGCTAATGAAGTTGACTTTCTATTCAGGTGGGATTTGCTATACGAAGGTAATCCTTCATACATGAGCGCTTTTTTTGAAGGTATCATCAAGGTTTGATTTATTACAAAAGAAAGTCTTTACAAGCAAAGCATTGAGTTGACAGGGGTTTATCAGAAAAGACTATTGTGCACCCAACTAACTGTGATCCTGAAGGGTGTAATCCTTAAGGTGCCACTTCCTTCACCATTGATGTATATCAACCTCACAGCACAGTAGCTTATCTGGCTCACAATAGGTTCAAAGAGGATTAAAGCCACTTAATCCTTTCCACTGATTGTGATCTCATTTTGGCCATTGGATTAAAGACTTCATTCTTTAGTTGATCCCAACCACATCCTAAAACCACTAGCTATAGCTTGTCATGTAGAAAAAGAGGTTGATCTGGAAACCATGGAAATGGATATATTATGTCAACCTTTAATGCCTCCTAGCTAATATCAGGTGGTTTCCATGGAAACAGCACAATTTCATTTCACATACATGTTGACGTGATGCCCCTGCAGGGAACTTTTAACCCAGCTTACATTTCATCGTCTTCGATGTCAGGCCAGAACATGGCGTCTTGGCAGCCATATTTATTAGCCTGAAGTTGCTCGCTATTTAGTGATTAGATTAGCTAGCCAGATCGCAAAACAACCAGTTATTTGCATCTTCAACGGCTTGCTAATTAGTCTGGAAATATTTTCCTCAAGCCGTGGGCTGCATACAAAATAGCTATTTTGTGGATTATTTTCATCAGCCCAAGATGTATCCTGGGTCTGCAAACTCACTGCACACAACAACATCCAGGAAGCGCTGTGATGTATTACATAAGAGCAATCGCTGCAGCTTATGAGAGTGCTATTTGCTTTTTTTTCAGTCTGATGAATTTCTACTTTGTGTTAATTTCGCGGATGAGAAAATAGGTAACCATATTGTCACCCTCGAGTTGATTCAGGCACGCCTTTTGGGCCGGGTTTATTGAGGGGCAAGAAAAGGGTCAATGATCTCAGTTCTAGCAGTCCTGGATATGACCTCAAGCCTATTGACAATGAAGTCTTGATGTGATGTGATGTCAACGGTCAAGTTGTCATGGTATTTCTGTGACAGCGTGTGTTGAGAATGTTAGTATTGCTATTAAATTAGAAAGAGAATTTACCCCCCCTTCTATTATTTTTATTATCATTATTATTATTATTATTATTATTATTATTATTATTATTATTATGAATGTAACTAAGAATTAAGCAAGTATATAGGAGATTTCATAGAACCAAATAAGACAATTTTGTGTTTGTCAAGCATCATTTTCTCCACTAAAGGTAAAAAAACATACTTGTGTTTTTTACTTTTTGTCATTTATACAGCATCTTCTTTGTAACACATTCTACACGTAGTTTGATGTGTTCCACAAATTGCGCATAATAAATATTGCTGTGTATCGTTGATAGCTATATGAGGACTTGAATGACTGCTTTGCTCCTGAAAGCTGATTAGGCTAATGTATGTTATTTAGGTTAATGGTAGCTCACCTGTGGAGGGACGGGAGAGACTGAGTGGAGGGAGGGTCTCGGGGTGGGGTGGGTGGAACCAGTCTTAAGCCTAGTCCAGAAAACATTGCCAACCAATCAATGTGAGTAGTGCTCGGTCCGTCTGTATACTTAGTAGTACAATGCCGCTCTGCACATAGCAAAGGTCAACGCCAATGATATTGGAAGATTGGCTTTTAGAGAGAGAGAGAGAGAGAGAGAGAGAGAGAGAGAGAGAGAGAGAGAGAGAGATGCATATATGACTCACATGATGGTTCTAATCAATCTCTCCTTATTTCTCAATTCAAATGGATCAGCAGACATTTCGATTTCATACATTTCCACACAAATGTAATTACACAGCTTTGTCACAGTCGTTCTATTTTTGACTTTTAGCTTCTCTTGTTTGGATTCTGAATCCTTATTCTTGTTTCTTTCTGTGGTTTAAAAGGGTTTCCCTGCAGCCATTCCACCCAAGTTCCATGCATGCTGCATTGCTGTGTAGACTTATGAAATATATTTTTTCACTTCAAAGGGCTTTTTAAATACAAAAATAAGTTTTTAGTGAAAGGGCTTTCTGGGGTAATTTCAATTTACAAAGAAATTTTAGGCATACACCCAGTGGTAAGGATAGTGTGCTCCATCCTGTAAATGATTGAAAAAATGCCTGACTTGTTTTTCGTTCATTTACAGGACAGAGCATGCTATCCTTACCACTGGGTCTATGCCTAAAATTTCTTTGTAAAAACAAGTTTGTTTTTTCTTTACAAAAAATGATTATAAACCTTGTTATATTCCATTTATTCTGAAACTGTCCAGAGGATTAATTTGATATATCTTTAAAACATTCTGCTGTGTGAGCTTGATATGTTATGGAAGGTAATAGCGGAGAGCTATTCAGAGAGATGGCTGCATGCTGAAATGGCTCAACTCTTTCTACAATACTGCTTCTTCAAATGAGTTTTAAGAGCCAAGTCTTTGATGTAAAGAAACCTAGTGCAGTGAGCTATAATGATGACTTTTTCACACAAGATGCAGTCACACTACAGGCTAAAGCTAACATTGGATTGTACCATCACTTTCAATTCATCCAAGTCGTTACCTTTCTCAGCATTTTAAAATCTTGGCAATTTTACTTTATTTTCTGTGACCGCACTCTTTGCTGAATGATATTAACAATTGGCTTCAAGGGAATACAATGAGCTCATCACCATGGGAGAACCGTTTCTCTATGGTGACCGATCCCATTCTTGTCAGTCTGATTTCAAGATTTTAGGAAACATTTATTCTTATTTTGAGGCAGTTTCTTCACATGATCTTAATATCACTCTTACTACTAGTGTGCATTCCTTGTAATGCACATGTAGAGTGCCTATGGAATGTTTTATCTGCTCAGTATCCTGTTAGATTTACCGCTGAATCACAAGTTATAGGCAGATGGAACTAGTGTTAACACTCTGTGCTGAATTCACTGATCTAGTATCTCCATGGTAACACATCACATTGGCCTCTGTTCAGGGGTTTTTGGTTTTTAAAGGTTTTCACACTCTCACCTGTACATTCTTTGGATGGGTGCGTGTGCATGTCTGTATTAGATGCTACAAATGCAGCCATGCTATTTGAATGAGGTATTTCAAATGGGATTTGAACTTGGATTTCACATGGGATTTCAGTATGACATGTGTAGGGACTGTTAACATGCTTTTTAAATGTCACAACTCAATTACAAACATGGCCAAAACCAACATGCTAGTTGAATGTTACATGTCACATGTGATCATACCTATTCATATATATTGCATTTTAAATGTGAAAATGCTATCTGAAAGGTGATTTTCATATTGGAAATGTGATATTTCAGATGTAAGCATGTCCTGTATTTGAGTTGAGTATTTACCAATGGTAAGGTGCTATTTGAGTCTGACTGTTTAGGAGCTGTGGACGTGAGAGACCAGGCTGAGTTTGATTTATTGCTCCAGTACCGTTAGGATGGACGAACAAACACAGCTTCCTGGCTTATTATGCCTCGGACTAATGTTTGCGGACTGTGACTGCCAGAGAGGGAGCTAGTCGTCCCCTGGGTGTGCAGAGAAAAGTCCACGAGAAGGTCACGCCCCACCCCAGCGTGCATGGACGCCCAGGGGAGTGGAGGTAGAGAGGCGTCAGACATCCCACGATGCAAAGCACCAGTAGGTGACATTTATGAGGAATTCCATCTCTGTGGCATTGCACCTACATTCTATTCTGGTCATATACTTGCAATATATCACATTTTGATTTATTTGTCATCTATCTCCATGGAAACAGATTTATTAATTTGTGTAAATTAACTAATTTGATTGATTTTCTCAATGCTAATAAGCATGACTACATTTCATGTTCCATGCAAGTAAACTGACAAGGGCCACATGTGTAAAAACAAAACCCAGGATTAATGGAGACACTATAGACTGGGTAAATTTTTAACTTTCTATTTTCTTCCCTCAACAATTCTTTGGTCAAAGATGATATGTTTCATTCGATTCTATTCAAAACAGAATTACGAATTTGAACTCGTCAAATAATACGACTCTGATATTGCACAAAACTTGTCTACGAGGAAAAATGTGTGTAGGGGCTTCCTTCCGAGCCCGAATGTGTCAAATAGACAAACTGAACTGTACTGTGTTAAAAACAGAATCCAAGTTTTCACAGGGACTCTTTTGTTATTGATAGAGCATTTACATTTGTTGGGATAAATTGCCCAGACCCCCCCCCCCCCCCCACACACACACATGCATGTGCACTGATAGGCACTGGTATCACATTAACGCCACGCAGCACAGGAGTGAAGGGATGGCATGGGGGGGGGGGGGGGGGAGGGGAGGGGGAGGGGGCGGGGGCAGTATGTGTATAGTCTGCAGCTAATTGTGACCTCAACTCAGAGCATGTGTCTGTGATGTCAGACAGGAGCATGCCAAGGCATGTGTCTGAAGGACGTAAACTATGTCAGCTTATAAGCGCTGACCAGACAATAAGATAATATACAAGATAGACAAGACAATAACACAAGTTGTTAGAACATAACTTTATTTCACATCAACTTTAACTAGAAGAGAAAACTAGTGATGACGAGTTGTTAGAACTCAGCATGTCAAGTTATTTGAGATGCGAAGACTTGATGGCGAGTTGTTGGGAATCGGCATATCCAACCTATTGAGACAAGGAGACTAGAAGACAGACTATTGGGCGACCACTCTTGTCTTCTCATCTCAACCCGTCGGCATACTGAGTTCCATTGAATCATCATTGTGTCTTCTTGTCTCAAATAAGAGGACAAGGCAAGTTGTCACAACTCTGCAATCCAAATTTGATTAAGAGAGAAAATGGGTAGACAAGGAAATCAACAAGTAGATTTATTTGATAGAAAATCTCAAGTCGACTTATTTGAGATGAGAATACGTGATGATGAGTTGTTGCAAGTGGGCTGGTTTGTGCCTCGCAACTAGCGCCCATGCTTGAGTTGCCTCTCTCACCCGGACAGTAATCCAACCCAACGAAGCACGGCGCTAACTAAATCAGCCTCCACTCCAAGGAGCCGGGAGAGTTGGTTGAGGGTGTCAGCCATCTCCGCAGCTCAGCGATCACAGTGCATGATGGGATAGGAGGCCTAGCTTTAGGGCCGGGTCAACTGCTCCTGTATCGGACATTTAAGCTTGCATATTGCCTTTAAGCTTGCATCTTACATTTAAGCTTGCTTCATACATTTATGCTTGCTTCATACACTTAAGATTGCTTCATAAATTTAAGCTTGCTTCATACATTTAAGATTGCTTCATAAATTTAAGCTTGCTTCATACGTTTAAGATTGCTTCATACATTTAAGCTTGCTTCATACATTTAAGATTGCGTCATGCATTTAAGCTTGCTTCATACAATTAAGTTTGCATCAAAACATATATCTGATTAGAAAGTTATTAACATTTTGTATATGTCACATATGACTTTATTCTCAAATAATGCACAAATTTCCAATAGAATAACAAACTATTTGGTACACAAAGGGTTATCATTTCACAATATTTATCACAAATAATCAACATGTACAAATATCCCTTACAATAGTATTGCGTCTGATACAGAAGAGCACATTCCCAAGTCATGAGAATCCCATTGACTTACTACATTTAATAATGTCAATGGTGCTGAAAGGGTTAATGCGGCATTCATATGGCATTTGTCAATTAATGCACAGGTTTTATACCCAAATCCCATGCATGTACGTCAGCAGTTTGTGTGCCACAGGAGGAGTTGATTAATTTGGAGGGGTGGTATTGAAGGAAAGAAGCTTGCAACTTGAATGAGGGGCAAAGGAAGGGGAAAACTCTTTTCATGCCACAATATAGCCCCGTTCATATACCATATACCGCTATTATTACCGATGCACATCGGTAAGCAAGTTTCCAGCGAGCGGCAAAAGCACCGTTCATATACACCCCCAAAAGCCGTAATGTTGCGGTGTTTTGGACAGCTGGACTCTCTCCAAACCAATGGTGACATGCTCCGCTCAGCCATACGAGCGGTAGGATTAGCGACCAATAGGCCAGAGCGCGATGCTTAATCCGCAACATTTACGCCTATTTTGCGAACGCAGTTTATAAGATTCGCTTACCGCAATATTGCGGTATTATTACTAGGTCTCGATCCGCGAAAAAGCCGCAAAATAAGCGCAAAAAAGGAGGAAGCAAATACCGCATTATTTGAGCGATTCCCGTTCATATACGCAGCTATCGGTAATGCATCGGCAAAATTGCCGCAAATGTTGCGCCTTTTTCGCGGATAGGCGGTGTATATGAACGGGGTTTATGAGATTGTAGGGGTATACTTAAAGAATATCTACAAGCTATAAATGCCAAGGAGAGTTATAATTATAAAAAGTTGTCATAAATACTCTCTAATGGGATTAAGGTAGTTACTGACAGGGTATGGCAGTACATGTCAAACAGGGCTTACAAGGCTACAGAGAACGGCTATCCTCAATTTTGAAATAGCCTAATTAACGAAATGACTTTATCATGTCGCCCTATCTCTCTCTTTCTGTCTCCCTGTATTCCTATTTCTCTTCCCTCTTTCTCTGTCCAATTATCTTTATCCTACTCTATATGTCCTTGTGCCTCTCTTTCTTTCTCCTTCTCTCCCTACCCCCCTTGTTTTCTTTCTATCTTTTCCCTTTCCCACCATGTCACTGTAGAGGAACTCAAAGTCCCTCATACTGCTGAAATCTGACTTTGTCTCATCCAGTGAAGATGTGAAAATAATTTCTCCATGCATATGTGCAGTGGAAAAGTCTCACCTGCTACTTGATGATGTCCATACCGAAAGGAAAAAGGAATCCAGTTATACTTATATTTAAGTGCAGTTTCTTAATCATCACCTTTTTCTTTGTTAAAAAAACAGATAGCATGACTACACATGTAGTTGACCAGTGATACAAGCAGCAGAAAAGAGTTCAATGCAAGAAGTATTGGCATCTAGAATACCTGTATGATGAGGCCAATTTAATACCTTTCATTTTAAGAATCTTCTTTCAAGCAGATTTCATACTGTGCATGTAGGTGATGGGAAAAGAAACCCTTTCTATTTATTGCTGGCATCCTTATGAGCCGTTCTCACAGCAATAACAATTTATGAACTTAAACTCTCATATTCAAAAGTCAAATAAACAAAAATGACACAGCCAATTTGATACCCGCCATTTTAAGAACCTTCTTTCAAGCAGACTTCATACTTTTTTTACTAATGGAATTCTGTTGAGTCGTTACCCACAATGCCGTTCACTCTTGATGTGTGTGCTCACCTCATAGGAGACGCAAAGAGTAACACTTGCACGCTGCCCTCTGCCGGAGACGGTTTTTGATGTGGTTGTGTGTGTCGTGCAGTCACTGATTGACGCGTCAAGAGCTGCGTGTTTGTCAAGCGAGGGCAGGCTGTAGGCCCATTAACGTCGGCAGTGTTTACCCTATGGAGGGTGATTAGGACCCGTTCTGTTTGTCTTCCTGCCTCATCCTCTTCGCTCTCCTTATCGCTCACCTCATCCACAGCAGCGTTCCCACGACGACCACCATCAAGAAGGCACCGCATTCTCAACGGGGGCATCTTCATCAAACTGGGATTGCAAAATCACTCGCTACTTTTGAATCAAGCAGTCAAAAATAGTGAACTATTGGGTTGATTAAGAAGCACTGTTGCATTGTTTTCAGTCTGTTTTTGCAGAGAAGCCCGATCAGTTTCTTAGACATCTTCATGGTCAAGAGAAGATCGAAGTACTTAAACGGGATGGAGATCGTTTTGTATGGATGAGGTAGTCTTGACGTTAAACTATTCTCTACGTGCACTGTCACTTCATCCCAACTTTTGTCAACTTTCCAATAATAATGTGGAGAAATGGAGCAAACGTTTTCTTCTGCATTGATTCTTGTAGTTTCTCATCCACTGTTCATGCTCATATTTACGCTGTAGCACAAACATTGTCATTTTATGAATGAGAAAATATCGCATTGTGTCTGGTCCCAAGGTTTCAGGCCTTGTGTGTCAAACAACACCTTAAATCATGTTATGCTTTATTTTTATAGGAGGGATAACATTTTTTCACATGGACTCTTTTCTTTATTTGTGGGGACTATTTTTTGTGTGTTGTTTGAAATGAGTTACCCTTACCCCTCCCGATGCGTTTTTTGCGATCATTTATTTAGTGAATCGTGTGAACAACGCCCTCCTGTGTCTCGCTCCTTATCACTCTGGCCTTGCATCAACATTGTAACACTCAGACACTAATGGTTATCTAGCAGTGGACTGGGCTGAACTTTACTCCGGGCCAGGTTGTCAGACGGCTGTCTCGGCTTCTTGTAAACCAGACATGTTTAAGATCCATGTTCACATTCCAATGTTTACCAAATACTGGCCATATCTATCTCCAAGCATTTATGAAGGAGGAGTCACCTGGTAGAAATTTAAGATCAAACAGTAAGTCACTATTAGCAGTACCTTCCACTTATACTTTGTTATGGTACCTGAGGCATGATTCACCAAGATGTGTGTAAGTTACGCATTAATTTACGCATGACTGGTGACCTGTTCTTGGGTGCCAAATTGGATTCTCAATGATTTGATTCCCATCAGCTAAAGTTGAAATCCGATCTTTGTCAATCAAAATTCTTCTTGTTAGCAAATGTCTGAATACAAAGTTTATGATTTGTCAAATTTGATTAGCACTGTAGGAAATTCACTCCCACTGTGTTGAAACAGGAACTAATCTCCTTTAGCCCAAGAACAGATCACCAGTCATGTGTAAAGTCTTGAGTAACTTACGCACATCTTGATGAAACAAGGACCAAGTGCTTGCCCTTATCTTGGGAATAATCAACCTGAATGAGATAAACTAGCAGACTAAACAATGACATTCAAGAGGCCAGAGTAGTGTCCCAGTTGACCGTTAACAGTAAAAGATTCCCATACTCCAGCTCAGTTTTTAGATCGCGAGCATCAACATGCTCTCAGGTAAAAATGCCATTATCCAAAGCCCTTCTGCTCTTGTTTTCCAATCTGTTCTCTTTGTGAGTGAATACCTCTGGATTATTTGTTGTATGCATGCATAATTACTCCTTTTCCTGCATATGGTTCATTGTTTTTGTGTTGTTATGGACAAGGAGACTATCCAGTCCGCACACTATGTCCATATAGGCAGCTCAGATAGCTGATAGCATGGGATTTATCCACAGAGGCTTTCAGAGATAATCATTGCATACAATTAACCCAGAAGTATCCGCTCATAACAAGAATGGATTGGTAAACAAGAGCAGAAGGGATCAGCTTAGGAAAGTGGCATTTTTACCTGAGAGCATAAACATATTTTGATGCTCACGATCTAGAAACTGAGCCTGAATACGGGAATCTTTTACTGTGAACGGTCATCGGGGACATGACTGTTTCTCTGTTTCTGTTGTTTAACTCATTCAGGTAGATTGTTCCACAGATGAGGGGATGCTGCCTGGAAAGATCAGAAACAATAACATTGTACATGTAAATCAAGGAAAGTTTGGAAAGAAGAGTTGTGTCTCTTTTTTGGTTTACCGTTTTTCCATCATGATGTGGCCATCTGCTTCTGATTAGTTTTCTCCTCTTCTCAAAGTCAGCTTTGTTCTGGTGTCTCCAGAGTCATGCATTTATATACAAAAAACACAACCTGATATATATCTTGGATCACGCGCAAAATGCAATTTTGAAATGCATAAATATTATCACAACCCACACCCGATGTGGATAGCTACCTACCTCTTTATGGCAGGCATGTTTTAAAAATTTAAGATTGGTTTAGAAGGAGAGAGAAGGAGAGGTGGAGTGAAATCTATCCCGTGCTCTGATTTCTCCCAAACTTGTGCCACCCCTGGGGAGGTTTTAGCAGGATGGAAGGAGCAGGTATGGGCAGAGAGACTTTATTGGTGAAACCCAATCTGTCTGTCTCCTCATCCAACCTGCTCCAAAGAGGATGGGGAGTCTGCCACTCACTCTAAACCCTTTCTGTATCAAGAAATAAGTATCCAATGTGTTAGGTCTGTGCTATGAGAGAATCTATTATATAATGAATTAAGATCATATTTGATATGTTTTAATTTGCTTGGATCACGTTTAAAAAAGCCTGTCAATCATGTATTTCTGAGTGAAATTAGGAACTAAATCCATCTAACATGTTTCGAATCTTGAAGCAGAATTTTTGAATTTGTTTCACATCATATGTTTATTACATCTTGTGTTTTAATTAACATAAAGAGATAATGGATGATGTCTAAAGTGGGCATGTGTTGATATGGGTTGGAAGGGCTGGGCTGGGGCATGTGGGGTGGGGTGGGTGGGGTGTGTGTCTGTGAGGTGGATGTGTGGGGTGTGTAGGGTGTGGGGATGGGGTGGGTGGGGTGTGTGTCTCTGAGGTGGATGTGTGGGGTGTGTAGGGTGTGGGGATGGGGTGGGTGGGGTGTGTGTCTCTGAGGTGGATGTGTGGGGTGTGTAGGGTGTGGGGTGGGGTGGGGTGGGTGAGGTGTGTCTGTGAGGTGGGTGTGTGGGGTGTGTAGGGTGTCAGGGTGGGGTGCAAGGGGTGTGTATCTGTGGGGTGGATGTGTAGGGTGTGTAGGGTGTCGGTGTGGGGTGGGAGGGGTGTGTGTCTGTGGGGTGGGGTGTGAGGGTGGGGGGTAGGTGTGTGTGGTGTGTAGGGTGTGGAGTAGGGTGTGGTGTGGGGTGTGTAGGGTGTGGTGTAGGGTGTGGTGTAGGGTGTGGGGTGGGGTGTGAGGGTGGCCGCCAAACAGTTTATATGACTAATGTATGAGCTGTTACTTTAGTGAAGGTTTTATTTAAATGACTTGTGTGAATCACTAAAAGGTCATGAATTTAATATGCAATGGTATTGCCACATCATATTAAATGCAAATGCAGCTCAAAACAATAACATATTTTCCTTGCCTTGCTTGTGTGTCAAGATTAGATAGTAACACAGGATAGCACTTGCATGTTTTCTTCCATTCCAGTAACATGAACATGTATACTTACTGCAATTAAGTGGGAATAACGGGTTATATGGGCAATGTACATGCAAGAAGTCAGGGTGTCAATTGCAAAAAGAACAACATGGAAAAAATCTGTGACCTTGTCATCTCATAGTATATGAGCTTATACAGTATACATTGTTGCGCGTATGTTCATGTAATACATTAGATTTAAGTGACATTGATTTTTTTTGCCCGGCTGACATGATGCATCGTGTAGAGCAAGCTGCAGGTGATGAGGAGAAAGAAGGTCTCAAGGTCATAGGGATGGATGCACAGGGCTGTGGCAGGAAACGGCAATTAAAATATAGAGATCTGGCCATTAACATGTTAACATGATCCACCTACAGAGCATTACAGCTACCAGGTATGGCAGCTTGTAGTCTATTGAAGGGTGCGTGTGTCAGAGGAGGGAGAGGAAGAAGAACAAAGAAGGGGGAAAAGAAGATGAAGGAATAACTAAAGAAAATTAAAGGAAAATAAAAGGTATGAATGAGAGAAGACGATGCAAGAGAAGAAGAAATGAGGAAATAGAAAAAATAAAGATGAGAGGATTTTGTTGGAGGACAACCATGAGACAGAGGAAGAAAAAAAGATGAAGGAGGATTAGTCGGGGAAAGAAAATCGGGGAAGAAAGAAAGGTTAATAAATTGAGGCCCTATTTCTGTTTTGTGGGGGATATGGTTCCTGTTTTGTTTTATTGATAGTTAGAAATGAACCATGAATATGAATATATAACAACGCTGCACTGTCAGGCCACTGTGTATGTCTTGCTGTTTACCTGAGGCCTTATCACGGGCATCACATTATTATTACCATCGCTCTAATCCATATAGACACTAAAACCAGCATAGGTACTCATGTTACTATAGTAACTGGTGCTGTTGCCATGAGCAACCAGGTGTGCATAAACAGTCACTGCTTAGTAAGTAAAGTGAAGTCATTATGCCTGCCTTAAGGATCTGACTTATACTGCAGATGTGTTGTTGTGTTCATACCTCCACAGTATATCTATCACTAGTTTAAACTATAATCAGTTGCAGTGGAGTATTATGTGCATGGCTTGGGCAGACAGAATTACACTTTGACTTACTTTAGTTTTGTTCTTTTTAGTTCAGCTTCATTTCTAGCAATGGCAGGAAAGGTAGAGGGTAGGAGAGGTAGAGGAAGGACATGGATGAGTTGGATGACCAGTCTGAACGCATGGATTGCAGAGAGAGGTGTAGGTCAGCGGGAGGTGGAGCTGATCCTGAAGGCTAGGAACAGAGATTTGTGGCACATCGTAATTGCTGATGGCTCCGGGTACATCAGAGAGAGAGAGAGAGAGAGAGAGAGAGAGAGAGAGAGAGATTTCTTCTTGAGTGATCAATACTAATTAATTTTGAACATTAGGTACTAATAACATGTACAAACAATGTCATTAGACCCAATCCTAGAGAGTATCATGTAAATGAATATGCAATACAGGAATTAAACTTACAGCGTGAGTTTGCTTATCTTACAAAAATTAGCCACCAAAGTGATCGTAAATAGACTGCTCTAAATCTAAATATTTCAGTTGGAATCAGCATTTGTGAATATAATAACTACATTGTAACATGTACATGAGTACTCTTCAACCTAGACAATATATGCAATCTTTATAAGCAGGTGATCTTCATGTACAGGCTCTTTACAATGCAGGATTCAATGAGAGAAAGAGTTCCAGGGAGCATCCCCCACCCCTCAACCCCGCCCCCCCCCCCCCTCCACCACTCCCTACAGGGAACTATGGACAGGTGGTTGTTGTGTCTAAGCACCTGTGAACTACTGATTGGGTCATGTGGATTATTTTATAGTGCCTTTGTGTCTATATTTGTTTAGGACTTCTGGGCCCTGTTGCATAAAACTAACCATTAATGGTAATTCTGCCATCAATTTTAAGTACCACTGAAACATTGCTTGACAGCCAATCAAATTTAAGGTTACCATAGAGGTTGCCATAAGTTTTATGCAACAGCACCTAGGTTTATCCTCATGGGCTATTGTTCACTTAAACATGTTATTTAAAAAAAGAAAAGCGAAAACAAAATCAGGTTTCTTTATACTTAAGGTCATTAAATCAACTTCATATGCGAGCCTATGGTGTGTGCCTATCAGAACATGCCACAGTTGGCGCTCAGACCATAGCCGCCATAGTAATACATATGTGGAGTCCACTTCTCTTGCACAAATCTAGAGGTTTCTAGAGCGTCAAGCACCCAGCTAGTCGGCCCCAACCCTCCTGCCTTAACACTTGTTCACATGCCCGTGGCATTTAAACCCATTTATGAAGATGAGCGGAGCTGCCCTGTGTCTGTATGTGTGTATGCGTGTATGCGTGTATGTGTGTATGTGTGTGTGGTGGAGTGGAGGATTGGTTGGAGCGAAGTAGTAATAATTGCAGGGACATTACTGCTGGGAGAACGGGTTTGGCTTGCGGGGTTAATCAGGAAATATGGTAAACGCGTCGAGTGATAAATAGGAGTATTCGTCTATTCGCTGTCAATGCCAGATCGGTTGAGGATAGCAAGCGGCTTGAGGCATGAAGAGGGAATGTCAGTTAGTCAGCACTGATGGGAGAGAGTGCGAGTAAATGTGTCCATGGTCAGTGTGTGTGTGTTTGTGTGTGTGTGTGTGTGTGTGTGTTTGTGTGTGTGTTTGTATTTGTGCATGTTTTTTTGTGTATTTATGTTTGTGCATGGGTGTGTGTTGCTTGTGTGTGTGTGTGTATGTGTGTGTAAATGTGAGTGTGTGTAAAAGTAAATGTCCATGTGCGTGTGCATGTGTGTGTGTGCGTGTGTGTGTGTGTGGGTGTGTGTGGGTGTGTGTATGTGCGTGTGAGTGTGTGTGCGGTGTTTGGTACTTAAATAGAGTGTAAACATGATAGTGCAGAAATGCTACCCAGTGTAAATTTGCAAAGTGGTGTTGCCCACATTCTGGCGAGTATAGCCTAAGTGATGTCAGTAATGAGACAGTGATCAATTGCATCCAGTGGCTCTCCATGCATGCAGCTGGTTGCTAAGAAAGGAAGATGCAAACTGATTCAACGAAGCCCCCAGGGCATTCTGCCTTAATCAAGATGGCTGCCTCATGAATCAGCAATATTGAATGCACATGACAGCTCACAACCAATAATACATGCTACATGCATGTCGTTCTATTGATATATATGTACACATTCATCTATGGTATAATCTCAATTATGCTTAGGAAAAAACAGTCATTCATGTTACCTGAAGGTTGGTCCCAGATATGCATTTATGTGTACAGTACAGCTCAAAGGAATTGGCACGGGTAAAGGGAAAGGGAAGAAAGGGAAAGAGCCACAGTTTTAAACCGCAGTATAGTTTGTCCAGTTCAGCATGAAACACAATGCTTTAGCCTAAAAATCATCATGTATCATGCTGAACTGGATAAAACATACCACGGTTCAAAACTGCGGCTCCTTCCCTTTCTTCCCTTTCCCTTTACCCGTGCCAATACCTTTAAGCTGTAGTGTATGCATGTAAAATTGTCTCGTTTGACAACTCCCCATTGCTATTTTACACAATGCTCATGCCTCCTGTATTGTATTTGTAGGATTAGGTACAGGGTATGGCCATGACAATACTCCGTGTTCCCCCCATGTAAGACACAGTGTCTCTCTCTAATTGAATCAAGGCTCAGCCAAGCTTGGGTAGGCCAGTACCCATGATTCAATTTGGGCTCCGTGACGGGGCTAAAGGTTACTTGGAGACTGATGGGCCCTCAAGTCTCGTTGTGTTCAGCCGAGTGGACTGACTCATTCTTTCTGTGTCAGCTAGGAGGAGCGGAAGGGAAGTTTTAACCCTCTCAGTACTGAGTTTTGAAAGCCACATTGGTTTGTTATACATGTGTGTGCCCATCGCACCGAGAAGGTTAATAAGAACAATATCAGATCCAGATTCTGGGAGGGTGACAATGTCTCAGACTCAGTTGTAACCCTTTTAGTACCAAGCTATGAAAGCCTTATTTTTTATTATTTGTTACAAATAAGTGTGCCCATGACAACAATATGGGCAATTCCACAGGTTTGGTTAAAGTTATGTAACATGAGTAACCAAAGCTTTTTTATTTGATTGAAAAAGAAGATTCTGTGCTGAGGATATGATTGTGTGTCATGAAAAGGTGGACAGTTTGCTTCCTAAATAGTCATTTAATAATTTCTGCAAAACTATAACAGAAAATAGAATGAAGAAGCTTTGGTTACTCACGTTCCATGACTTTAAACTAACCTGTGGATTTGCCCATAAGGTTAACCCTCTCATTACCAAGCTATGAAAGCCCTATTGGCTTGTTACACATAAGTATGCCCATGGGACTGAGAATGTTAACTAGTGGAGAAACATTAGCTTGTGACATATTTACCATAAACACCATGGCCCTGTTTCATAAAGCTTGTTGTAAGTTATGAATAGATTTACGCACAACTGGTGGCCTGTTCTTAGGTACCAAATCACATTCTCAATGATTTTGATTCCCATGAGCTAAAGTTGAAATGTGATCTTTGTAGATCAAACTTCTTATTGTCAACAAGCACCTGAATAAAAAGTTTATGATATGTCAAATTTGAGTAGATTTGGGGAAATTTACTCCCATATTCAATACACAAATTTTTGTGGATGTCTATCAAACAACGAGCCACTCATGGTATTGGTCTACCCCCCCCCCCCCCCCCGCCCCAGGCATTGGCTGCATGCTAATTAGGACTGGTTTCACAGACCGCATTGGCTAATTAACCATGCTGTACTTAGCATCTTGATGGCACAGCTGCACTTCTTCACTTATTTATACCAGGAAGGTGTTAGAACTGGAGTCGGAACGAAGAGTAATTTATTCATACACCAGTCGCGATCATTGATACCACAATAGAATATTTTACGCGTTTGGTTCTTTGATCCAGTGATGACCGCCGCCAAATATGCAAGACAAATTTTGGATGCATTTAGAGGAATATACAATCTGCATGCGCAGAAGATTTCAGAACCACTTCATGTACTGAAGTACATGTGCAGTAGTAGTACATCTTATAATGATACGAATCTGTGAATTTCAGATTATATTGTTGCGTCGTTTTTGTGATAAATCAACAATACTGTAGAAAACATGTCAGAAAAATGCCTCAATATCGCACATTGGGCAATCATATTTCCTTACAAATATCTTGTAAATCGTTTATTGAGTGTTTCACCTTCCATGGAAACAATGTCGATTTCGTGTCCGGAGATGTCCGAAAACGATACGGACCAAATTCTTTCTACAATTTTATCAAAATTTCCCTTCGCTCACCTCCAAACTAATTCCCAGTGTGTGTAATAAGATCAGCTATGAACTCCCAGCGAAGGCTGAACGGTTGACATATTTCTCAAAACAGATTTTCTTTTGTTATTCAGAGGAAGGCACTGCCTCATTAGAAATACAGCGTATTGTTTAAAACACCTGAATGTCTTGAATTTTTATGAGGCGGTGGTCATCATAGATCAAAGGAAGTCTATCCGAGCGCAGTCCATCCATGATAGGTCCATGTTTATACACACTGCAAGATTCCTATACAGTTTGAATGCCAACGTCTTCCATTTCATTCTTTCTCTTTCTTTACCATTTATTCTCTCTTTTGCTCTCTTTCTATCTCTTTTTCTTTCACTCTCCAATCTTTCTCTCTCTGTCTCCCTCTTTCTCTTACTCTTTTTTTTTTACTTTCTCTTTTTATTCTATCACTCTGTCTTTCTCACTCTGTCTCTTTATCTCTTTCTTCCATTTTACCCATTTTCTGTCTTTGTCTTGCTCTTTCCATATTTTGTTTCACTCTCTATCATTTTGTGTATATGTATGTTGCTCTGTATGTCTGTGTGTATGTCTGTCTGGATTATTACTGTGGAAGCAATGCCCCTTTATCTCTTTCTACTTGACTGTCTTGGTCTATTCTTGTCCATACATGTGACACCTTCTGACATTTAATCTTTGTTCTCTATCTTCTGCCCTGTCTGTCCCTTCATGTAGAAACATAGCCTAAGTGTTTCTGATAATGGCTCTTAAGTAGCCAGCCAAAGTACATCTCATAGATCATGTCCAATAGTACATTGCTGAGGGTGTCCCCTTCATCCATTTCTGCCCAGCGAGCTTCCAAGCAATGCTGCTACAACCATGTCCACATCAAGCCTGCTCCGGGCTTGCCTTCCAATCATAATTGGCCCGTTTCTACGAGCATCTCCTTGGCAGCGAGCGGGCTGCATCAATTAAACGACTCCCCCATCTCACGGTCCTGTGCCGCCGAACATAGTCGCGAGCTTGTTCGTTTGGGCAAACTTACTGCCGCCGAGCTGCCATATCTATTACGCGCATGATTACTCCATCAAATTGTGTGGCGAATTCCACCAAAAAGGTTTCAGCTACATACGTGTTCATGTGAGAGAGTGTTTTTATGATTGTAGATATATTTTCTGTGTGATCAATTTGTTTCATGATTTACAAACCTTCCTCAGCCAACACATTCCACACAAGGCTGTGATAATTGTTATATTATGTTTCAGGAAATATTAAGAGCTAGTAAACAGAGGGTGCAACAAGATATTAAAGGGGGTTTGCAAGAATGTGAATTTTCTCCTCCGAGACAGACGATAAACAGCTAGGGGAGAAAACGGGATACTGCCCAGCTACGAGTCCAAATCGTTTTGATTGAAAGAAACTAGCACAGATTTTGATGATGATGATTGTGATGGTTATGGTGATGGTGTTGGTGTCGGTGTTGGTGATGGTGTTAGTGTTAGTGTTGGTGTTGGTGATGATACTGATGATGATAACGATGTATGATTAGAAATTCTGAGCAAAGTAAACTTGTGATACTAAAGAAACAGCTCAAAAATTTTGCCTGGTATCTCACAGGAGACACACTGAAATGTTCAGAAACTAACGTAATGCATTGTGTTGTGCATTTTACCAGATTTGCAGGGCGCTAGAATGATTTGAAATCCATCTTTCACAAATAAACATCTCCATGTTGGGGTTAGATTAGTGTGGAAGCTAGGACCTGTTTCCACCAAACATAACCAGTCCTAATAAAAGCAGCTGTAATGTCGGTCATCACGTGGTGATGATGCCATCTTTTGTTATTGTTAAATGCTTATAATGGTGTAAATAACAATTGCTTCACCGTCAGCAGGACTTTAATTTAAGGTCATCATCAGATTTTATTAGATCAGTTATTTTTTTTATGTCAAGCTGTGTTAACTAACTCTCATTTCTCATACTCCCATTATTTCAAAACTCATTTGCTATAGTGAAACTGTCTCACTTTGTGGAAACACCCCACGGTCTCTGCACCCACTTTCTGTGGTATTGATCCGTGTCTTGTCAAATACGTCTTGGTTTCTCTCCATCAATTCTCCTGATTGGTTGCTCTAATTGGTTATGGCTTGTGTGTGTGTTGGGGATGGGGGAGTCAGGGAGATGTGGAGGGGGGGGGGTGGGGAGTGGGGGGGGGGTAGATGAGGAAGATAGCAAGAGGGAAGTAGGAGTGACACAGAAGAAAAGAGATATTTAGAAGAGAAAGGTGGAGGGGGTGGGGAGATAAGTGGTGCTGTGGAGGGGGGGGGGGGCGTGTGGGGAGAGAGATAGCAGGAGAAAGTAGGAGTGAGACAGAAAAGGAGAGACCTTTGAAGAGAGGTGGAAGAGGTGGGGAAGTGATGGGGGGGGGGGGGCAGGAGCAGGCGTGTAGAAGAAAAAGATAGCGGGAGAGAAGTAGGAGTGAGACAGAAGAAAAGAGACATTTGAAAGAGAGTGGGGCAAAGAGAGGGGGAGAGGAGAGAGGAGCGGGAGGGGGGGGGGGTGGAGGAATAGCAATAGAAAGACACTAACTTCATCCAGGGACAGACAGAGAAATATAGGAAATGATTGGAAGGGAGAGAAGGCAAGTATGGGAAATCAATGGAGATGACGAAATTGTATGCTGCCAGTGGATTTATTATTAGATAGTTCACCTAGGAAATTATGCAAATTGCATGTACTCCTTTCTTAATGTAAAGCCCTTTACAGTGTTAGTTTACTCTCCACATAATGGGGAGTGTATCCAAGGTGTGAAGTGTCCTTTGGCTGGGATTGTGCTTGGCTCTTTGCTTGCTCACCATTACAGCTGCTCCCAGGAACAATGTGTGAATGTGCAATGTCTTCTTTCTATTGTCACCTTGCATTGTGCCTCTTCCATTGTCACTGTGATCTATTCCTTGTCACTATATACCAGCAGCAGACCCCTACCTTTACACCCACCCATCACCCCTCCACCCCTCTTCGCTCATTTTCTCTCCTTCTTCCTACCCCTTTTCTAAGAAATAATGGTTAAATGTGCAGTAACCTCATGGGCTACCGAACAAATGCCCCCACCCCCCCAAGGTGCTCACACTCACTATGTTCTCTTGTCCTGTCTCACCCAACCTTCTTGACCTCTCCTCCTGATCTTCCTGTGGCTCAACCCCCCCTTGTTTTCTCTCTCCCCCTCCCTCTCTCTCTCTCTCTCTCTCTCTGCCTCTCTCTCTGTCTCTCTCTTTCTCTCTTTCACTCCCTCCCTCTTTATCTCTGTCTCTCTCTCTCTTTCTTATCTCCCCCTTCCCCTCTCTCCATCTCTTTCTCTTTTTTCTTTCTTTCTTTCCCTTCCTTACTTGTTCTTTCCCTCTTCTTCCTGTCTGTCTCTCTCCCCCTCTTTCCCCCCTCTTTCCCCCCTCTTTCCCCCCTCTTTCCCCCCTCTTTCCTCCATCTCTCCACTTCTCTCATTCCTTCTCTCTCTCTCTCTCTCTCTCTCTCACCCCTTTCTCTGTCTCCAGACATGTCTCATTTTCTTCTTGATTCCTCCTCCTCAGTGTCCCTGTCTATTCCTCCATCCATACCAGCTTATCACTCTGTGTACTTTTCAACACCAATATTCTCTCTTCTGCTCCCTGCCAAATTCTGTATCATCATTTCTCCTTGAAATGTTCATCTAGTTCTCCTGTACCCTCTCTTTCATGGACTGCATCTTTAGCATTTAAAAGCTGGGCTATGGTAGCTGTAAATTCACGATCAGCTTCTGACAAGAATAGTTCTCCTAATACCACTGATTTACATATGTGTGGTGATGTGAAATGCAGATTGTGTTCATTGTGTTGGCAGGCAGCTTTGGGTAGCATGCGGTGCAATCCTGCGTCACACGCCCACCTCTTTGACACGCCCACCTCTTGACATTCATGAAGACTGTTCACGGCTCTCCCTCTCACCAGCCTGGACTTGGAGATGTGTCCACATGGCTGATCTGTCTGTCTGTCTGTCTGTCTGTCTGTCTGTCTGTCTGGATGTCTGTCTGTCTGTCTGTCTGTCTGTCTGTGTGCCCAGTAAAAACATCTTACCTGTTGTGGGAAGGCAACTAATAGATCTGTATCATTCTTTATCATATTTATTGTTAGACCAGCTCCATTTTTATAACGTGCCATTTATCATCAGATTAGCCCTGTTTGTTAGCATTTATCATGAATAATTGGATGTAGATCTGTTTGAAACCATTTCTTCAGGAATTATATAAGATCAACTCTGCTGTAACTGTGTACCAAGAATCGTTTAATTAATTTGAAGGTAGCCCATCCCTTTTGCAGATGCAGTATCTATATATAGCATGTTGCATTTAAACAGCTCTATATTTTTTTAGCCTGCAAAATAAATATACATGACATTTAAAAAACAGTGAATGTCTAGACTTAATTCCAAAGAACCAAGTGACATGGAATGTGGGATTTTTTTTTAATTTAAAGTTACATTCAAATGATTTGAACGGAAATAATGTATGTAATAATGTGAACATGCCATGATTATGGATACTCCTCCTTTGTGTTTGGACTCATCCATTGGCGTACAGAATCATTATAATATATGAACCCTGCATCCATCTTCTCAAATTAATTGGTGCCTAATCTTCATGCCTGAGTTGCAGTATCGATTCTGCAATGAGATGAAGTCATTATTTACAGCCTGCAGTCTGCAATAGGAAACTCCCATATATGTCGCGAGGATCTTTGACCTATTAAAGCTGCATCTTGTTGACTGACACTGTCAGAGAAATGAATTACCCTGAAATCAATAATCAAATTTAGGTCAGAAATGGCGCAGTCGTACGGCCTTTGTCCTCCCTCAGACCGTTCCCGAGCCAAAACCATGGCAACGGAGAACAGGCAAAGAGATGGAGCTGAGACACAAGTTGTTGTGAAAGATTCAAATAGAGGAGATGATTGTGGGAACAGCCAGTGAACCATTCTAATATTTATGTAAATTGTGTGCATGCACTGCAACTAATCTGTTGTATATGTTGACCCTCAAAATCTTCTGACGAGAGGTTGTCTTCATGAAACTTTCCATAAATTTGAGATACAGGTTTGAAATGGGCATTGGCGTGAAGATATTAATTGAGTTTGTAATCCTGTGTGTGTAATATCCTGCTTTGCCTTACAGTGGAGATTGCATTGTGGTATTAAAGATACCGTCAAAGGAAAGAGGAGATCAATACTGAGAGAAAGAGAGAGATAGATAGATAGAGAGAGAGAGAGAGAGAGAGAGAGAGAGAGAGAGATAGAGAGAGAGAGAGAGAGAGAGGGGGGGGGGCAGAAAGAAAAGAAAATGGGAAATTACCCATGTTTTATAGGAGAAAGAGGGTTACAGAGAGTTTGTGGAAGAGAGAGGGAGAGAGCATAAATGATAACTACATGTATTTTTACCGTTATTTCACTTGTACTCCTGAAAAATTGTATAGGAATACTAATCAATTCAAGTATTCTATATATGTTATGGACAGAGTGTATTATCTGTCAGCTAGTTTATGTCTCTATGTTTGCATTCTGGTTTGCACCCATATAGATTGCTCACTGGGTTTGTATATTTCTACATCTGCAGGTGTTATCCCTAGTTGTATAAAGTGCTAACTAATTTTTGTCTCTATTATGTGCTACAGTTGTTGTCTCTGGGCCGTAGTGTTAAGTGAAATCTGGTTTATATTGGTGTAAAGTGCTAACTAGTGTTTATCTCTATATGTGTACTACAGGTGTTGTCCCTTGGCCCTAGTGTTAAGCAAAGTCTGGTTTACACCAGTATAAAGTGCTAACTAGTTTTTATCTCTATATGTGTACTACAGGTGTTGTCCCTTGGCCCCAGTGTTAAGCAAAGTCTGGTTTACACCAGTGTAAAGTGCTAACTAGTCTATGTCTTTATGTGTGTGCTGGAGGTTTAAGCGTTGGGTCCTAATGTGTATACACCTGTATAAAGTTCTAATTATTTTATCTCTATCTTATTTGCTGCAGGTGTTGTCGCTGGGTCCTGATGTCTGTACACCTGTATATTACTCTAATTCGTATATTATTCTGTCTCTATCTTATTTGCTGCAGGTGTTGTCGCTGGGTCCTGATGTGTATACACCTGTATAAAGTTCTAATTATTCTGTCTCTATCTTATTTGCTGCAGGTGTTGTCGCTGGGTCCTGACGTGCTACCAGAGTACAAGCTGCAGTCTCCCCGCATCCACAAATGGACCATCCTCCATTACTCCCCCTTCAAGGCAGTCTGGGACTGGGTCATCCTACTGCTGGTCATGTACACGGCGATCATTACGCCTTACAACGCCGCCTTTCTGCTGACCAGTGAGACACTAGGCACTGCCGCCACACCCCTCCCCACGGTCAAGCCTGTGGAGGAGACAACGACCACGGAGAAGGAGGGTGCCAAGTACGACAACCCTGTCTTCATCATCGATCTCATCGTCGATGTCATGTTCATCATCGATATCCTGATTAATTTTAGGACCACGTACGTGAACAAGAACGATGAGGTTGTGTCGCACCCGGGGAAGATTGCCGTGCACTACTTCAAGGGCTGGTTCCTCATTGACGTCGTGGCCGCTATCCCCTTCGACCTCCTCCTCATGGGCTCAGAGACTGACCAGGTGAGAGCTCATGTCTCATGGTAACCTTTTCTGTACTGAATCCTCATTATGCGGGCTGGCTTTTATCTACTTACAGTTGAGGCCAGAAGCTTACATACACCCAGGAAATTCAAAGAAAAGTTGACACAAACATCATAAAATTGACTGCACCTTAAAAAATATTTGTGCTGTCATGACGAATTTGATATCAAACAAAGGGGTATGTCATGCCCCTTCCTCACATTGCTTTGTCATCAGGAGCTGAAAAATATTTACATGTAGTTTTCCCCCCAAATTCATATTTTAGACAAATTAAAGATGTAAAAATTGACAAACATATCATATTTGTGCTAGTTTCTTCTTAACACAAACATTTCAGATTACGCTTTCAGACATGCCAACCACTACGATTTTGTCGTATTTAGTACGATTCTTAGTACTGAATACGACAGTACGATTTTCCTTTAAAAAATACGATTTTCAAAAAAAAAAAAAAATCTTATTTTGTGTGTGTGCCATATTCAATGGCGAAATGTCCATTCTGTTTTGTAACGTATCCTACCAGCATCTCACATTAGCAATTTGGGGATGTTCATTGGTTCATCGAGCACACCAGTCATGACAAAATCATGCATATTCAACCAACGCTCCATAAAAAATGCCCGATGTAGGAACTGTAAGAGACATTCATCCGTTTTTTTTTTTAATACATTTTTTGCTGGTAAAATACAACTTTTTGGATTAAAGAATACAGTTTTTGAACTCCAGAAGTTGGCAGGTTTGGTTTAGGTGACTTCGCTGATCTTTATTCTAAGATCCAAATAGATGCTCTCATACTATTGTGATAGCATGTGTTGGCACTTATACATTTCAGCGAAGATGTCTCCCATTATTGGAAATACTGTAATCGGTATGGGATGAAAAGAGTGAAGATCAGATAAAAGAGCAAACATTTCACTTTCCCATTGTTACCAGTAAAACATTTTTCTAACATTTTCCTGGCTTGGGGCCAACAGGCCACTGGTCATGTTGAGTTTCGTGAAAATCTGATTTTTCACTCAAAAATACGATTTTTGAGGATATTCAGTCTAATTTTTTGTGTCAAGAGGTTGGCATCTCTGCTCTTTTTGTTCAGTGGTGACATATGATAGAAAATGTAATATAAATCATAGATTTGACATTTATATATTTCTGTAAAACGATGCTTGAAAATAGGATAACAAACAATAGAATACATTTGGCGCGAACATTACTTTTTTTCTTCAAAGAAAATTCCACCTGAATTATAATTTAATCCCAACATCATTCCAATCATGTGAAAGAACTTAATACGTTCTTTCATTTGATACCAAATTCGTCAAGGTAGTATTGATATTTCTGAAGATATAGTACATTTTTTGATTGGCAAGCGAACAAATTTAACTGAATTCCATGGGTGTATGTAAACTGTTGGCCTCAACTCTATATATTAAGCAGCATGACTCTCATGTAAGCTGCTGTTCTGACAATAGATGACAGGCTATGAATGAACTTCAAATATCTTATAGGACACCATTAAGCCATACCTCTTTGGTTACTGCAATTCAATGTCAAATTTTGACATCCTTAAGGTTCAGAAAGCCAAAGAATTTAATCTTGAGGAGCAGGCTAAGTTATTCTCTAGGAGACAGCATACTGCTCTGTAGCAATGCTGTTCATAAGTTACGAATGACTTTACAAACAATGTGTGATCCCTTCCTGTGCTAAATCAGATTCTCAATGAACAAAGTGTGGTACAAGAGTTTTAGACCAGTGCTGGAAGCCGAAAACAAGATCACTTATGATAAACAAACAGAGCGTGTATATCAATTGTTGTAAGTGGTTGCTTGTTGGTGCTTGTGACAGAAACATTGCCAATACGTGTTCACCGGAGCTTTTGCATTGTCTTTATTCAGTAGGCCGACTGGAAATGTGCCACCATGCATGCAATGTGCACTGTGGTACAAAGATTTCCTTCCAAGATGTTGGGTAAAATTCTTCATTAACAACTATATATAATTGTGCAGTAGCTACACTAAAAAAGAACTTAAAATAAAGTGAAAACAAGCTGAGGCGGGTAACTCTCTGGGGAGCAGCTAAGCCCAGTTCCTGTTTCTGATTAGGGAACGTAGAAATTGGGTCAGAGCAAGTTTTAATCCCATGTCTGTGCACCTTATAACTGGTATCTCATTCCTTCTTTGTCCTCCTCCATCATTGTCCAGTCCACCACCCTGATTGGTCTACTCAAGACGGCACGCCTCCTGCGTCTGGTCAGAGTGGCCCGCAAGCTGGACCGCTACTCAGAGTACGGGGCTGCTGTGCTGCTCCTTCTCATGGCGACCTTTGCCCTGATAGCTCATTGGCTGGCTTGTATCTGGTACGCCATAGGCACCACGGAGCGAAATGGGCCTAACTCCCGCATCGGCTGGCTACATCACCTGGCCAATGAGACGCACCAGTACTACGATGTCAATAACAGTAGTAGCGGACCCTCCATTAAGTCTAAGTACATCACGGCCCTGTACTTCACCTTCAGTAGTCTCACCAGTGTGGGCTTCGGCAACGTCTCTCCAAACACCAACGCAGAGAAGATCTTCTCTATCTGTGTCATGCTCATTGGCTGTAAGCACGCTCATTTGAATATGTATTTAAATATTCATTTCATATTTCTTCATGTCTCCAAGCACTAAAACAGAGGAAATCTTCTCCATCTGTGTCATGGTCATTGGCTGTAACTTTTTTTTATCATTTGTTTCCTAAATAAATGTAATCACATGTGATTGATTGCAGGTCACCTAATCAAATATTGATATTTTACATCTTCTTATGATGATTGGCTTTTTATAGCATGTACCCCATCAATTAGTTTTTCTTATCTCAACCACATTATTATGTTAATTCGATTTACATAAATAATAAGATTATGTTTTGGAAATAAAATTAAATTGAAAAAGTTGAATTTGATGGATACAAGCCATCTCGGTCCAAGTTATAGTTATAGAGTTTGATGACTTAATGCTGAGTTATTGTGTTATACTCCCTACTCTGACAAACGAAACAAGTGACAAATCACTCAAATCTGGGTTATTAGAATTCTTAGATTGTACCCAGCATTCCCTACATACGACCAAAATCTGGACAAGTAATATTCATCTTGCTGTGAGATATTCATTCTTACATGATGTGGTTTTGCACTGATACCAATGCAAGTGAAAGACACATTTTGCTAATTTATAAGAAAAGTCTCTTTTGATAGTTGCTTCCTTTTCTCAGAGTAGGGCAGTATAGATAAGTACAGTACATGTACAACAAACCTGATCTGATCTAACACCCATATCCATGCTCCTCCCTACAGCTTTGATGTATGCCAGCATCTTTGGTAATGTTTCTGCCATCATCCAGCGGCTGTACTCAGGCACGGCTCGCTACCACACCCAGATGCTTAGAGTCAAGGAGTTCATCCGCTTCCACCAGATCCCCAACCCCCTCAGACAGCGGCTGGAGGAATACTTCCAGCATGCTTGGTCCTACACTAACGGCATCGATATGAATATGGTAGGCCCAACAGTATTCTCTCTCTCTTCTCCTTATCTCTCTCCCTAGCCTAGTCCTACACCAATGACATCAATATGCATATGGTGGGTCCACCTGTACTTTTCTCTTTGGTATTTCTTATTTCGTCCTATACCACCAGCATTGACATGAATATGGTACAGGTGTAGGACCACTGGTCTTTCATCTTTGGTGTGCTCTTCTCTAGTCCTATACCACCAGCATTTACATGAATATGGTGGGTCCACCAGTTTTCTTTATTATTTCTCTTTCTCTCTAGCCATCCATAATTCACTCTGTCCTACTCCTACATCTCCAGGATCGATATGAACATAATGGCTGAACAACATTCTACCCCTCTCCGATCTCCTTCTCCTTCTTTTTCTCCTTAGCCATCCATAATTCACTGCTGGTCCAACACCATTGATGGAAGAACAATCTTTCTATTTATTCAACCATCTTTCTTAGTATCATTCAATCTATCGTTTAAGTTTTTGATCCATCCGTCTAATGATCTTTTTTTTAATCAATCTATTGAATTGTTCCTTTACCTTGTTGAACCATATCTCCTTCTTCCTGCATCTGTATGTTCCTCCACCACCCCTTTACCTTTCTCCTTCCAAGCCCTCTCCCCTTCCTCTATCAGCCCTAGCCCTCCACCCTAGCCCTCCCCCCTAGCCCTCCCCCCTAGCCGTCCCCCCTATCCCTCCACCCTAGCCCCCCCCCCTAGCCCTCCCCCTAGCCCTCCCCCTAGCCCTCCCCCCTAGCCCTCCCCCCTAGCCCTCCCCCTAGCCCTCTGTTCTGCCCTCTGCCCAATGTACATCAGCATTGCTAATGTGTTGAGAGAGATCTATAGCCAGCGTGCATGGGCCATCCTCCCATTGCGTATTGATCACAGCTTGTTTGTGACATCTCGGGTGAACACTGTTTGATGGAGGATGGCAGGGAGAATAGGGAGAGAGACAGAGCTTTACCAGCAAAGATCCAGTATAGTGCATACAGCTGGCATGGAAAATGAATTAAACTCGCTCCTCTTATAACACATATAAAAACACACATACACATACACATACACACGTACAGGTATGCAAATATACACAGAAACACAGGCACACTGACACACACAGGCACAGGCACACACACCTCATACCTACACACACACACACACACACACACACACACACACACACACATACACACACATACACACACATACACACACAGACACACACACACACAGAGACACACAGACACACACCCTTATACACACTCACATTCATGCACACACATACACACACCTGCTCCCCCTCACACACACACACACACACACACACACACACACACACACCTACACACATGCACATTCACATGCACATTCACATGCCTCGCCCCCCCCCCCACCCCCCCCCCCACCCCCCCCCCCCCCCCCCCCCCACACACACACACACACACACACTAACAAACATGTAAATACACAGCACTTAGCCCATCGGATGCAGTTCTGCCACCAAATAAAGACAAGTGCCTGGTATATACTCCTCACCATTAGACTGCTTACATAATGTACTGCTGCATTGCTTGAGGCACACACTTATCATGTTATACAGGTGGGAGGCAGCTTGTTCAAGATACATGTACATGTATATACAGAGACATATATGTGATGTTTTCTACCAGAACCTTGCTTTATACCAGTGTGTGCTGTTTAAAACTTTGAGGTTTGGGGTAGAAGTGGTACTTATCAAGGGCTGTAATGAATTGCATGCCAGTTCTAGCGTCAATGCAGGGATTTAGATTTGATGTGATTTCAATGATTTAAGATGTTGAGCTTGATTCTTTCCTGGAATCCTGCAATCAAACTAGAATGAGACTCATACATGGTTGCGGCAGAACACCTCTCCATTGAGTTTGGGTCTTGTGGTCTGTTACTGCTTCTACATCTACCCCTTCCCTCAAAAAATAAAACGTTCCTCAGTGTCAATCAGCTGAAACAAGATACCTGTATTTTGAAAACAGGTGGTCATTAAAAAAAATGATCACATAGGGCTTGATAGCTAGATTGTATGGGTTTGTCTATGCATTCCTTGCATACACAAATGGATACAATCTTGTGTGTCAGGCACAATAATGATTTGGGCTTAACTAGTACAGGATCGTGGAAGTCGCCTATCAAGAGTTTAGGCCTCGTGCTAACAAGAAACAAAACATAGAAGTCTTACAGTGTGAACACAGCATCACCATGGAAACCTTACTGAGTGTGTAGAGACCCGAAAGAGCATTGATTTGCTCGCTTTGGGTGATGTAATGTCCGGCGCACTCAGGTTTTCATGCGCGGGTCTGTTGGGGTCGGGTTTCGTCTGTTCGGTCACGACTGAAGTGCTCAAAGTCCGTTCTCCTCCATTTGACCCACGCCTGAAAGCAGCGGAGAAGTGAGATACAAGAAACAAGATGAGAGCAAAGGAGAGAAGGGTAGAAGAGGATGGGAGAAGAGAGAAGAGAGGGAAAGGAATAATGGGAAGGATAGGAGATGAAGGGATAGTCAAATAGACCTCCTTCTGAGGGGGGAGGGGGGAGGGAGAGGGGGGAGGGGGAGGGAGAGAGGGAGGGAGAGAGGGAGGGAGGGAAAGAGGGAGGGAAAGAGGGAAAGAGGGAGGGAAAGAGGGAGGGAGGGAGGGAGGGAGGGAGGAAAAAGGAGGGAAGGAGGAAAATCAAAAGAGAAACTAAACGCAGGAATGAGTAGCAAGAAGTAAAACATTCTAAATATTGGAATCAGGAAGAGCAGCACGGAGGAAGACAAACAGTGGGAAAACAGTGTAGAGGAGGAGGAAGGAGAGAAAGAAAAAGCAGGGTAGGTCAGAGGCATGCATGATGAGGTATGATGAAAGCAATGAATCGTGAACAAATCTCAGACAAAAACAAAAGTAGGGTGTAAACCAAAATCAAAACGGAAATGATGAAAGCTTATGGATTGAAAATTAATGAAAGATGAAAGGTGGAAAAAGAGGAGGAGAAGAAGAGAAAGTGGACAACCCAGTTGAAAAAATGGGAAAATAAGCTTGTGAATAATTCAAGAGAAAGCTGGGCAAGCAATCCTTCCCAAAGGCTTGAGGATGTATGCATCCCGAGTGGATCAAGTGGAAAGCAGTTTGTTTGGAGCTCAAGTGGTCTGGAAAATTGGCTTGATGTGGACAGGCCATTACAAGGCGAGGCCATGCATGGGCATCCATGTGATCATAGCCAATCATGTAGGCTTTGCACACTTGACTTTGTTGTCGGCTACCCATCTCCAGCTATCTAGCTTTGTCTTCTTTGTTCTTTGTCTTCTTTTCTCTCATCTCATCAGTTTTGTACTCTCTCTGACCTTCTCTTAATGATAATATTTTTCTCGTACTCTTACTTTGCCTCTCTCTCTGGCAAAAGAAGTGTGAGCCACGCTATCTTTGAGAAATGATAACAGTCTCTCCGCGTCCTCGCACGTTATATCTGCCCACTGGTTTTGTACACGGGGTGGAAGTGCGGGTTTCGCAAATTACTTGTTTGGTTTGCAAAGTATAACGTTGAAATTTCATATTTTTGAACAAAATTTGATGCTCTATCACCTCAAATGCTAAAGAATTTTATTCTTCCACATAATTTCAATTCGCCACTTCTCTTTTCGTCAATTTTAGAAACATTTCCCTTATATATGGAAGATGTTAACAAGACCTTCCCCATAAAGTACTAAAACGAGAGAATAACGCATTTCAGCCTTACAAATTGAATTAGATTTTTCATTTTTTGCTCGATTTAAAAAATTTAAAAAATATTGAACAGATAATTTATGCATTACTCTTGATTATTACATTAATTTCTTTGGCCCAAACCGTAATTTTAATGAGAAAACTGGAAATTCTGGAATCACATTTTTGAAAGTGTGGACCACATTTTACAAATTTCAACCCATTCAGAACACGAAAATTAATCTTAGAGGGTTGAGAATATAGTGGAAAGGGGTAGATATATCAAATATCTTCCAGAATCAGCTCTACTTGTTTCTTAAAACTCTTTAAATTTGTCGTAATATTTTTTTACTTTTTGTGTTTTTTGCATACTAATGTACGCGAAAACTATTGGTAGGGTAGTGTGGGTCACCTTTTCAATTTAACTTTATGAACAAATGTTAAGCAAAATCAGTCAGAAAATGATTTGGATTCCATCTTTAGAGTCTATTTTATGAAATTAATGACAAATTTCGATTAAATTTTCCACCTAATGCCTTGTTTGGGTAATACTTTTAGAGGTTGTTAAATGGGGGCAAGGGCGCCCTCATGGTTGAACCTTTGGATGGAAGTGTTTGCCTGACTTTCTGACTGTGAATGGAAGTATGGGACACTTTTTCACTTGGGTTCATTGAAGTATATTTTGTTAATGAGTATTTACGCTATTGTATGTGTCTTTTTGTATTTTAAATCAATGTGTGTAGTAGTTCACTGAAATATGTTCGCAGGGGTTATCATTAACGACTGTACATCAGCATCCCTAAAACCCGGTAAAAAGGGTATCTCTTTCGCCACCAGGCGGGTAACCGGAGTATTCCATTTAGGGTATCATAAACGCCAAAAATAACAAAAAGGAGTATCAAATTCAATGTCTTGCGAAAAGTTTTGAAAATACATAATCGAAAAGGGTGGTAAATAGCGAGGGGGATTGGAATGCGGGTAAACAAAAATTGCTTGGGGAAACTCACCTCTTGCCGAACTTCAGATTGATTCCAGACCAAATCAAAGAAAATTGTTACAAAACTTTTATCTTCTATTATTTCCAAGATTTTATTTTATCCTTGTTAATTTTTACACTTTGATTCTGAAGGAATATAAAGAGGTTCCTTTCCTCAATCATTTTTTAGTTGACCTTATTTCTTAAGAGGGGGGGGGGGGGGGGTGGATTTTAGAAAGTGTAAAATTACCCCTTGTTAAAGATCCCCGTTAGGGTGCTTTTATGAGGAAAGGGACGCGGATGTACAGTCGTCAATGATACATAACCGCGCCCCCCCCCCCCCCCAATATTCTCTGAACATGTATGCATCAACACATGTGTAAACACACCCTAAGACACACACACACACAAACACACACACATACATGTACAACGATCTCAATTACACACCAAATTGGCTTCTTTTTGTACTGAAAGTCATAAATGCGTATCATTTCACACGTTTTAAAACAAGAGATGTAGACTTTATGACAACTTGAAAGTTTTTCATGTGATATGGTTAATCTAAGGAAATATTTTAGTCCATCACAACAGTTAATTTCTTAAACAAACAAAAAATGAACAACAAAGAAACTGTCGAAACTGAATCCGATTATCTTTCTTTTAAAGACAACTTTGACAATTATCCCCATTCAAGTACATGTATTAGACCGGTTTGCTTAAGAAGAAATATGCACATGCATATATACACACACATACATACATAAAAACATACACGCACACAGAAATACAAACATGCCTGCATGAGATGTAAAATGTGACATTTGCAACACAAGTTCCCTGTTTATTTACATTTTATGATCGGGGAGGGAGGGGAGATGTGTAGTGCATGTAGAGAAATGTGGCTGATTAGGACATGAGGGTTCGATAGGGAGGTCGTGCAGTCAAAGAGGACAAGTATTGAACCCAAATCTGTTAACATCTATGAAAGAGGTCTTTTATTAATAACAACGTAAAAATCACAAATTACAATAGCATTTCATATAGGAGTTTACTTGAACTCACAACATTTCTACAGAGACACGTATCAGGCTTTTACCCTTAAGGTTGATTTTAATTATATCATAAGAGCTATTAATAAAACTTTCTATAAGTAGTGTCATCAATGGTAGATGATGTTAATAATACAAACTACTCACATATGCTATGGAAATCTCAGTGAAACTGTTGCCTTGCACAATAGCAGACTTAGTTATGTGTATTACAAAGCGCACATAACATTGTCTGTTTGCAACGTAAAATTTGTAGTTCCCATTAACGTAATTGTCTCTAACAATTACATCCTTACATAAGATTCTAAGGTGTCCCTTTAATTGACATGTGTATCAAATGCTCATTTTCATAGGTATAATACCTTGTATCATATAATTTTCTTCTAAGCCTAAAATATATAAGTGTGTACTCGAAGAACTATTAAAAAGAATGTGCACTAAATGAGCTATATGAAGACATTTTCAAGTATTGCCCTCAACCTTTCCATGTAACTAAACAACTTCTGTTATATTACCAACTTTTTAGGGGCAGTATCAAATTAAACCGAAGCATAGCTACATGTGACAACTTATATAAAGCGCTCTACCAAAAAAATCAGTTAAAGCTGTACATAAATGCATAAGTCAAGCAGGGTAGTGTTGCAGGGTAGGATATGATTAGGTGAGGGAAACGTGCATGTTTGTGTTATCTAACTTATGAAAAGTGCCTATTCTCTGTAACCTTCCCTTGATAATGGAACAGTACAAAAAGTCGTGATCTCATGACTTGAATGCTATTTAAATGAACAGCCATTAAAAATACCTTACGTAGGCAGGTTAAAATTATGTGTTTAAACCTGTGGTAAAGAAAAAGCATACCTTATCAGTATAAAAAAACGTGCTTCACCTCCAATGATTCACAAATATGTTTAACTTTAAAACTCTTAACCTCTACCACACTAATTAAAACTTCATATATCGGTGTCTACTACATGTATATTCTCTTACTTTCTTACTTCCTCTCCCACCCATCAATCTCTTAAACATAAAATACACTTAAATCATACGGAGAATTACTCTTCTTTACCACATTAATTCAACACTTTCACCTTATCTATGGAAGAAATATGTCATTGACTGTACCAAAACGTTTTTCTTATTTTTGACCTACCTACAAAATTTGAACTTGATTGAGGAATCTTTGCTGGAGTTATTGGTAAAAGTTTGTTTTTAGTTTTCAGTGCAAATTTCACACTGAGCGGATCTGGCCCATCATGGGGTACCCTTGAGCCATTTATGATCAAAATCCTTCCTGGAGTTCCTGAGATTTCACAGTAACCGTCAATGTTCTCACACTAGATGTGGGCTCATTGACGCCATGGTCGCCACCAGTTACATATAAGATTTCACCAGATCTCTGTAAAAGACCAATTCAACGTGCTTATCATTTATTTTGAATATATTATTTCCATTATAACGTAAGCTTTATTGACTTTTTACCTCGTTTACCTTAGACAGAACTGATCTAATTTCAAATCAGGTAGTGGCCACATCATGTGGTTCCCATGGGACAAGAGGGAATTAAATTTACTAGAGTTTTTTTTCCAAATATGGTGGTAACAAGATCTTATTCCTTTTACCTTGACCTCTCACTCCTTCTCATATCTTCTTATTCATAACACTCCTTGCAAGTTACAACACTACTGAGCATTCCTATCTGAAGTTGTAGTAATTTATATCTGCCAAAACATGCAACATTATTTTCATTATGTATCCAGTTGCCAGAAAGAGTTCTTTGTTCACAATACTGTACATATTTCTTACAAAACAAAACATCATGCAAGCCATATCATAATCATAATACTTTTCTCACTTGAATGGAGTAAAGGCACATTAGAGTAAAGTTTCTATACACCTGTAAATTTATTACTCTTAAACCATATTCTGAGAGGGAAGGGGGTCATCTATAATAATATCTCTCCTCTCCTATCTACATATTTTACATTTTTCCAAACACACTTCAGATATCAAGTTATTGAGAGATGATTTCCTATAAATATGTTTTAATCTTATGAAACTTTTGGTACAAAAACTCTTTGTCTAATTTACCTGGGAACTATCGCAACTCTTTGCATTATCACAGCATTAAAAAAAAGAATATTAAGCCTTAAAATTTAGTAGTTATATTTGTAGTACCGCAAACATGTATGATTCTCACATTTTTATAAGAACATTACATGGCTAACTTAATGTACTTCAGTGCTACAGGGATGACAGGAAAGCATTCCTTGGGCTTCTTCCACTCTTGCATTTCCAGCGTCATTTAAGCCTCCCAAATGCATTCTCCGCTACCATGCTGTTGGTAGTGAGCCATGATTTGAAGGGACCGGCTGGATGCCCGATGCGAAATACAGCTCTAGACTTCTACCCCGTTGATGATTTTGGACGTCTGCAGGTATATAAAAGGGGGATAAAAAGTAAATGATTACACATATTTTTTGAAGTCATGAATGATTTCCTTAATAACAGCATAAACTTGTTAAAATGTTTAAAATTAAACATGTCTTTATCCGCTGCTTATACGTAAAAATCAAATTGACACTCATGATGAGTTTTATTTTTCAACACAAGTGAGGTTGCTTATGTAATTAATTGAAAGGCTATGACAATTTCTCTGCACAGTGCACTAAAGCTTTCTGCAACACTTGTCAATGGATGAATGCAAAATCCATAAACATTTTGACCTGTTTGCATCCCTCTTAAGTAAATGAAAAAACATGTATAAAAAGAGAACATGGGAGACAGACAGGAGACAAATGAGAGATACAAGCAAGAATAATAAGAAAACTGATTGGTAATAGGTAATGAAGAAGAAGAAACAGGAGAAGAGAAAAGGGAGATAAAGGGAAATGAATTGGGTTGGGGGAGGAAGAAGTTGTTCTGCAAAACTCATAATCTTACATACTCAAGCTTTTCAGTACCACAACAATAATCCAACGTAAACATACCTCTCTCGGGAAAAGGAAGCCACCTTGCTCATACTCTGCATATATGAAGATGTCGGAATTTGCCAGTACCCTAGTGTCGTGGTTTCTCCCTGGTCAACCAACGTAGATGTCAGTGAAGCTATGTCAAATGAGCAAGAGAGCAATAGAGTAAATAAAATATAAAATATACAAATGCAACATTCCGCCAGCCATGCCTCAGTTAATTTTTTGTGCATCAGTACCACATATCAGTAAAATGCTTCCAGAGAATTTTGTTTGTGTATGCCCTTCGGTCGTCTAACTTTTCCATGGCCACATGTCCAATAAATTGTCATAACTAGATGCATGATGAGAGAAGAAGGTACATTTGTACTTGGAGAGTTTTTCACACCATTTTATAAAACAAATGATGCACAGCCCTGTTTTGTGGATCAGTGGAATTGGATACAGTAGTTTTACGTTGGAAACAAAGTAAAACCCACTCTCCGCACTCGTGGGGTTAAATGATTCCAAAGTGTAAGTTGGGCATCCAATCTGCAGTACATCATTTTTTAAAAAGTCATCTATCTGCTATTAATAATTTTTACTTATTCTACTTTTGAAAACTACAGTTCTAAAGTATTGTTTTTCATTTGATACTTACACTGATCCAAAAGTTATGATGGAATGGCATCTGTATTTTATTTTTACTTAATTGATAATGTTAAAATATCTTACCAAAAGTTGTGGTCTACAACAGCCTGCAGAATGAAGGAATGCCATCCCTTCCGGTTGTAATAGTCGTTGGGGTTATCATGAGGAGCGATGATTGCAATGTGGGTGCCATCTATTGCTCCAGCCATTTGTGGGAAGCCCCTGTCTGCAAATCCTCGGATGGTCTCTTGCAGTCATCCACCAGCTGGCAAAGAGAGCTTGTAAGAAAAGAGGAAGAATGAAGTAGTCTAAATGAGGGTTGAAGTTGTAAAGACTAAATGAACTACAGAAACTTGGAGTTCCATTGTGCCATTACTATGGTCATATTCTTCTTTGATTCTATGATACCATGAATGTATAAATCATACACTAAACATGTTGAGATATTTTGTCTAACCTGGTGACGGCAGAAAAGTTTTCCTTTGACTACTACCTATAATCATTTTAATTTCTACCCCTCACCTATTGTTACAATTTTATTGTTTCTATCATTTTTTGTTATCTTTTCGATTAGTTCCACAATATATGAATAACAATCATTTCAATATTGTGGTGAAGGGATTATTACTTAACACATACCAATTTGATTAAACAATCAAATCTAGTTGTAACAGGAAAACAATTTACATTTGAGCCGACAATCTGATGAAATTGAAAAAATAGAACTGAATTACCTCAGTAGGAGCTCCTTTATAGCCTTGTTCACCTCCCCCACAAGGTAGTGTAATGTGGATTTCCAGATGTCAAAGAGGACAGCAATTGTCCTATACTCGGTAGGTGTGGCATACCACCAGATATCTGCAGCCAGCCGTTGTCGATGGGCGATAGACAGTCCAAAGTTGGTCACCTGTCTCTCAAGACCTTGCCTGAGCTTGGTTGCCAGGAACTAAAAAGTCGGTTGTGTCATCTGAATATGTGAAGTTCTCTAGCACCTGTGTAAATACATGGACAAAAGGAAAAGATATGTTTGACTCGTCATATTAACTAGTGATTAGAGTAGGTGAAAATGCAGGCCATACCATATTTATCGATATCGATCAAAACTTTCTGGGCGAACCGATCGTATCTTCTCCCGATCAATAGTAAGTCTATGTAGCCATTGACATTGTGTACAATTTGCTTTAAAGCAAAATCAGCAGTAGAGCTATGTTTTTAAAATATTTAATGTTGTCAGGGCTTAAATAGAGGAATTCATTCATTACTCAAACTATCTTGATTGTACAAGAACATATTGCAACCAAAAAGCACGGCAACAGCGAATGAGTCGTACGCCTGCAGTACATGTAGTAACATGCAGTCAGGACTAGGGACGCCTATGTGTCACTAGATGGCGCTTCGCATATACTTTTTCGTGAATCATGGTGAAAACAACAATGTTTCGTTATGAGGATCAATTAAAAGCAAGAGCAGTGTCAAGAATAAATACTGAGCTTCTATTTGGCTTTAGATTTATAATGTTTTACAAAGGCGCAGTTGTGCCGCAAAAGAGTTTTATGAGCCCATGTTTAGATCTATGAATATGCGGTGTTGATAAATTTTTATGAAATTCCGGAGGGGGCAACGACAATCGTCACGAAATTCTAAGCCTGGCTTGTCGGCTGCTATGATACTGATAGCCCAACTGCCTCAGCTACCATGCCGGGCCGCCTTACTGGCTAAACCCAAACCGCTCGGATCGGCGCTATAGCTGACCGCGATGTGTGGCTTGCGGACACAGCGTCCCGCTCACGCACTATACTATATGGGAACATGTACAGGCCGTGCTGCGCCGTTCGCATGCGCCCACCGCACGCTCGCAGTTAAGTCCAATTGCTGATATGCATGTATGCCTGACATAACAATAGGCTGGCTGATCCCGTGCGGATTCAGCAGCCCACCGGAATATACGCTAAGCGAGTACCGGCAGAGCGTTAATTAATATTAGTAATTACATGAATTTTGTGTACAGTGTAGCGGCATTATCTGTGACTCTGAGACGATGCTAAAATCTTGTCAAATGAGCCCACGGCAGAGCCGTTCGCATGCGCTCATCGCCCGCTCGCAGTTAAATCCGATTGCCAATATGCATGTATGCCTGACCTAACAATAGGCTGGCTGATCCCGTGGGGATTGAGCAACCCACCGGAATATATGCTAAGCGAGTACCTGCAGAGCGTTAATTAATATTAGTAATTACGTACGCGAATTTTGTATACAGTGTATAGCGGCATTATCTGTGAATCAGAGACAATGCACAAATCTTGTTTAAATAAATACTTCTCTTGTTATTTTGCCAAAATCAATAATTTCTATGGATTATCAATAGTACGGACAAGCATATATGGTGAACATTTGTATTTTAAAGTTGTTAAATACTTTGTGGGCATCCCAGCTATTAGGACTCTGTATGTAGTTCCTATACTGACACTGACAGTGCAGTGTATGTGTATTACATTGGCGAACACTTTGGCACTTTTTGTTTTTAAATCTCGTATCATAAAACCTCACACACCTTTTGAAACTTTCTTCAGATTGTAGGCATTCATATGTATGCTTATGGTTGCCCGTAACCAACTGAAAAGAAGAATTGAAGTGAGTTTAACCCAAATTACTGCATCACAAATCTAACTTTCTATCCGGCCGAAACTTCGGGGTCACAATACGGTGGTATGAGGGGGCTCTATGATTTGTACAGCTGCATTACTGCGTTGACGAAGAAAACCTGTGTGGTTTATCATGCTGTCAATAATGGCCAGTGAACCAGCTTAAATGTTGTAGAAATCATTTAAACAGTTAATCACAGGCACTCAAGCACTTCTCGTTCATCTATTTTTTAAATGAGTAAGGTTTACATTTCGAAATAGGTTCTTAAACTTACATGTTTCTTGACAGGGGTACTGTAACAATTTTCGGGTCTGTTACCACCCTGAGTTCTTTTTCACGAAAGTATATCGTGCCTCAACACACACCACACCGAGCATCACCTCAGCCTACTCATCATCACGCATATCGTGCATGGTAACTCATGGCTTCACAAGCACACACATTTGATAATCACAGAATGAATCAAACTTGCAAAGAGAATTACCGTTCATGGAGACTTTATTGATGACTTGAACTTGTTGCTCTCTTCTGAACTACCTCTCTAAAACTATATATATCTCCAAACTGAATTTCTTTGACTACCACCCCTCTTATATACCCAGTCCCCACCCCACTGGCCTACATACACATTACATACACTTACATGTACAGCATGTACCTACACACTGGCACAAAACTTTTATTTACAAACATTGACTGGCTGCCTACTGCCTGAGATGGTTTGTGGAGGAAAGGGGAGATAACATGCAGTAGACTGGAGAGGAGGGAAGAGGGAGGGTAAAGTTCACAGAGAGAGAGAGAGGGAGAGAGATAGGAGAGGGGAGGAGGGTAAAGTTCACAGAGAGAGAGAGAGAGAGAGATAGGAGAGGGGGAATAGAAACTACTAGTCTGATAAATCAGACCAAGAAGTAAAAGGGAGATTGCAGAGAGACAGAGAGATAGGAGAGGGGGGATAGAAACTCTACGAGTCTGATAAATCAGACCAAGAAGTGAAAGGGGGGTTGCAGAGAGAGGGTGACAGAAATACTAGGATTGGAGGGAAGGATGGTAGAGATAAGAAGGAGAGAAGAAAGAGTGAAGAGACACGGAGGGATAGCTGGAGTAGGAGAGGAATAGGTAGTCTTGCTAAATAGACCCTATTGCCTAAATCACAGTTTTGTTACATTACCCCCTGCGTAGCTTTAAACGTCCCCGTTTAAAAATAACATCAATGGCAACATGAAAATAAACTTAGTTACAACGACCAAACTATAGGTTACTCAGTAACAACATATTTACAAGAGCAGAACATAAACTAAAACATCGCAAGAAAACATGAAATCCTTTACCAACATAATTCACAAGTAACCATTTTGTGCACCCAGAAGGGTATCAAGCAAGAAAATCAAGGCTAGATAATCTAATCGTATCACAATAATGAACTATGACTTACGATAATTGCAGCTCAAATAAGAGTCGAGGGTAAGACGCTATCGCAGATCTTTAAAAGTCCTAACTGATAATATATCGTTTTGTCAGTCCGAAACATTTGTACAGCGAAACAGAATGCAAGAACACACGTAACGTACCTTACATGTTCCTAGCCCAATAGTACAAAAATGCATCAACCTAGTAATAGTTAGCATTCACCTGCCATCTGCTAGGGGACAACAACTAAATATTTTCATACACCAAAGTCCACATGTGAAAACATAACATTGAATAGTATACTCAGGGCAACAATCAATCGATTTGTCCTGAAAAAGTCAAAGAACACAAAAATGTGATTAGTCACATTATCTAATACCCTAGCGAACATATTACGTAACATAAGATATAAATGTATAGGGAAGAATATTATATAGGGGAGAAGCAGTAAAGTGTTAGACTTGAAAAAATGGGAAACTGAAATGAGGAGAAAGAATAAAAGCAGCAATAAGCACATGGCAATGATAAAACTGTCACCAAGTACCTTTCACCTGGCAATGTTCGACATTAAGGCATCAAATATAACAAAAAAAAGTAAAACTCATACGTACGATGTATAGTATAAAAATACGTAGCACATTAAGATTAAATAAGCATATGATGTATCTGTAACAACATACTTTCGTAAAACATCATGCAACATTTATAAAGAGAGAAAATAGTTGCATAAAGTCTTCTTTGCAATATCAAAATCCACACACGAGGAATGCATAGAGTACACCACACTCCTATATATACCAACATGTTTCCCTGAATGAGGTAAAACTATGCAGAAAAGTACTTTTTGTTTTGGTTGTACAATGGAACCAATGTTCAGCGTTATTTTCAAGTTGAATATTTCTGTTGAATACCATTTTGGCATTTATACAATATGACATGACTTACACCTTTCAAATCTGAATCCATTTTGGAGAACATAATGCACATGTACCACATAATGTAATGGGATGTAACCAAGTAAAAATAACCAGTAATGAACTCAGAGGGATAGAGTGGAACAAACTCAGGAGGAGGAGGGAAAACAGCAATGAGAGGAGAGCCATAAGAAGATAGTACATAGAAACGAATATAAGAGTAGAGATTCGTGAGAGAGAATGAGTTCAGTACAAATACGTGCATATACAATTGAACTTTTTAACTATTATTCTTATCTTTTATCCCATGGTCAAAAACTATTCCCTGATCCCAATCTTGGGGTACCAGAGCCGGGTAAGTGTTGCTTGCCTTCGACTGCCGGATGGCAATCCCATGGATGAAAAATGTGGTAGTCTTCTCTTCGACTACGGATACCAGTAAGCGCGGTGGGTCTGGGGTAACGGCTACTGAGGGTGGTACCATGACGGGGGCAGGTGTGTCGGGGGCTCCTGATGGGGGCTGTAGGGCAGGGTCGGTCTGAAGTTCGTCGTCGTTGTCACTTGGCTCCCCATCCTCTGAGTCTGCTTCTAGGCTCCTTATCAACATTGCCAGGGGCTTCCCACTATATGATCGGGCGGTTACACGGGGGAGAGTGGGGGTTGTGCCTACAATCTTTGGAGACCCGTCGAACAACATAGGGGATGTATCGACAGAAAGGGCATCAGGCTGGCTCGGGGGTACAGGAAGGGGCTGTGGATGTTTGTCCTCTTGGCTCGCGAGAACAGGAAGGGGATGCTGCTGTATTTTCTCCTGGCTCGGGAGGACAGGAGGGGGCTGCTGATTACGCTTCCGTTTGCCGCCATCCCTCTCATGCACCGATATGTAATGCCGATGGAGGTTAGACGATCGTAGCGTGGAATATGAACATTCCCTGCAACGGAATGTTCGCCGGTGATGGTCCCTCGTGTGTCGCCAGAGCTCTTCCTCGCCACTGCATCGCCTCCCGCACTCCTTACAGAACACAGTTCGTCCTCGGGGGGCCATCTGGAACAATAAAATGGACGAACTTTAGTTTGTGTCATATTGATCAAGATATTGTGGTTTATTTCGTTTCCTTTTTGGGTATCGGTGCTCCGGTTCGACCGTCTGCGATGCCTCATCTACAATAGAGAGTTGGGGGTCAAGGATATTGGTTACATTAAGTGGCTCGTGAGGCTCATCTAAATTAGAGAGCATGGGTGTATGGTCTTCTTGTGTGTCGGTGGGAGTATCATGGACATTGTGGAGGGGTCTCTTCCAAGACCATTTCGTGAGTTCTACGCCTTGGTATGGCTTCAATCTGTCAGAGTGTACGACGATGCATTTGCCTCGCGGGGATGCTTGAACCCGGAACACCACATCGGACAATTGACTCACAATAAGGTATGGGCCTTTCCATTTGAGCTGCAATTTGGGAGAAACTCCTTTCTTCCTGGACATATCATGGAGCCACACAAAGTCGCCTTCCTTTAGTCCTGGAGAATTTGCCTTCCTATCATAATTCTTCTTTTGGTGCAGCGCAGATTTTCCTGTACATTCTGTAGCTCGCTGGTAAGCCCGTTGGAGACGACTTCGCAAACTTGCGGCATAGTCCTCCTCTTCATCTGGGGCCTCTTCTTCAGCAGTTTGGGTGGTGAGATCGACTGGGAGTTTAGTCTCTCGTCCCAGCATCATCATGTTTGGGGTCTCCCCTGTTGACTCATGTGGGCTGGCCCGATACGCACTGGTGGCAAAAGCCAGGTGCTCATCCCATGTCTTCTGGCTAGTATCATCCTCCAATAGGATGGCAATCATATTGATGAGGGTTCTATTGAACCGTTCTATCATGCCATCTGATTTGGGATTGTACGGGGTTGTGCGTGTCTTGTTTATTCCGAGCAGTGTACACACTTCTGCGAATAAATGTGATTCGAAGTTAGAACCTTGATCCGAATGGATTTCGTTTGGAATACCAAACCGGCATATGAATTCTTCGACAAGTTTCCTTGCCACAGTCTCTGCCCTAGCATCCGGTAGTGCATAGGCTTCGACCCACTTGGTGTAGTAATCCCCTACTACCAGAATCCATCTGTTGCCAGACTCTGTTTTTGGCAACGGGCCCATCAAGTCGAGAGCAATCCGCTCCATCGGGGCCCCCACCCTACTCTGCTGTAGCGGTGCACGTCGTTGCCTCGGAGGAAGCTTCCTCCTCGCACACAGGTCACACCTTCTTATAAAAGAACGTGCATCTGCAGTCATGCCGCACCAATAAAATCTAAGTTTTAACTTGGCCAGCGTTTTTCTCAGCCCAAGGTGAGCACCTAGTGGCCCATCATGCACGTCACGCATAGCGTCCTTTCGGAGCTTCTCCGGCATGATAACCTGCTTCCTGATGGTCTTCCCATCGTCCGATTCCCATCGACGATATAACACACCATCAGCTATTTCCAGCTGGTTCCACTTGGCCCAGTATGTCTTGGCTGCTACAGTCATTTGTGCGATTTCCCTCCATTCCGGTCTTGGTTCATCTTTATCCTTTGCTTCTAATATCCACTGAATTGTGTTGTCAGACAGTTGAGCCTCCCGTATGGTTGCATTTGTCATGGCGGGCTGAGAAGCTATACCTCTGATGGAGCATTCTGTTCTCTCCTGGTCAGGAGATGAACTCATTCCATTCTCAGTCTTCGAATCTGCTTCTTCGCCTCTTCCACATTGTTTGCATCTCATACGAGATAAGCCATCTGCATTTGCGTGGTGTCGGCCAGGTCGATGTTCGATGGCTAAGTCATATTCGGCTATTTGTTCTAGCCAGCGTGCCAGCTGCCCCTCCGGGTCTTTGAAATTCATTAGCCATCTCAATGACGCATGGTCGGTTCTGACTTTGATTCTCCTGCCATAAACATATTGCCTGAACTGCTTCAATGCAGTTACTAGTGCCAACAATTCTTGCCTAGTTACGCAATAGTTCTTCTCGGCTTTGTGGAGTTTTCGACTGAAGTACGCAACAACTTTTTCTTGACCATCCTGTACTTGAGATAAGACTGCTCCAACTGCCTCCGAGCTGGCGTCGGTGTCTAGAACGAATTCGTCGGATGGTGTGGGAAAAGTCAGGATTGGTGAACTTTGGAGCCGTAGTTTCAGTTCTTGGAATGCGCACTCGCAGGCTTCATTCCATTCAAACTTAGCTGATTTCGCAGTCAACCTGTGGAGGGGGCTCGCAATCTCCGCAAATCCCTTCACGAACCGTCTGTAGTAGGAAGCCAAGCCGATGAAACTTCGCACTTCCTTCTTACATTCTGGTTGAGGCCAGTCAACGATGGCTTGCACTTTTGCTGGATCAGTGGACACCCCATCAGCTGAAACTACATGACCCAAGTAAGTCACAGATTTGCAAAACAAATTGCACTTACTGGGCTTTAGCTTCAAATTGGCGTCTCTCAGTCTCGAGAATGTCAGTCGTAGTCGATGTACTTCTTCCTCCACAGTGCGGCCATAGACAATTATGTCATCGAGGTAAACCAAAAGTATCTCCCATTGGAGATTCTTCAGGACTTTCTCCATTAAACGTTCAAACGTCGCTGGAGCATTTGTCAGTCCGAATGGCATTACCTTCCACTTGTAGAGGCCGTTCCGCACTATGAATGATGTCTTGTCTTGTGCCTCCTCGTCGAGGGCAACCTGCCAGTATCCTGAGGAAAGGTCAAGTGTTGAAAACCATTTGGCGGAGCTCAATGCATCCAAAGTTTCATCTATCCTTGGGATCGGATAGGCATCCTTTATTGTCACTTCATTGAGATCCCGGTAATCGACACATAGCCTTTTGGACCCATCTTTCTTTTTGACAAGAACGATGTTTGCTGCCCAAGGGCTCTCTGATGGTTCGATCACCCCTCTATCCAAGAGGTCTTGCACCTGCCGTTCTATTTCTTGTTGGTTGCATAGTGGATGCCTCCTAGTCTTCTGTTTGATCGGCTTTGCATCACCCGTTTTGATGCTATGTTGCACAATACTAGTGCATCCAATGTCTTGGCTATTTCTTGAAAATATGTCTGCATAATCTATCAGACACATTTTTACCTGCTGATGATATTGGGGTTCCAAATTGTCGATCGTTCGTTCGTAGAGATCTTCTAAATGTGGGGGGAGATGGTCGGAATTTTCACATTTGTTTTCCACAGGTTCAATCTCTGCAGTCGTTATCATTCCCACAGTAATCCCTGCTTCGACATCACGTGGTGAGTCCGCCGAGTTAAATACCCGTACAGGAATGATATCTTGTTCTGCATCAACCAGTGTCCTTGCCATTACTAGTCCCTGTGTTGCAATTTTCCCTCCATTTTCTAGAGGTTCGATGATTGCTGTCCCTAACATATCTTCACTCTTGTTGATTATTCTACAAGGAATTATAGCTTCATGTCCTGCTGGCACTGTAGTAGAACATGCAACTTCAACTCGGCCAACAAATGGCTTCCCATACTTAGATGTGCACTGGATTTCTTCACCATGTATTTGGAGACTGCGTCGCTGAAAATTTAGGACACCTTGCGTCGGGAGAAGGAAATCCATTCCCAGAATTCCTTGGCCCTTTATCTCAGCGAATATAGCTTTCACTGTGTGAACAGTCCGTCCAATGCGGACTTCTACCCAAGCTGTACCAAGCACTTGCAATGGGCTACCATCTACCTGCTGGATTTTCTCAGTGAAGGGTTGCAGTTCTGGTCGTGACTCTTTATCAATTTGAAAGTACATATCTGCACTAATTATAGTGTCTGTTGATCCTGTATCCACCAGGAATAAGCATTCAGTGGATCGCAGTATTCCTTTGACATACAATCCTTGCTTTGGACTTGACGCTATGTTCATTCTGTTGTAGTTTACTGCCTCCTTTCCATTTGAGGGGGGTGATGTTGGCCCGTTTGAGGTGTCAGCCTGCCTGCGGGCCCTGCGGCGGGCTGGCCTGCGTTTCCCTGCCTTGCATTTCCCTGCCTTGCATTTCCGCTCTTGGGGAATGGGCATTGTCGCATCAGATGGCCAATTTCACCACACCTGTAACAGCTCCTGGTTTCGTTTCCTTTCGAATTTCCAGGGTTCGGCTGATGCAAGGCTTGTCGTGGTGCGGACAGGGTACCATGTTGCAGTGTCGTCAATGCGTTTGTGAGCTGCTTCATCTGCTCAACATTTTGTGCAATTATGCCTTCCATTTCTTGGAGACGAATCTCTGCCTCGTTATCAAGGCCCCGTGTGAACCTGCCTGCTGCCTTGTATCTTTCATTTCTTCGCTGAAATTCAACTTTTTCAAAATTCTCGGTCTCAATCGCCGCCCGTATTGCTTCATCTAGAGTTGAGGGTCTGGCTCTATGTATGCCTTCCCTGATTGACTGGCTGTCAACGGCGTCTATGAAATGATTTTTCTCGAGTCGTTCACGTGCAGTATGAGGGATTTCTGGGTATGCTTTTAAGGCCAGCTCATGAATTGCTTGGCCCAGTTCCTGCAAGCTTTCCCTTTGACCTTGTCTCTTATGTCTCAGTTCCGACAAGAAATTTTCTGCCTGTTGACTAGAACCGAATCTGCGTGACAGTACCTGCATGAGACCACGGTATGAATGTCTCACTTCACCGCTAATGCCACTGACACATCGTAGTGCTTCACTTTGTAGACTTGCCATCAAATATGAGGCCGCTTCTACATCATCCCATCCATTCACTTCTTTGCATGCTTCAAAGTGATGCTGGTATTCATGCCATTGAGTCCTGCCATCATACCTGTCTGGTGTGAGCAGAGGTCTTTGCCGCTTAACATGTCCTGTCGCCATGCTCTGTTGCAGTGCTAGAGGCCTCAATTCTTGCCTTCTTTTCACTGACATTTGTGCATTCGTGTTTGCTGATCGAGCTGTATGATGATTGAAGGGTGTCGATGTAAACTGAGCATTCTCTTGCTGTTGGAAGTGAGGCGCAAACGTCACATTCCTGCCTATTGGCAGTGTCGTCATTTCTGACATGTATCCTGACGTTTCTTCTTGAAGTTTGGGAGCCGTAGGTGCCTTAATTCCAACCTGTGAATCAACCTGTTGAAACTGGGAATGCCAATCATTACCCTTCACGTCCCCTTCAGTCCGTCGAGGGGTTTCTAATAGTTCCTCATTGATTCCTCGTTGATCACCGCTACCTTGTCCCAAATGCTCTTCAGATTCCGCCTTCTTCCACTCAAGCAACTCCTTTTCAAGTCTACACTGACTGATTCTGTCTTTCAGCTGTGCTATTTCTGCCTCTAGCCCTTGCAACTGCTCCATGTTCATCTACTGCTCTGAACCTAATATAAATCAATCACTATGTGAGATCCAAATGTTCAGTTGTATTCACCAATTCAATGCATCAATCAGTACATCTAAAAAGAGTACCTGTCTTGAGCCTGGATTGATCCACTTCATATACAATTACAGCATAGCATCATGGTATGAGCATCACAAACTGTATAATATACATACATCACATACATGTAGAGTCATGCAAATAAATGGAGCTACATAATCAACAAGTTATATTACATCCCTCTGACTCACAAGCAAACATATCTGCTCACCATATTACTGTAACTATACTTGTCATGACATTCAATGAGCACTAATTAAAATTTGCTCCTGAGTAAATCAAGTAATTCATGTTCACTAGACCAGTATACGATCTATACTAGTCATTAAATAATTACTTGTACAATTGAGCTAAATCTGCTGCTCGTGAGCGCCGCCGAGTGCTCGTGAGCGCCGCCGAGTGCTCGTGAGCGCCGCCGAGTGCTCGTGAGCTCAAAGTTGTGCTCGTGAGCTCAAAGTTGTGCTCGTGAGCTCAAAGTTGTGCTCGTGAGCTCAAAGTTGTGCTCGTGAGCTCAAAGTTGTGCTCGTGAGATCAAAATCATACTCGTGAGATCAAACGTGTGCTCGTGAGTCCATGTCTACATTTAATATTAAATGCACGGCTCATTCAAACGTTGAGAGCGCTCTGAATTTAGATGAATTAATTGTATTGTAGCATCACTAGATCGTGAGCAATCAATACCATCTTCCATGCAAGTATAGCATCAGTCAGAGCTTAAAAAGCATCTATCTTGAGCTAACTTTCAAGTATTTCCTGTTGAAAATCTCCCTCTAAAAAGAGTCAAATTGTGCATCAATATTCTGAGCACCGCTGAGTAGACCGATTGATGCCTAGTGTGTGTTGAGATCCCACTCCTGACACCATTTGTAACAATTTTCGGGTCTGTTACCACCCTGAGTTCTTTTTCACGAAAGTATATCGTGCCTCAACACACACCACACCGAGCATCACCTCAGCCTACTCATCATCACGCATATCGTGCATGGTAACTCATGGCTTCACAAGCACACACATTTGATAATCACAGAATGAATCAAACTTGCAAAGAGAATTACCGTTCATGGAGACTTTATTGATGACTTGAACTTGTTGCTCTCTTCTGAACTACCTCTCTAAAACTATATATATCTCCAAACTGAATTTCTTTGACTACCACCCCTCTTATATACCCAGTCCCCACCCCACTGGCCTACATACACATTACATACACTTACATGTACAGCATGTACCTACACACTGGCACAAAACTTTTATTTACAAACATTGACTGGCTGCCTACTGCCTGAGATGGTTTGTGGAGGAAAGGGGAGATAACATGCAGTAGACTGGAGAGGAGGGAAGAGGGAGGGTAAAGTTCACAGAGAGAGAGAGAGGGAGAGAGATAGGAGAGGGGAGGAGGGTAAAGTTCACAGAGAGAGAGAGAGAGAGAGATAGGAGAGGGGGAATAGAAACTACTAGTCTGATAAATCAGACCAAGAAGTAAAAGGGAGATTGCAGAGAGACAGAGAGATAGGAGAGGGGGGATAGAAACTCTACGAGTCTGATAAATCAGACCAAGAAGTGAAAGGGGGGTTGCAGAGAGAGGGTGACAGAAATACTAGGATTGGAGGGAAGGATGGTAGAGATAAGAAGGAGAGAAGAAAGAGTGAAGAGACACGGAGGGATAGCTGGAGTAGGAGAGGAATAGGTAGTCTTGCTAAATAGACCCTATTGCCTAAATCACAGTTTTGTTACAGTACTAACAACACGGCCACAATTTTTGATGGTGTTCATTATTGCTGAAACAGCCGACCAGACTGGTATAGACTACTGTACCGCATAGCTATGGTATCCGTAACACCACAATCTAGTTATGATATCGAGCTACTGAAATACATATGCAAAATACATAAAGCAAAAACAACAACAACCACAACCCTAGTCTTGCGCATCAGGCTTAATTAATGGCCATATAATCAATTGTAAGTTACAATTGATCGCAGCAGGCTTTGTGACACGGAAAGTTGCAATAGCAAGTTGTAATCAGTTGCAATAGATAGCAACTCACTCTTTGTGATACGTTACAGGACCCTGGCTACTCTTGCACATTTGTTGGAGCATGTGATGGGATAGGATGTTTTTGTAGTTATAATTTTGCCATTGGAAAGACTTCCCTAGACTTAGTTATGGCCAAGCCACCTAATCTAGTAATCGATTCAAGAATACAAGCTTTCCCCCCCCCCCCAAAAAAAAAAATAAAAATAAAAAAAATAATAATAAATAGATAAGTTTAAGATAAAATATAATACATTTTGCCTTATTGTATATAGACTTTTTCTGCTGACGAAATAAAACCAAATTTCAGAGTCAGACGAAGTAGTGTTAATGTTAATGCAGTGTTAAGACTCTACATCTAGTTGATTCCAGCTTCTTCTTTTTTAGATCTGAAAGTTAGGTTGCTGGGCCAAAAGGAATTCTTCCCTTGACGTTTATTGCTTGTAAGCTCAGGAATCAATTTTTGGTAGTAAAGTTAATATGTTCATTCAGTCATTCAGTTCGCAATTGCGCCGCATCTGCTGGGCTTACTGCAACCATGCAGCCCGCTCGTGCAGTGAGCGGGAGCGGGAGCAGTCCCGGGGCTACTGCTGGGCTAGCTTGGGGCTACTGCTGGGCTAGCTTGTGCCTAGCGCAGAACCATGGCTGCATAATCGCGCAGCTAGGTGTAGCATGCATAAAAAAATAAAAGTCTGAACTTAAAGCTTCTTCTTCTTCTGTAATAATCTAGGGCTCTGCAGCCTATCTCGGAGATAAAGCACTCAAACAATGCACAAGGTTATGATAATGATATGATAATTTCAATCTACTTACCAGCAGAGGATCAGACAACATGGCTTCAATGTCGCCGTCGGCCATTTTTTAAATTTGAGTGATAAGAAACAGCTTGAGACCCAGCTAGGCCTAGAACTGGAGGGCATTTCATGACCATGCATGTCTTGCCTCATGTACAGGACGTACCGCAAAAGCACACTTTGCGCATGCGTACTTAGACACCGAGACTGGTAAATATACACATTTCACATAAGATTTGGGCCCTGACTTCCCCTGAGTTTGAGCCAAATGACCCACACTTGAGGGGTAGGAGTGTGGGCCCATGGATTTTGGCTTAAACTTCGCAATTATGACCCACACTCTCTAAATCTGGCACACACTTTTGACCCACACTCCGGCAAATTGGCAAAGACTTCTAAATCCCTCTCTCTCTCTCACTCTTTCTCTTTCTGTCTGTCTCTCTCTCTCTGTCTCTTTCTCTCTCTCTC